>WHPX01000895.1:0-600000 GCA_011057435.1 Actinia equina
ATGGTGCCGTATTCCCCGCAATCGAGAACCTTCCAGCAACAAATAAGAATGCCCCTTCAGCGGAGAAAATGAACTGATTGAACAAAACATGAAAAGGTGTGTAGCATCAGTTGGATATATTTTTCCTTCCTTCCTTTGATCCTTCCTTCTATCCTTCCTTTTATCCTTGCTTCCTTGCGTCCTTGCTTCCTTTCTTGAGTCCTTTCTTGCTTCCTTACTTCATTGCTTAATTATTCCTTCCTTCCTTCACTTCCTTCCTAATTCCTTCCTTTCCTCTTCCTTTCCTTCCTTCCTGTCCTTCATTCCATCCTTCCTTCCTTCCTTGCTTTCTTCTCTTGCTTGTTCCTTCCTTGCTTCCTTTCTTTGCTTCTTTCTTTCCTCCCCTTTTCATCCTCCCTCCCCTCCCTCCCTCCCTCCTTCCTTCCCTTCCTTCCGTCCTTCCTCCTTCCTTCCTTCCTTCTTTCATGCATTTATTCACTTTCTTTATTCATCATTTTTCCTATTTTGTGTGTATTTAATGAAAGGCCATGGAGGATGTCCTGAGTGAGTTAGACCAAGTACAGACAATAGAGCTGGATGAGAATGAAGAAGCACTAGCAAAAGCAAAAACTTTATTTGATGAGAAAATGGACTTACTTGATGTCAAGGTTCGTTTTCAAGCTTTCTTTAAACATTCCTTATAACATTTTAGTGGAGTTCCATTATCTTCTTTAAAACATCTAATGCATTTACCTTTTTGTGGGTGGATGGCGCAATGCCCAACAGGTTTTGCAACCCAATTAAAAAGGGAGGCGATAGATCTAATTAGAATTTTGAAGAAAGTCCATGGTAAGCCTGCATTCCAAACTAAAAAGGATGCAGCGGCTCCATCTTCCCCACCTCTCCCCCAAAAAGCAACCATTCAGCCTAAAAGTTCCAGTTAATGGGAAGTTTGAGATATCTTGGGTTTGAGATAAGTATCTGAGTAAGAGGAATAGAACCATATTTTGTTTCATATTTCTTCGAAGTAACTTGGTTTTCATTGCCCAGTATTGTTAAATCCTACTTTGAATATTACAGCATTAAGCTTTGAAAATTTTATCATGTGTCGACAGATGAGTTATGATTATGAGAAGAAGAAGAAAGCTCTGGAATCCAAGTATGAAGAACAGCTGGCAAGTAGCATTAGATCTTATATAATAATAGCAAATTGCTAATTACATGTACCATGATCACAACTGTACATATGTACCCACGTCTAGAGTGGGTGGGGTCAGGTGTGTGTGTGGGTGGGGGGGGGGGGGCGCTGTTGAGAATCTGACATGTTTTAACATGTTTTATTGTCGTTACTGAAATATAAATTTACTCAATAAGTTTATATTATATAATGAAATAGGAATCCCTTAGAGCTGAGTGGGAGAAGAAAAATACAGAGTAAAACAAGACTGGAAGGAACAGGTTAGAGAACTAAGAATCTATCAGTGTTGTAATCATGATAGTATATTATCTCTTTGAAGGTGATAAATTATGTTGAAGAAGTAACAAGTGAGTGAGGTGGTTTTAAACAAATTATGATGATGATGCTGATGATTATGGTAGTGTTGATGATGTGGGTGATGGTGTTGAAGGTGAGGTAAAAGTGGGGCCTGTGGTGATCAATGATATAGTATATCCTCATCATCATCATAATATGATGATGATGATGAGGACAGTGGCAATAATTAGGGTGGTAGTAATGATGATGATTATGTTGTTGTTGGGGAGAAGATGTTGGTGATACTGGTGATGCTGGTGATGGTGTTGAAAATGAGGTAAAAGTGGGGCTTGTGGTGATCAATGATGATGATGATGAGGACAGCGGCAATGATAGTTTTTATTATTAGGGTGGTAGTAATGGTGTTTATGATGTTGTTGTTGATGATGCTGTAATACTAAAACCGATTTACATTCCACGTGATGGTCAACAGGAAAACAAAGAAAAGTATGAATTAACAGAGAAATGGGAACATGAAAAAGAAGACATGAATAATGAACATGAAGAAATAATGACAGAATTAAGAAATGATTGTGAAGCCAAGAGACAATTGTTACAACAAGACTGGGAATCTCTGGTAAGTATACCTAGAACATGTATACAAACTGTTAATAACTCAAGAAATACAATGTCTGTGTGGCTTCTCTTGAATCAACCCAAGTTTGATAGCCTATTCCACTTTGTTGTAATGTTTTCCCATTTCAGATTGCATTTCATTCTCTTGAGTATTGTTTTTGTAAGGCTTCAGATTGAAGAGTCATTGGATGGGGCTCAAGAAATCTTATCCCTAAGTGAATTACATACATGTAGGGTCTGAAATAGTCCATTTGCATTATGACATCATTTTACTACCAATACCAAAATGCTTCTTGAATTTTCTTTCTTATTCAAATTTGTAGTTCCTCATGGGAATAGTGAGACAATTGGTGCTAATTAAACAGAACAATAGACAGTGTGCAATGGAGTCTGGTAGTGGTAGTAAATGCCGCCATAATGCAAATGGCCTATTGAGAACATTGCGCTCAAGTGGAATGGGTGTTTCCAACCAGAAGCAAAATTGATAAAGTTATTCCTTAGAATCTCTCTGGTTTGCTTATTATCTTTAACTGAAGAAAAGATAACTAGATAAAAACTAGTGTGAGCCGTGTCAGTGTTTCTAATTAAATAGTAATGAATAAAATTTTTAATTTGTCATCTTTTCACAGTGTAAAATTCTTTCTTCTATCATTACCATTTTTAACTCAATTTCTGAGGTTTTTTTTTTGCTTGTCCTTCTAGTCTTCTAAACTGGATGTGGAGAAACAAGATCTAGAAACACAACGAAAAGAGCAGGACAAGCTACGTAGAGAACTAATGAAGGAAAAGAAGGAGTTAGAAAAACAGGTGAGGAATGAAAATTGGGTATTTGAAAGAAAGGTGGAGAGCAGAAATAGAGGGTTTTAGTCAAATCCAACGCTGCATTCTGATTGGATGAGCTACTTAACCACGCTATAAGTTATATCCTTCTACAGTAGTAGCGAAAAGTGCCGGCTTTAAAAACCAAAACATTAAATTAACTTCAATTTAAAACTTGTTGGCATCTGTTCGACCTTCACCCTAATGGGTATTGATTCATAGTCCATTTGGGCTCAAGGACTAATTGCTAAAGAAAATAAAATAGTTTAGCACCCATTAGGTCTATTAGTAATCTTAATGACTAAACACACAGATTTATAACATCAAATAAATAAGATATCTGAATTTGATTGTCACAGGAAAAGGAAATTAAGCATCACAAGGAAGAACTAGCAGCAGAGCGAGAAAACTTGCTCAAATCCAGCGTGAGTACCATTTTGTATTGCTGATGCAGAGATGCACTCGCTTTCAAAACTCCGGTAGTTACAGGCTCACAAAAACTCATTTACAATCACAGTAACTACTGGGTTACAACATTAAAGCTTTTACAACACCAGTAGTTACTGACTTACAAAAACTCATTTACAATCACAGTAACTACTGGGTTACAACATCGATCAAAGCTTTAATTTACAACACCAGTAATTACTGGCTTACAAAAATTCATTTACAATCACAGTAACTACTGGGTTACAACATCAAAGCTTTTACAACTCCAGTAGTTACTGGCTTACAAAAATTCATTTACAATCACAGTAACAACTGGGTTACAACATCAAAGCTTTTACAACACCAGTAGTTACTGGCTTACAAAAATTCATTTACAATCACAGTAACTACTGGGTTACAACATCAAAGATTTTACAACACCAGTAGTTACTGGCTTACAAAAATTCATTTACAATCACAGTAACTACTGGGTTACAACATCAAAGCTTTTACAACACCAGTAGTTACTGGCTTACAAAAATTCATTTACAATCACAGTAACAACTGGGTTACAACATCAAAGCTTTGCATGACTTTACATGTCAAAACCCCTTTCTATTTTATTACTCTGAACACATTGAACATATCTGCACCGTATGTTGTTGTGTAATATTCATGTTTTCTGCTCTTCCTGTAGGATATCGACGCACATGACCTAAGAGACGTCACAGATCAACTAGCTGAGAAGAATTCTAAACTAAGAGAACTAGATAACCAATTGCATCGCTCTAACCAAGAGATCCAAAAGAAAGAAAGGTAAAATATATGGTCATTGGTACCTCCTCTCGTTACTTCCCATAGCTTCAAGATATTATTTTTTCGTTTCAGTACGCCGGGGAGTTTCTGAATCCCGAAAAATAATATAAAACTTCTAAATTTTAATTCCATCACGGAATAAGTAATGGAATACGTTTGTTAGCCCCTGGCACTACCCTCGCAAAGCAAAAACGATGTATTTAATCACGCCTTTTTTGCGAAAAGTTTAGCGTCAAATTTTGTCATGGAATAGTATGACCTTTCGCTTTGTTTTAGACATGGTAGTTAGTTCTCCTGGCACAAATGAAGTACGCAAGAGCAAGGATGCAAAGGATTTTTTTTGGGGGTGCTAATTGGTGATTTGGGAGGGGGTGGGGTGGTGGGGAAATTATTACATTTACCAAGAAAAAGAGGGAAATATTTTTATTAATTTACTTCAAAGGATCAAAGCTAAGTTGAACCAAGAGATAGAAGAACTGACTGCAACACGGGATGGATTACAGAATAACATCAACGAGATCAAATCAAGGTACCAGAAGATGCAACAGAACTACAGGCGACAAGAACAGGACTTCAATGAATTGCAGGTACGCGTCAGAATGACAAATGGAAATCGAAAGAATGAAAATGAACGCAAATTGTTTGGTGCGGTCAAATCTTGAAAAAACCCCCAGGAATTTGGCAAAATGTCATTCGGTAATTGAAAATGAGAATAGAAAATGAAAATTGAAAGAATGGGATTGGTCATGGAATTGATTGTGTTATGCATCATCTACTGGTTCCTTCTGTTTCTATTCCTGGTTCTTTCTTTTGTTTTGGGTGTCTTTTTCGTTTGTTTCCTATGAACTACTTCGGCGATGCGGCGGCCATCTTGAATCACGAGGCATTATGGGTTGTCCAGGGGGCAAAAGCCAAAGCTTTGTTACCATAATAGCGTCGATTGACATTCACGGTCCATAACAAGACAATTTGACAAGAGATGAATGTTAAAAATGGACAGTTCCACAAAATGAGGAAATTTCTTAAACATAATTGGGTCGTCTTTTCAGCATCTTTGTTTTTTTTTGGCGACCCATAATGCCTCGCGATTCAAGATGGCTGCTACATATTTTATCGATCATGGGACACGGTTTTATCAGATACTGAAGTATGAAGGATTACCCCCCTAAACCAAGGACCATATATTTATTTGACAGCATTTCTGATTTTATTCTTTTTTTGTTCACCGTAGGAAAAACAAGAAGCCCTTCAGGCAAAACTAGAACAGATGAATACTAATGGTGATCTAGATGATACCCTGGTTGATGATGATGATGATATTGATAAACACAGACACGTGGCTAAAGGAAAACACTCCAGGGGTAGTAAGACATCTCATCCTAATGGCCGAATATCCAGGGAAGAGGCGTTACAGCTGGAAGATCTTGAATCCACTGGAGTATCAGCTGCCAAGGTACTTACTCGCGCGTATGTTACTTGGTCATAGACCTCTGGAATGTGACGTTAAAGCTGCTCAATTTGGAGGACAAAACAAAAGAATTTCAATCTCCTGAGAATTTGAGAGATTGAGCTGCATTTCAACGTGCTGCAAGCTTATTGTTATTCCATCTTTAGAGAGATTTAGCGAAACGATGAAGATTTCTGCACCGAGGTTGACGCCCTCATAAAGATATGAAATATTTACAAATAACTTCCTTAATAGGGCATCAATTTTGATTGAATTTTTGCACGACTTTTTAATGCCACCTAATTGGATTTCAGTTCTGTCATTCAAGATGGCGGACAGTGATCACGTGATCCTCTTACATTAATACTTTTTAATTATTAAATATCTCAAAAACAGAAAGACAATCGACATGCTGCAGCGCACAGCAAGGGCAAATCTCAAAGAAGAGGTAAGAATGACTTTTCGAGTATACTGCAATTTTGTTGACCAGGACTCTATGAAAAAACCTTATTGATCCCTTGTTGTTGACCCACTAATCAAAGCCAAAATATCCCCTACCTCCTTCATCCTCGATTAACAAGTTTCGTTGATTTTTTTACGACAGCTCCTCCATCAATTACTTCCAATACAGAATCAGAGATGTCTGACTCACCCGGAGAGATTTCCCCTCTAACTCAGTCAAGAAATTCTGCCTTTCACCAGCATGCCATGTGGCAGTCTAAATCATCTAAAGCCCATGGAACGAAACCTCGGGATATAGGTAAATAGTAACGAGAAGACTTGTATAAACGAACTGTACAGTCAGGTGATGAAAGTCTTTGAATCATTCAAGGTTTTCTGTAGCATTAATTGAAGGTTTGATGTTATTGTCGGATATTTATTCATTCACAGATCTGTCATCAGATGAAAGTAGTCAAGATGAATATCAACAAAACTTATTGTTGCTCCAAAAACAGGCGGAACTTAGAAATGCGTAAGTAAAGACTGACTTCGTTACCAAATCGACTGTGAAAGATTGAAAGCTAGCTGCGCACGTGCCGTAACCGAGAGCGTACCGAGTAATTCCAGCATTTTCATTGGCTGATCAATGACTTCAGGCACTGTAATTGGTTCATAAGGATGTTCCTTGTGCAGCAGAACAATCTTGATTAAAAACTATAGCCATAAAAATTGAATGGGATCCGAGGTCTTGCTACTGTACGTCCACGTTCTTAGGCTCGTCACGCAATGTTTAGAGAGACGGCCCTAAGGATGTCTGGGTAGCTGGATATGGTTTTATTCTCGATTGAAAATATATATAACTAGACTTTTCATACATATGGTATGAAATCAGTATTTTTTTGACGATTTGTCTCATGTACACGCAGGGAGCTGAAGAAACGTCTTGTTGTTGAATGTGACGCTATCAATAAGGCAAAAAGGTTCTTGAGTAGACACAAGAAGTCAGTGCGGAAACGACAGGTAAGCAATCCTACCAGTACCGAAAGAAACAATGATCTCATAATATCGCATTTTGACCAACTATTGACGTCATATCTTGGTAAATATGAGGACATACCACAACGAACCATCGGAAATCTGTTAATTATAGTCTCCTGTCCCTTTTTTCATTATGTGGATCCCCCTCCGTTTGATTCCATGTGTATTGCGTATAATCCCTTAAAGCCCTAAGCCATTTGATGGTGTTAACGACATTGCTTTTTGTACTACAGGCTGCTCTTGAACAAGCACGCAGTGAGTGGAAACATGATGTGACTACTAATATCAATAGGGGAAAGGTAATTTATATATCAACTATTATATCCTATAATAAGTTGCTATCCTATATATAACACATGGTCATTGGTCTTATCTTTATCATACTTCAGCCAGTCTCGTCTAGGAATGCGACACTCCTTGAAGACGTCAAGTCCAAGTTGGAAGAAGTAAGTACAACCTCCATCTATAGGGTCGTATACACTTTCTGTACGTTTTTGAGAGTAGAGATTAGGGTCCGGTAAACAATCCAACCAATGTGTTTGTGTGTGTGTGTGGGAGGGGTGGGGAGGGGAGAAGGGAAGTACACCATGGGTGTGTTGGGGTATGGGTGGGATGGGGTGGGAAGGGAGGTTAACCATGGGTGTGTTGGGATATGGGTGGGGTGAGGTGGGAAGGGAGGTTAACCATGGGTTTGTTGGGGGTATGGGTGGGGCGGGATAGTAAATCTATCCCCCAGCATATGATTGCCTGCCATAACCTGCCCTGAATACCCTCTCACTCACAGTTAGCTTACTTCGTTATTGAGTTTACCAGCGTTCAAGACATTCGATGATTATTTTGTGGTTATATTTCACAGGAAGAAGCAGAATTGACGATAGTCGTAGACAACATGAATGCGGGACAAGAACTATTAAGACAAAAGGAGGAACGCCTGAAGATCCTCGAGAACGCGCTGTTAGGAGGAATGGTACGAGCTTAGATGCCATTATTGGGTTACCTGTGTTACTATCAAAATAGCAGTACCTCTGATAAAAATCTGTTGAGTTTAAAAGATTGGGATACCTGTGTCTTTTTATAATTTTTACGTAAGGTATTTGGGATTGGGATTCTATGTCTATCGCCATTACGCCCGCCATAGTTCATGTCATTTATCAATATTGATTCATATTTATTATTATTTATGAATATTTATTCATCAGTCTACGACAACATCAGACTCGGAAGATGTACCGATGGACCTCTGTATTCCGCAAGACTGCTCACCTTCCCAAGGACAAGTACCGTCCACGTCGTATTACCCGCCGACAGATCGAAGATGATGACTCGAGTGGGTTTAGTAGCAGTGATTATGGTGATGGGCCTCCTGTGGTGCGTGACAGTCAGGGGATCACGTGAGACAAAGAGCCTTCGGTTTTCGAATCCTTCCAAGACTCAAAACATAGATGATGTCCAGTCCTCTCTCTCTACTATCAATACAGATTTAGCTCGTATTCTATCGCTCCTACAAACACAGACATTACAGCGCCCTGCTATTCCTGCTCAACCTGTTTACGCTGTACCAGAACAACATGCTTTTGCACAGACTGCAAGACCCATTAGTAGCGGTTACGCACCCTCTATAGACCATGCGCAGACAAGGTAAGACTCGGCGAAAATTCAGCGCTTAGAATTTGTGTTAGAATCTTAGTAGACCTCTTTACCTTGGGCGTAATGTTCCCCATTTCAAACCACGTGTCATTCTCTTGAGAATATTAGATTCTTTGTTTCAGTTGTATCCTGATCGATATTAACGTGTCTTCTCATGTGCAACCGTTAAATAAAGAAATGATACTCTAGGAATGAACGTGGTCTGTTAGTTAGCACTAAGGTAACTGAAATTCGTAAAATATGAGAAGCACTGAACTGAACGCCTTGATTCAACACCGCCTGGAAATGACTAGTTGAAAAGAGAATCGAATCATTCCTTGTTTTCCTTCCTAGTCGACCAGATATCGCCCCTAGAAGCAGTTACCACCAGCCAATATATAAAAGTCAAGATACTGCTGAAGTGGCGTTGGAAAGAAAGTGGAAGTCTTACTTTGGAGGTAAGATCTGTTCTTGGTAGATGCTCACGCATGTTTGACTGAAAGCCCTGTTGCGCATCTTTGTGCTCGCGTCTGTGTGTTTATTTTCTCTCAATCTCGTACCCAGAGCCTGCGTTTCTTCTGGTCTTTCCAGAAGAAACGCAGGCTCTGGGTACGAGATTGACTTTCTATGTGCTAAAGCATGAATAATCTGTATTTAGATCATAATCGTGATTCCCCTGCAAGTCTTAGTTTAGGAGCAACTCTTAAAGGACATGTAACAGCAAGGTAAGACATTACAACTCTTTTTTATTGCCTTATAGCCTTAAGTTAACTGAAAGTGCAATTCAAATCGTCCACGTGAAACTAATGTATATATATCATAATTTTTTTTACAAGGGACAGCAATGGACCGGGTAGTGTGAAGGAGAAACTGACTGACTGGACGTCAGAAGGACAACTGAATGTGGCCGAGAGACTACAGAACCATGCTGATTGGCTGAGAAACTTTCGACGAGAAATGGGACTGCAAAGCCCAAGCCAAAGTAGTCGAGGAAACATGGCAAGCAGTGCTAGATAGTATCCTTTGTTTTATGTAGGGGGGGGGGGGGGGGAGGGATTTGATGATGATGATTTTGATTACTGACAATGATAATGATGATTGTGATGATGATGATTATAATGATTATTATTATTATTATGATTATGATATGAATGATAAAAATAATGATGATAGTAATGATGTTGATAGTGTTGATGATGATAGGTATAATGATGGTGTTGATGATGATGATGATAGGTATAATGATGATGATGATAGTGTTGTTTCGCATATTTCGATAGTGAAGTTGATATTATGATAATTATGGTGATAATGATGACTATAATCATAATCATATTCCCCTAGTTACCATCCTTGACATCCACTAATCAGTCCACCAACATCCCAAACCAATGCCACTACGAACCCCGGTAACCTCTGGTCAAGTCAGCCACGTGGGTTAGCCATGACACACAGACCCTTACGCTTTGAACTGGGCAAAAATAACGAAATTCGATACGTGTAGATAGAATATATAATTATTACTAATAATAATCCAATCATAGAATGATCATGTCTTATATAGTCTCCGAAACGTCACGCAACCCTATTGGTGTCGTTGCGTGACGACACTTATGACGGAAAAAAATTGAATTTGAAACTACCAGTCACACCAATGCATGTCAATAACTGGCCATGGGGATTTAGAACATAATATGAAGAATCTTTATCAAAGAAATAAGATAGTAGTTTTATATTTGTAAATATAAATTTTTTGAACAATTTCTAGAAGTTTTTATGAGGCAGAAAATCTTTCCTTTTTCTCAAAAACAAAAGTTTTTAACGAGTAGAAGGCGTAACGTTTTGTGTGGGGAAATCGATTGGGCAACCTGTGTGTTAGGTTCGCTCATGCCATAGTTTGTATTTCTAGTGATATGTTTTGTACTGTTTAATAAACGAGCAGGAGTGTTTTATCAGGTATAAAACACGAGGCGTAGCCGAGTGCTTTTATACCAGATAAAACACGATCTGCGAGTTTATTGAACGGCTTAAAAAACTCATGATGTAAGTTCTCATAGTGTATCGAAATCTTTACGAAATGAGCCAAGTTTGATAGAGAAAATCCAAGTTAAAGTTTATGTAAATGAAGACAAATCTTTATCAGATATAAAACCTCCTTCACGGTCATGATTTCTATTGTGTTTCCTTCATGAATTATTAATGAGTTTTTTAAATTATATAAAGACGTATCATATAGGTATCATATAATGTTTTCTGACTGCGCAATGGAAGGCAATATTCCTTTTCTTTAAAGTCTGTAAAGTTGTTTTTCCAAGAAAGCCGAAAATATCAAGTTTTTTTAATGAATTAAAACGTTTTTATCGTTGTCTTTCAAGTCGTTGACCTTCGTGTTTAGATCGAGCTGTGCAGAGACGTCATCATTCTCTCATGGTTTTCAGAAATTATCGAAACATCTTGAGGCACACATGCTTTAGAAGATCATAAACGGTTGAGTTTTGAGGGCGTTTTCAAAACTCTTATCTTTCATGGAGGGGGAGGTAGATTTTACTTTGGAAGAAAGAGTATCTCTTAACGAGGTGCAAGATCTACCATGAATGATTTTATGTACATCCAACCATCACTCCATATGTAGATGATGGCTAGTGAACACTAGCGTGGACTGCGTCGGTGTTTCTAATGAAACAAGTTATCGTAGAATTATAAGTTGAACACCGTAGTGAAAATAGAAACTGACGTTTCGGACGTTAGTCCTTCGTCGGAGTCAATACCTCCATACCTCCACTACATTCAAAATTTACAGCACACAACACTCAACTAACATGGTGGTTTTTATCAGAGAACCTACAGAAAAACCCCTTATAAAGTTTGCTCCAGTGTTGGGCGTTGGCACCGGGCTAAAGCTTGTAGGGCATGAGGAGTAGAGGACTATTTGGAAAATCGGGATAAATTAACTTCTCTTTGAAATTTTCCAATATTAAGTCTTTCCGAGAATGAGGAAAATATAGTGGAGTGCAGTGAATTGTGGGCTGTTTTAGGATTTTCAAGACAGCGTCCATTCCGATCCCTGAACCAACCCACAATGCACTGGTATCCTGCCTTGACCCGGTTTTCACCCTCAACCTCGGTATGGCTTATCCCGGATCGACCAGCTCCTTATATTTCTTTAAGAAAGAGAGATCAATTCTAAAAAAGTTATTTTATTCCAAATATTCAACCAAAGCGTAGTAACACAACTCACCGCAATGAATACAAACACCACTACAAAACTGTTTTCCTAAACCGAAAAAAAAAAAAAAATACTGAAAGCAATTATAAAACAAGATTATAAAATTATTATAACACCAGATGAAATTCTATGTACAAAACAACTGATGATTGTCCTATGCATTAGGTATGGATGTCTGTCCTATGCATTAGGTATGGGTGTCTGTCCTGGTGGTAGAGGTGGCTGTGCAGGTGGTAAGATGCGACCACCTTTACGCGACAGTAAGGTGATTTCGTCCTTTAGAGCATCGATCTCCTGAGCTTGAAGTTGGACCAGTTGAATCAATCGTTGTCGCTCACGTACGTCGGCTTTACGCGCCCCGGTGAACTCCGTACCCTGTAATAATGGAACGGAATGGAGTTTAAGAAATAGTTCAAGTTGGGTCACTAGACAATGATGCGTTCCAGTGTCTAAGTGCCTTTCTGTATGTCTGTCCGTATGTTTGCCTGTCTGTCAGTGTTTGTTTGTCTGTCTGTCTGACTGCATGCTTGTTCGTCTCTGTCAGACTATCTATATTTATGTATCTATATAACTCCTCGTAAGGTTATTCATACCAGTGATTTCTGCCTGGAGTCCAGCATCTGTTCGAGTTCTTTCTTTTCTTCGAGTAGCACAGTAAACGTGTCTAAGCGTTGCGTGTTCTCGCGGGTTAACTGCGTGATCTTGGACTTGTACGAATCAATCTTCGTCTAAAAGCAATTGCATTGACCATTAACGAGATGGCAGGGGTCTTATTCTTGTTTCTAGAGCCTGCGATCGTTTTGGCTTTTTCTCCAATGATACGACATGCGCAAAACCAGAACGTCGTGTACGGTAAGGTAGAATCACCTTCATACATCGTGTGGTGGCTTTCGGCCGTTACAACATTTTTACACTGAACAAGTAGCGGTGTGCTTTCCTCCGGCTGCCGTCCAGGGTAAAGGTGGGAGAATAACGAAAGCACATTTCGCATGAATAGGTAAGAATACGACAAATTTTTATATATTTTTCCTTCCATAAAAATTTAGATATTATTGTCGTACCGTCACATGACCCTACAACTCCCAGTCGCCACAAAGCGCTGCATCACTAGTCTCACCATCTTGTACGAGTTATGAAACACGTCTCTACTTACATCCCATTTAGAAACATCCTTGGCAGCTTTCACCTCTTGTTGCCTCAGTTTTTCCTTCAGTTCTTCCACAGTTCTATTCACACTGACCGTCTCCAGTTTCTCTAAGTCAACCAGTCGACCAAACTTGAGCATCATCATGTTCTCGACTTTCTCGTCTAGTTCGGCAATCTATGAAAACGACAGAGAGTTCAATAATTAAGGATTCCGCAAGACAACAAGTTGATTAGCTTTGGGAACACGTTTTTTCATGTCCTACCAAACAGCGCGCGTTTGGATCATGGAATTTGACTCACCCTCGACTCAAGAACCCTGACATTCGTACTACGCATGCTCGTGGATGAAACGTCACCTCGTGGAGCATGCGCAGAAAGAATGACATGGCTCTAAAGTCGTGGGAATTTTAGTCACTGCGCAATAAGAATGACAGGGCTCTGAGGTCTAGAGTGAAAATTTTAGTCACTACGCATGCTCGATGAAATGTCATCTCGTGGAGCATGCGCAGTTAGAATGACAGAGTCGAGCGTGGGATAACACAGTTTCCTCACCTTGGACTCCATGACTTTCTTGTCTCTGATCAGCTGCACATGCTTGTGTCGGTGTTCTCTATACATGCGTTTCTGCTCGTGTTTTTCTTTCTCTAGTTCTTTAATCCTGTGTTGTAACTGGTTGAGGCCTGAGCCGCAGAACACGAGGCAAGGCGACAAGTCTTGAGGGATGGTGTTGTTGACCATGTACTGGATTTGACTCAAGCGTAACACCACAACCACATCGAGCTCGTTCAACTTTTGCTGTTTCTCGCGCTATGATAAGATAACAAAATTTCAGTTTCGATTCGATCTGCACGTGTGTTAGCAGTGCCTAACTTTGACCAGTCTAGAGGTTATCTTAGGGTTTGATACATTTCAGTAAAGAAATGGAATGTAATTAATTATTATTATGAGTCCCAGCACGTGCAAGGACAAGGTTGCGCATTTAGGTAACTTAAAAAAGACCGAGTTAATTGACAAACGCACATCAAAACAAAATATGGAGAAAAGTGGAAGATCTTTTGGGAGTGGATGTGATGAACAAAAAGGACCTTGTCGCTTTCCAATGCTGGCACGCCCTAAGGCAATCACGTGCCATGGGGGAAGAATTGATATTGATGATTATGATGTAAACGCTCTCCTAAACAAGCACGCTCAACTAATCGCTGGTATCTCGTATCTCTGCATAATAAAATAGAAGCGAAGAAAGAAATGGTCATTTCTATATCATGTGTTGTTTTACCTGGAAGGCTTCGAGGTCTGCTTCAGCAGTGTTGAGAGCTGAGTCAATAACTTTTGCTTTCTTTACCAAAGCATCGTATTCTTTCTTCAAAGTTTCGCTAGCTTTTTTCTCATCCGCCAGCTCTTCCTCCAAATCTAATCGGTTTTCTCGTAGCTGGCACACTTGGTCGAACAATGCCTGGTCACAACCTGGAGGGCACACAGTATCGTCAAGCTCCTCTGCATCGCTGTCTTCTTCGTCGCTTGATGATAAATCTTCATCACTGTCTTCCTCATCGCTTTCTTCGTCTGAGCCCTCTTCTGTCTGAAAGTGAGATTGACTGTAAGTAAGTACAGCAATAAAACCAGCGACAACGATAGCAGTGGTTAGGAAGTCAATGAAGTGTAACTATAACAATAACAACTAGTAATACACTGCGTTCAACTCACATGTTGATTTTTACAGAGTGAGAAAACTAGGGAGCCCAGAAAAACCCTGGCCATGGTGGCAAGGGAGAGAACAACACAAACGAACTCATCGCACATGCAGTTCTGTCGAGACACGAACGCGCGGCCCTTCCATAAACTACGCATCAGTGAGAGACAGTGACTATACAAAGCATTTCTCACTAGCTTCTCTTGTTGGATCAAACAACATGGCCGCTGTTTCATTGTTATTCATATCCAAGGGATTTTTCGGTACACCAAAAATAATATCGATGCAATAGTTTACCTGTGCTTTCTTCTTTGCTCGTTTGATTTTCTTCTTAAAGACTTTGGTCAGGAAGTTTTCGAACTTGTTATTTTCTCCCATGGCGGTCGAGAAGGTTGTGTAGAGCGTCTTTTCTCGATCCAGTAGTTTCTCAATGTCTTGTTTCTTTACTTCGAGCTTCATCTGACAATCTTCTACCTGCGAACACAAGGGAATTCCAGAACAACGTAAGAATAAACCATTTTCGTTTTTGCAAATTAACGCTGTGTTACTTGATCATAGGGGATCATAGTCTCGCATCAGTGTCTAAATATTCACAAATACCAACAGTAAAGTAAAGAACGCACAATTCCAACAATATGTACACTGTGAAATTTCAAGGATCTTCACTGGAACACATGAATATTCTGCACAAAATCGAAGATAATCCTGAGTTACAGAGCATCCGAAACTTGAGTATGGATACAAAAACAAGAGAAGCAAGCTTTGCGCTTTTTCACTTGTTTTTAATAACGTTGTGTTTTGTTTTCATAGAACTGTTCTTTTTTTTTTTGAGTGTACGTGTAATCTTGTTTTTTTCATTGCTTCGTTCTTATTTTGCTTTCTGTTTTAATATATCCGACCTTATCCTGCATTTCTTCTTTCTCCGTCAGTTTAGTATTCACTTTAGTAGCGTAGACATTCTCTCTCTTCTCGAACTCCTTCAATAACATGTACTCCTCGAACAGCGTGACCTGGCGCAAATCAGCGCACTTCAAGGCCACATCTAGGTGTTGTTTATCGTGGCGTAACGTGCGCAAATCCGCGTCGAATTTCTTCATCATGTTTTGGATGTTGTCAATCAAAACATCTTGCTCGTATTGCAACCTGTGTAAAAAATAAAAAAAATAAATACCGGGTTGATAAGTGACTTAGTAGTCCTTTACATACCAGCTATGCAATGGTAAAAGTCCAAGTAATTATATCCAAACGTTAATTTTGGGCTACCTGTGTAGAGATGACGTCACAGAACAGTAATCTTACTTACTTTATCTGCTCCTCTTGTTGAATCTGTAGCTCTAGAGGAGAAGGTTCTTCTGGTACTTCCTCCAACAGGGGCTCGGGTGTGCCTTTATCTGTGGGTCCACTTAGACTGGATTTCGGTCTTCCACCAGAATGGATCGATACTGAAGATACTGACCGGTCACGCGTTTGGGTACCAGGCTTACTCTGCCCTCCCTGCTTACCAGTCTGAAATAGTGTCAGGGGAAAAAATTGTTCGTTGGGTACAGACAATAAAAATAATACACAAAGATTAAAATTACAATGACTATGAAAATCTCTCTCGTCTAACTCTGATTGGTCTACTCGTTTCATCTTGATTGCAAATACAAAATGTAAAGTAAAAGATGCACAACATCCACAATACAAGCACTTTGAAATTCCACGGACCTTCGCTGGGACACATGAATATTCTACACAAAGTTGAGGATAACCCTCAGCAATGGAGAACTCGAAACCGGAGTCATTCCATTCTGTCGATCCCTTTGGCATGTCTTGTTTATTTTTACGTTATTGTCTTGGGTAGACTTACCTCTCCACCGCCACCAAATCCACCAAATCCGCCAAAACCTCCACCAGACTCTTCTCCATGTCCATCCTGCTTTGTCATGAGTTCTTTCTTAAACTCAAGAAGACGTTCTCGCGTATACTCAAGACGCCTAAAAATTCAAAGAAAAGATGAGTGAAAATGTTTCTAGAGCACATACAGTGCGCGCATAAAAAAGCGCGCGCCGTAATGGAAAGAAATCCAGGTTGCGCGCGTCAAACAGAAAAAAACTTTGCGCGTGCTTAACGTTAGGTGTCCCCTGCGCGCGCAATTGTTTGAACCAAACTTTTACATCACAAATAACTGTCACTGCACGAGCGATATCATTTGATTGTTGTGTTCATCGTTGCCTCATTGTTCGTAAGCGGCAGATTCACAACTAACGGTAAGAAAAGGCGAGTTGTAACAAGAATTTCCGATCGAAAATGGAAGAACTTGGGTCAGTAAGCATGGAAAGTTCATCAACAACTGGAAAAGAGAGAAGTGAATATGAACAACGAGTGAAAAATACAGCAGCATACATGGCTGCTCTGAAGGTCCAGGTGGAAAAAATCATTTTTGGACAAGAAACACGAGGCGCTGGAGAGATGGATGAAGAAAAGTCAAGAAGACAGCCACAGAACGATTAAGAGAGTTTGTTACAAAGCTGAAAGTGTGATTCACGGGATGGTAGAGGCAAAGAAAAAAGCTATGCAAGACATGGTGAAGAAAATGGAAAAAGACTTGCAAGAAGAACTGAAACATCTGAAAGAAGAAACGAGAAGAAAAACTCTACGAGAATTTATCGAGAATAATGGACGATACCTCGATGAAGAAAAACTAACTAGAATCGCTAACCTTAAAACCGCGAGTGAAAAGATTGAAAATAGTCAGTCTATAGTTCAAGACACATTGATATCGATCAAGGAACGACCACCGCAAGTGACGCCCACGACACAAGAACTACAACTCAGCGGTTTGTCCACATGCGGCGAAAGAGGAGTTTCAGCGCGATATCCCAAAGAAAACTCTTCCAATCAGGAAACCAAAATGGACGAACCTAATCGGAGAAAAAGAACCCTATTTGTCATACAGAGATGTGTCTGTTCACCAGCCTGAACCAACCACAGGAATGTAATGACAAAAAATGTGATAAAGATCCACAGGAATCTCCTAAAGAGATATGCGTAACAATAAGGGATCCCAACAGGGGGACCTTGGTTACTTGTCAATTTGATTCCCGAAGGGTGACACCGAAAATTGAGAGGGACAAAGAAGGAAGCGAGTTCAGCATGGCAGGACTATGAGAGCCCGTGGTTTACGTGTACAGCATGTTCTCGAACGAGCCTTGATATGCGAATGTGTTCAAGGTGTAGAGACATCTACTACTGTAATGAAGACTGCCAGAAGAATGACTGGATGGTTCACCAGCACACTGTATGGAATATACAGACTTCTAACTTATTATATGTAACAATAGGGTGGATTTGTGTGATGTATTAATATCGTGCATTTTGATTGGCTCAGAGAAGAACTAATAAGTGTCGGGAAACTCTACTTCCTCGCTTGACTCAAGTTTGTATTTTTTTCGTCTGTTTAATGTTTTATCTTGAAAATAAAGGAAGGAATAAATACAACGTCTTGTGGTAGATAGTGTTGTAGTTACCTTTCAGGTTGTTCGTCTGGACGCATTTCTGGTACTTTCGGGATTGGACGGCGAGCGTGCAATTCAATCTTCTTCTGCATTTCTTCGATTTTGATGATATTTTCTTTGGCCTTGATAAAGAAAGGTTATGATATTATAGCACGATTCTAATGCATGATAAGGGTGATGATGATGATGATGGTGACGATGATGATGATGGTGATGACATGAAGATATGATGACGTCATGATATGATTTATGATGATTATAATGATAATGGTGATGGTGGCGATGATATGATGATGATAATGGCGATGGCGATAATAATGCAATATGATAATGGTGATAATACAGGTCATGACAGTAATAATTATATGATGATAAAAATAATTATTTAAAATTAATCTATTTTTAATACATTAATATGTTAATAATACTATTGTAAGAAATGAATATCATTATCATTATTATAATGATATGATTAGCATGATGATAATGACTATGCCTTTAACTATTAGAGTGTATTAGGTTCAGCTGCATGGTTACCTCTTTGATAATGGCGATCTTTTTATCCCTCAGAGCCAAGAAGTTTTGGTTGAATTCAAACTTATACTGGTGAATCTAAACAAAAAAGAAAATTTTTTTTTTTACAAATATTGCGACCCTATCGTGACGACCCTAAGAACGGCTGCAAAGGAGGCTAACCAGCTCTTGAATCAATATTTTATAATAGACCATTTTCGATTTCCAAATTACCGCTGTGTTCTTTGATTACAGACTTATTTACTCAGGGTTAGCCTTGTGTCAGTGCTTAAATATTCACAAATACCAACAGTAAAGTAAAGAATGCACAACTTCAACAATACAAACACTTTGAAACTCCACGGACCTACACTGGAACACATGAATATTCTGCACAAAAACCGAGGCTAACCATGAGCATCTGAGAACTCAAAACTGGAGTATTTCCTAACCTGATCCAATAGCTTGAGTAGCTGTAGTTTCTTCTTCTCAGCGTTCACTCTCTGACTCTCCGGCACCACGTAGTCTTTAGCGGTTTTCAGCTTGTAGTCTCCCATGTTTTCTTTAGCTTCTTTAATGGCTGCTTTGTCTTTAGGATCCTCGTAGTTTTCATCTGGCTTGTTACGATTCAGCTCATCCCACTATGAAAAACATACATTATTATAATTTATGAAAAGGAAATTTTTTTGCAACTAACTTAAAAGATTTTTGCGCGCGTCTTTGTTTTCCTGTTATTTTCCTATGGTATCCATAATGTCGTTTTTTTGTCTAAAGACGCGCGCGACAAAAATGTTCTAGTGCATTTGTTATTAATTTTTTCATTAGTTTACTTTGTGGAGGACATTTTTTGACCTTGAATTAAAAATAACAAAATCGAAATTGATTTTCCACCCGATTTTATTTTATCTAAATTGTGGCTCATTGTGCTTCAACATGTGAGTTATTCTAGCCGTGCCTTGACGTTGATCAGCCGAAAGGTTGTTTCAGTGTTCAATGTGTGAGGTCGCCGGGAGAGAGAATCCCTTACCTGTGCTTGTCTATTCATTCTCTTTATTCTCCTAGCTTCAGCCTTCTCCAGCGCCTTCGCCACTTTACCACCCAGTTGACTCTGTCCTTGGGCTGCCTGTTGTTGAAGCTGCTGTTGCTGTTGCGGTAGCATCTTTTCTGCTGTGCTCTGCCTTCTCATTTGCCTGACCGCCGACTTCTTGTTCGTCCCACTGTCCTGTCCCTCTTGGCCTTCACCGTTAGTGCCCTCGGCTTCTTGCAGCAAGAGGTGGAGGTAGTCTGGCTTAGAGGCACGGAACGATGACACAAGATGTTCCGTGAGAAACGCGCGCAGGACTATCCGCTCGCATTCGACTTCATCTTTAAACCTAGTGGGAATAACAAAACAAATCATTTTCCAATAGACCACTTTACCTTGGGCGTAATTTGTTTCATTTTAAACCACTTGTCATTCCCTGGAGTATCACTTCTTCGTTTAACGGTTGCGCATGCATGAGAAGACACATGAATATGATTACAACTCAAACAAAGAATCTTGTTCTCAAGAGAGTGACACGTGGTCGTAAATGAGAAAACTGTCAAGTTATCACAAATTTCATGAAACATAAGGGTCTACAGTAGACGTGTATTATATGACAGTTACCGTTTTTGCAGTTTTTTCAACCCAATGGACTGTTTTTCAGATTCCCATTCCAGTTCCTTGCGCACCAGCTTCCATCTATTATCACAAGCAATAACAATGAATACCAATTATCATTATTATTAAGCTCATAGTAGTTACACTGCTTCAACATGACAAAACATTGAAATGGCTTCCCATAATAATACGATTACTGACTTACAGCACGTGCTCGGTACCAAATGTCGTAACAATGAAATGCCTTAAAATTGTCTTCCATCAATTAATCCCATCACAACGCTTAGTACGTTACGGCTATGGTAAGATACAGTCTTATATCTTTACCCACTCATACGAAAACCACTTTATTTCAAAACAACATCGACCTTCAAGGCAGTGTTTACCTTTTCCTGTGTCTTGGCTTTAAGCTCTTCTTTGATTTTTGGATCAACTACAAATTCCTGAAATAATTTTCGCATATAAGTGTTTAAGTAAAAGCTAACCGTGCAACCTTCTGGTGCTAATTGTTGCAATGGATACTATCACTATTATGACAAAAGCCCAATTCTTAGGGATAATTATCACTTTACTATCCTTGTACATATCATCCTGTTGCTAAGGCTACTCAGCATTACCATGGTCACTATCCGTTACCATGGTTATCACTATGGTAACTCACCTCTGTTTTCAGTTGCACGTGACTCGGTAGCTCTTGGTTTCTGTTCATCAGCTGCTTGAATGCTTTTCTCAGGTTTGTGATCTTTCGTCTTATGTTCTGTTAGGTGAGAATAGAATATGTTTAGGGTTGGAAAATATAACAAGACAGATAGATTTCATATATTCTTCAAGAGATTCACTCACTTGTTTTTTCTCTTCAGCGAGTTTCATCATCCTGTCATGCTCTGCTTTCTGTTTTTCCAGCTCGATACTAAAGATAGTTCAAAGACATTTTATTTTGATATTTTGTTATAAGAGAGTGCAAGACAAAGGCATAGCCGCCATGTAAATGATTAACAGAGAATGAATGTATAACATTTCATGGCTGCCGCACAAGAAGAACATTAATCCCCAGTAGACAGTACTTCATGGTTCTTCATGATTTTCCATCATGGCAAACTGTCCATCATGCAAACCAATCACATTATGCGAGAAAAGAAATCAGCCAATTAAAATTCTAGAAAACATCGCGGTCGCATCACGGCACGGCACGGCACGTTTACTGTACTGAGGTCTATGACCAGATATTCTTGTACAACCTGGTACATGTTGGTAGTACCTCTCGTGACATACCTGTAAAAGTTTGGGTCATCAATGTCATCTACTTTCTTCTGAATCTCTTGACCGTCTTCTCCAATCAGTTTCTGTTGAAAACAACAATATAAATATGATCAACCTGTAGTTTTATACAACTTTCTGTAAAAATCTCCAGTCAAGCCTCAATCTTATAAATCTCGGGAAACCGGGAAAACTTTTGACTTATCTAAGTATGGACAAGACAAGCTCCGACGAGATCAAATAGGAATTTAGCATTTAGTGTGACTTGACCTAAGGTATCAGCCTGAACGACGTTATAGATATTAACATCACGTGATTCTATATGACGTCACATACCTTTGGCGATGGTAACGATACTTTATGAGGTACTTTGATTCCTTTCAAGGCTTTATCCATAAACTTGTGCACAAAGAAGTTTCCATCATGACCAGTCGTGAAGACATACTTGTCATCAAAACTCGTCTTGATCTTAGTGATGGTACCGTTATGGTTGTCATGGATACAGAACGACCAATAGGAGGAGAGGTGTTCCAGCTCTGTGTCTTGCTCCAAAGGGTGGATACGAACAGCGCCATTGTCCATGCCAAAGATAATGAATTTTTTTGAGTTGGTGAAGTAGACCGACCGGATGGGAACGTCGTTGCTGTTGTCCACTGGGATGCAACGCTTAGGTTCTCCTGACCGGTCTTCTGTCCCTGGTGGCGGGGGAGGCTTTTCATCAAACGCACACTCATAAAGGTATCCGGCATCCCAGCCATCCATAGAGAGGTAGAACTTATCAGTAGTCTTTCCATAGTAGAATCCATGAATGATCTGACTCGGACCATGGTCGTGTTTCTCCTCTTCTTCCTCTTCTTCGTTTTCTTCTTCTTCATTCTCGTCTTCCTCCTCTTCTATCCCTCTTTCACGTCTTCTAGCTCGTTCTGCCTCCTTTTTCTTCTGCTTCTCCGCCTTCTCCTTCGCTTTGATGGCGTCCTTCTCAGCCTTCCTAAGCTTGTCTTTAACACTTTTAAAGAAGAACTCGGTAATCTTCAAATTCTGTAGCGGCAAATGAAAGGTTTTGCTTGTATCATGTTCCCCGTGCTGTGGTGCCTCCACCTCTAACACCGTACCATCCTTGCAGCTCACCAACACACTTTTACCCTTTTTACCCTTGTTTGACCATACGATAGACACGACAGGAGAAGCAGTCTCTATAAACCCAATAGGTTTATAAGTATCTCCTATAGTGAAGAAAAACACAGTGCAGTCGTCACTTCCTGTAGCGAGCAGCTCTCCATCGTAGTCTATAGTCAAGACAGTCACAGGTTTGGTGTGAGGCTTGAAGACTTGGGTCAGAGTCAGCTCGTAGTTAGACTTGGACTTTTTTGAACGCACTTGGGAAAGATCGACCTTGTTAAGGGTGAGCAGTCGTACCACGCCATCAGCAAACCCTGCTAGAATGCTGGTGCCCTTGACGTCTACCATCTTGGGGACCCACAGTAGATTTGAACCACCAGCGGTGTACTTTTTGTGGCAAATTTGTTTCTTGGACAAATAGTCATAGACACGGACGGTATCTGTAAGCAAAGTAAAAACACGTATATGTCAATTATGCAGGATATAACACGTGGTCTGAAATGGAAGATCACATGGTGTGGGGGAGGGGTGGGTGGTGTGTGGGGAGGTGTGGACACCCTGACAGTCTTCTGAAGTAGAACTTACGGTCAACTCCAGTCGTTGCAACAAAGTGAGCAACAGGTGAAGTATCCATTCCTGTGATGATACCAGCATGATATGAAAACAAGCGCTCTGGGGCATGGCTCTGCAATATGGCAATACAAGAATATGAGTTATGATGATGTAGAGTTCAGAAGAATTAGACCAGAACAACACAAGGGAAAAAAAAATCCAAAATACTTATCCATACTAGCCACATTTATCTGGTATCTTTTTAGATATTAGTTTTGTCATTCCTTCCTTCCTTCCTTCCTTCCTTTGTTCATTCATTCGTTCGTTCATTCATCCATTTATTTACTCCTTTTTTGATTTGTCTAACCATTGGACCAACTGCATGTTTATTTTTTGATCACCTTCCAATGTCGCAGTGCATGCCCATAAGGTACTTACAGTAGTGTATGCCCATAAGGTACTTACAGTAGTGTATGCCCATAAGTCACTTACAGTAGTGCATGCCAATAAGGTACTTACAGTAGTGTATGCCAATAAGGTACTTACAGTAGTGTATGCCCAAGGTATATGCTCATAAGGTACTTACAGTAGTGTATGCCCATAAGGTACTTACAGTAGTGCATGCCCATAAGGTACTTACAGTAGTGTATGCCCATAAGGTACTTACAGTAGTGCATGCCCATAAGGTACTTACAGTAGTGTATGCCCATAAGGTACTTACAGTAGTGCATGCCCATAAGGTACTTACAGTATGTGTAAAGGAGAGATCAAGCTTCCATATCCCACCAGCTGCATCCTATAAGGATAACATTATATTATGGTAATCAAATAATTATTGGAATAAATCACAATAATCATCTAGGCTTTCTCAAAGTCCTTTTTTGGTATCTTCTGTATTATGGTCGACTAATCTCGACCTCGTGCTCGCTGCGACAAGAGGTCTTTTTTCTTACGCAAAAGAAAAATGAAGGTAGTTCATTTAATCATCTACATCGACTCACCTGCGCATACCAAATGGGTGCTTCACTATTCACGGCCTTCTGCATAGACATCAGCTTGACATCAGTACCAACCTGATGATCATGATCAAAATTTATTATTATATTTGTATAAAAACTGACAAGGTCAAGAATCATGCCAGCTCCTTAACATCCTGTCCTCCAACCACACCCTACTCAACAGTATAACCTGCGTTTAGTGATTTAGAGTGTTAATATGATGCACAACCATACCTTCAGTTCATACATTGGATCAACTTCAAATAGGGATCCTTCCTCATCGGTGTCGGCAGTGTCTATACTTTCAAAATCCCATACCTGAAAATAGATGTGAATATATTTTACTATAATTAAAAATAAATAAAGAAATACAAAATGTGTGCATTTGCTGTGTGCAGTTGTATGGGGATTGAAGACTTTTTCGAGCATTGCTTGAATTTTGTGATAACACTGTTCTATAGTGTTCTAAGTGTTCTATAGCTACATAAGTAATGGCACAGCAAGTAGGTCTTGTATTTCAATTATTTTGCAGCCATTATTTGGATATGAAAGACAATTGAAAATAGAGGGTGTGTGTGCCATGTACTCTCATAAGGCATGTACCACCCAACCAATCAGAAAGTTAGATTTATTAACAGCTGTATCACCCACCTTCACATATCCATCCACACCAATACTCATTAGTTCTCCTTCATCCATGAAGAACTGCTGTATCATCCCTTGATGGCACGTCTTCTTGCCTTTCTTGCAGATCTCTACCTTGATCAGTCCTCCTTCCCACAACAACATGTTACCCCAGTCAGAACCTGACAAGACTTTGCCATCTGGTAATTCCACAAACCCTGTAGAAACATAGGAATTCATTTACATATCATGGCCATAGCAATCCTTGAAAACCTGACAGAGGCGGGGGTGGGGGCAAAGTCACTTCCCAACAGGTGATCAATAAAGATGAATATTTAATTTTGAGATATTACTTATTGTTACTTTTATACCAAGCCCCCTGGCCCCTATGGGTTATACAGCCCTGGATAATGGTTATTATTTGTTAAGGATCTGATTAATGGTCATTTATTACCTGTGTTGGGGGGGGGGGGGGGGTGGGTGGCAGAATTGTTGTGGGTCACGTTTAAAAGTGAGGGGTCATTTCTAAAAACACTAATGCTTTTAGTCAAATTAGTGCTTGTAATGAGGGAGTCATATATGCATTCTTGCTTGTATTAAAAAAACTGCCCCCCCCCTCTCATAAACAATCAGCCCCTAATTTACCTTCAATGTCAGATATTTCCTTTGCTCCAAACTTTCCAATCAAGCCTTGAAGCTTGAGGCCAGTAAAAGTGTTTGCCATTGTCCAGAATCTGTTGAGGAATGAGATATCAAATGGAATCAATTATGTAAGACAAGAGAGATGTGCATCGTACACCATTAACTAACGATAATGTTTTTAAAATAATGATTATCGTATCAAAATCATAATGATTGCTGTCATTTATCTTTAATGATATTGATAATCATTGCCCATCACGAACACCATCACCATGAACATCATGGTCATTATTCATCATTATTCATCATTAATATCATTATCATTATCATCATCATTACTATCATCATCACCATCATCATGATCATTATTCATCATCAATATCATCATCATTACTATCATCATCACCATTATCATGATCATTATTCATCATCAATATCATTATCATCATCAATACTATCACCAACATCATCATCATCATTGTCATAATACCATCATCACAGTCACCCTAATCATAGGTCTAGATCTAGCGCACTATCTACCTTATGTGACCAGATCCACCAGTAGTAATATGCCCTTCGTTATCAGGAGAAAAAGCAACCTGGTAGATATCTTGAGCAAATGCTTTAGTCCTCAGTGAGATCTTCTCTTTCTTCCAGTCCCAGATAGTCATCATATAATCTGGTGAGCTACCAACAGAAGCCAGCTGCGTTCCATCAGGAGAAAAGTCAAGGTTGGCATATGCTTCCTCTGTACCGTCACGCAATACTCTGTATAGTTTGAGTGAAGGGTACTCAAAGATGTTGATATCTGGTTTGACTCCTTTTTCAGCCACTGCAAAGTATTTTCTGCTTGGGTGAACCTGTTTTTGAAAAGATGGGAACAAAAGCTGCAACAGTGCCCTCGTAATATGGAAACATTTATGTGTAAGGTATGAATATTGAATGGGTAGAACTGTGGTGGAATAATGATAGATGTGTTGATCATCACAGTGAATGAGCGATCTAAGCGAAAGCTGTAAAGAAAGACTTGAAAAAGCGATTTCAAGCTTCAATGGGAATCTGTGATGATCACTGTGATGATCAACACATCTATCATTTATGTGTAAGCTTCACTACTTACAGCTATTGCACCAATGCCGCCACCACCAGTTGTTCGGAAGTACGACTGCTCTTGAGTTTTGATGTTGAGCAGCTGTATGACATTACCAGCTGAGAAGAGAACTGTATCTTCATCCATGACATGAAGGTTTGACCTCCTCTGTGCACTCATATCCATATGAATGGCTTTATTTGGTATTATTTGTTAAAGAAAGTGGTGATGAAATATAGAATGACCTTACACCTGTAACATGCATTTAAATCATACTTATTGAAACATGAAACAACCTCAGGGCTAATCAAAGTCAGGGCACAACTAACTCACTGATCAAATCCTGAAACAACCTCTGGGCTGATCAAAGTCAGGGCATGGCTCACTCACAGATCAAAGCCTGAAACAGCCTCTGTGCTGATCTAAGTCAGGGCATGGCTAACTCACTGATCAAATCCTGAAACAACCTCTGGGCTGATCAAAGTCAGGGCATGGCTAACTCATTAAACAAATTGGAATTTAACAATGGGTTTTTCAGAGGGAGGAAAACTAATGAACCCAGAGAAAAAACTTTGAAGCAAGGAAGAGACCCAACAAACTCTGCTCTCATGTGATATCAAGACTAAAATGGGAATTAAAGATGAGAGCACTACTACTACCACCACACCATCCTCGATTCTATTCATTATAAGATGTTACATAACTTTTTCTAGGATACTGTAAAGTGATTAGTTGATCAGGAATTCCCTCTGTATAATATGGTCTTGAAGCAATGCCATCATATTCATAATAGAAATCATCAGGTAATGCATCCTCTTCTTCGTCACCTTCACCTGGAATGACAAACAAGAAAATATCAGTCAAAAGATCATTTTATTCATTTGCTGGTTAGAAACGCTTGTCAATGCGAAAGTGCATGAATATTTCTAAACTCTAATTCGATCTGGAAGAACCTACAGTACATGAAAATTACTCTGTGAATTTTTTAGGTACCCTAACAAATTGTGTAGTTTAAAAAAAAAAAGGATTTTTTATTTCTTTTATGGATGCCACTTGAACAAGCAATTTTATTCTAAATAGTATGACATAAACTTCAAATGTGCTCAACTTGTTTATTATATTGAACACTCCAATTCATTTGAGAAGTTCTGTAAGGGCTAGTGTGTGCCATCTCTCACCAATGTGGCCTGGTTCAAATTCCAGGCTCGCCGGTATTATATGTGAGTGAAGTTGTTTGTTGATTCTATCCTATGCTTTGAGAGTTGTTTTTAAGGGTTCTCCGGTTTTCCTCCCTCCTTAAAAAATCAACTTCTAAATTCTACTTTGATCTTGGGCTTTCACCTAATTGGAGCCTGATACTGTTGCGATTGTTCCACACTGTGATAAAAAGCCATAGCTTACTATATTTTTTATATAGAATGATGTATTTATATATTTTTACCTTGAATGGTTGGTACACCATCTTCTTGATTTTCCTTACTCTCTTGTTCTTGTTGCTCTTCTTTTTCTCCTTCACTTGACTCAATACTTTCTCCTTTCTCATTCTTTTTACTCTTCTTAGACTTCTCCTTTTGCCCTTTCTTTTCTTTTTCATTTTCATCATTTTTACCTTTTTCATCTCCATCCTTTTCTTTGCCATCCTCTGGAGTTCCTCCTCCTGTCTCATCTCCAGAGCCACCTTTTTCATTTTTGTTATTTTTTAGGTTACTATCAGAAGCTTGCTTCTCAGCACTTCCACTGGCATCAGCACCACCAGTTTTGCCATCAACACTTGCATCATCATTTTTATCACCATTATCTTGGCTTGATTCGGCTGCAGCAGACTTTTCTTTTTCATCATTTTCCTGTTTAGGAATAGATTTATCATCAGTACTGATATCACTGTCCTTTTTTACTTTATCCAATACTTTGTCCTTTGATTCTTTCTGAGAAGAATCCTGAACATCAGTATTACTCATAACATTGTTCTGAGGTACAGGTTCACTCATTGGTGGGGAAACTTCGTCACTAGTTTCTTCCCCCTTGTCAAGAGCTTTCTCTCCTGATTTACCATCAACGTTAGAATCATCAGAATTTGACTGTGCACCATGAGATTTCGAATTCTGTTTCAGTGGCACTAGATTTTGTGACATTAGGATCAGTTTGACTGTCTCCTGACATCTTGGGAGAAGCTGCATCACCCTGATTATCAGTTGCAGGACCAGCATTACTCCTATCACTAGCACCATCAACACCTTCTGGTCCTTTTTGTCCCTCGTTATCACCTATTCCAGTAGTTTTCTCTGTAGAACCTTCATCAGTATACCACCAGACTTTGTTTCTTGATCACGATCCTTACTATCACCCTGTTCATGAATATGTTCATCATTTTTTGTTGAAGACTTTGATGCATCCTCTAAAGGAGCCTTTCCTGAGCCAGGTCGGGATCTTCTTGAACCAGTTCCTGGTCTAGAGGTCCCTGAACTTGGTCTGTCAGCAGCATCACTACTAGTTTCTCCTACAGGAGCCTTTCCTGAGCCTGGTCGGGATCTTCTTGAACCAGTCCCTGGCCGCGAGGGTCCTGAACTTGGTCTGCCGGCAGAATCACTGCTAGTTTCTTTAGCACCTGAGCCTGGTCGGGATCTTCTTGATCCAGTCCCTGGCTGCGAGGGTCCTGAACTTGGTCTGCCGGCAGAATCACTGCTAGTTTCTTTAGCACCTATTTCATCTTTTGCAACTTCACCACCAGTGTTATCACTAGAAATGTTACCAGTTTCACCAGAAGTTGTATTATCACCCCCGCTGCCTGACCCTTTAGGCACATTACCATCATCAACACTTGCTTTGTCACTTGTTCCTTCAACTACTTCTGTTTTTGTTCCCTCATTCTCAGCAGTTTCAGAAAACTTAGATTCTCCCCTCTCATTAACTGGGGTTTTAGATTTATCTTCACGATCTTTAGCAACAGATATCTCTTCTTTTTTATCCGACTGCGCGTCTTTCTCAACTGAAATATCGCCGTTGCTATTTTCACCAGAAGCCACTTCAGCGTCAGTCTTGGAAACTATTATCTCTGGCTTATGATTATCAGTGGTATCTATCTTCCCCGTTTTGTTGGTATTTGGTTCATCAAAGGCCCCAGAACCTTCCTGTTCCCCCTCATCAACATCGCCTTTCGTGGTCTTGTCTTCATTTCCCTCGTCTTGCTCATTTTCACTAATCGATTTTAGAGTTTCATCGGTAGACTCTCTACTACTTCCATTTTCGGGGCCATTTTCGTCATCATATTCAGCATCTTTGAGTTGTAGTCTTCTCAACGCTTCTGCTTTAAGTTTTCCAGTGGCAGACTTTAGGCTATGTTTACTACTTTGGCTGGAATTGGGCTTCGAATTGTCGTCGTTGTCCGACATTTTGGATTATAACTTTGTCTGTTCGAATATCAGTTGCTATGGCGATTCTTATTTACTACTACTACCGCTGTCCTCTTTGTATCGAATAAAATCGTTTCAAATTTTTTATCATTTTATATTAGTCCTTTCTTTTTTACAAAATATTTGTTTTGAAGGTATTAAACATGGTAAATATATAATTTAATGATAGAAAAACTCGTAGGCATCTTATTTTTGTGATTATTTAAATAGCCCTACATTGTCCTTTTTTGAACAAATTTTTTATCACAGAGTATATATGAAAAATATGTGTTCAGAAAAGCTGCTCCGTTTTGTGAAATCTTGAGAATTTTACTTTCAACTTGTTCAGCTTGTAAGGTTAATATCTGAGCATAAATTTTATGAGACTTTTTAATATATCGCTTGTCCTTGCGAAAATTAGTTAGAAAAAGTGTCGCTTTTTTTGCGGAACAAGAGTAATACTGAAGCTCATTGAGCATGGGAAATCTGCCATAAGGTTTCATTTATGGACAATATTTAAGCTTATGCTTTCCTATTTGCTTTTCTATAAAATGTATTGAATTATTAGCTAAATTCAAGCTTAGGTCTGTTGGCAGGTTTTCCCACTAATACCCGATCGCATTTTTAGTCGAAACTAATTATTTAAACTAAACATTTTTCATTAATTTAGTATTTCAAATACGTCAGTTCAATTAAAATATTTATCATATTAAAAATGCGATTACAAAAGCTTTAACTTACCATGATGAATGAAACCCAAAGCTTGATTCACCTGTCAAGACTTCTTTCTATCTATCTTATTCGTTCTGATCCTAGGATTTTCTTCTGCTTATTTCTCCAGGGACACTTTAATACTACAATCATGATTATATTTTTTATAAACGCATAAAATATATAGGCGAAAAGTAGAATTTTCCTAAAGCGTTTGTTTGAGGATTTTCCTTCGCATTACAAAGTCTCATAGCAACCAGATAGCAACCGAAAACTGAAAGTGACGTCACGAAGTAAGAAAAACTTAATGGGAGGGGAGGGGACGGAAAGAAAATGGGAGAGCATGCAAAAAAGATTAAGATTCTTCTGTTTTCAAAAAAGAGGTTTTGAGTTTCATCAGCTCGCTCGAAACAGAAATAACAACAAAAAATTGCGACGTTTTTTTGTCAGGAAGTAGTGTAAAAAAATTATAAACGATATCTTTAACGTATCCTTATCAATTAATACCTCACAGAAGCCGTATACTTCGTCCATCGTGCAACCTCATTTTCTAGGAAAATAAATCTAACAGTACGCAAAAAAATAACGTGCAAGGGTTGCAACCAAAATCCCTTCAAATTCCCCTCCATCCCTAATAAGAAAACACAGGAAGAAAGCAGGTGTAATTTTACTGTATAATGTTGTCCCCTCCCTACCTCGGGATAGTTACATGTAAGAGTATCACGTGATCTTGTACCTCGCGGCACTCGTTCATAGCGTGGTTGGACTTCCAAGATGGCGTACGCAGAGTCACCAAAAGGATTGTCGAAATGGCAGCAGGTTGTACGAAATGCAAAGGCCTTTGGCACTTTTCTCTACGACAAAGAGAAAGGAGAAGTGATGGGAAGAGGTGCCGAGAGCTGGGGTTAGTTTTCCAACCACATTTTTGCCTTGTTTGGTTTATCTCTGTCGGCCATTGCCGGCGTTTCGCAAACTGGGATTGTTTTAACGGCCATTGAGATTTTTGCGATTCAAGTGCTTTTTACTCCATTCTCTTAAACTTATTTCGACTTTCTTTTTCTTTTTAGGGAAGATTGCTGTATTCTTCATCATCTTCTACTTGTGTCTGGCCGGCTTCTTCGCTGCGATGCTGAACGTATTTTTAGCTACAATGCCTGACCCAGCAAAAGCTGAGGGACCAAAGTTTACTCAATACCTCGCTGGCAAAACTGGTGGGTATAACTCTCTATCTCTAACAGTAAACGACTCACAAGAGTCTTTGAATGTTTCATGCAGTTAGGTTTCAAATATAATGTTTTCCAGATTTGCAAAAAACTCATATTTTTTGCTTAGTTTTAGCAAGCATTTGAGTTCATTATAACAAGGACAAGACAGTGGTTTCCCTAAAGAATATTGAATTTAATTAACATTAGAAAGCTTCTATGCATCACTGACGACAAGCATTCTCATAAATTACCGAAAACGATATAGATTCGTTTATGTACCTCAATATTTTATTATCTTTATAAGGTTTTAAGTATAAGGTAGGAGCTCCAGATATTGTATTTTGTAATAAAGTTCAAGATTTTGCTCCTGGCATCTTACCGGCTATCTGCTGTCTAATCCAATGACTAGGCAGTCTTTCTATTCAATAATTCAGCTGTACAAGAACAGACGTAGAATCGTTTTTAATTCATGAAGTTTACTCATGTGCAATGGTGAGGGGGCGTAGCGCTGGTTATGAAGGAAAATTATATTCTCAGAAGAGTGAATGCTTTGGGATAACAAAAAAAAGTAGTTATATAGGCAAGCTATGGGGGTCTTGTGAAGTTTTAAGTACGTTTTTTAGTGCAGATTGAGGCCTTTGTTTACTGTTCTTGATTGAGACCGTTATTGATTGAGTGGAGCGAAAATACGTATATTTCCTCTGCATGCTTGAAGTATTATGTTACACTCTTGGTAATGACATGTAACACAACATGTGTTACTTTGCAGGAGACCAAATATTGTGTGATATATTACACCTACAAATTATAAAACAACGAAAAATAATTTATCCCAAATATTTTGAACAATATTAAACTTTTGTACTAAGTAAACAACAACATAGGCTTGGTGTTCAGATCATAAGGAAATAAATCAAGATTTTAAGCTTTTTTAGATCCCAATTCAGTATAACCATTTGATTCATAGGAAACTGGAGTACTAATTCATGGAGAATTGATTTCATTGAAAAAGATTTTATGTAAATCATGTTACAAGAAGAATATGTTTAATCTTTTAGTTATACAGTTAGAGTAACAGTATCAAGGTTGTGGACATTTTTCTTTATTTTTATTTTCAGCCCTCAGAATTTTACCTTCACACAAGATATCAAATTTTAATAAAGATAAAAGTGGAGATTATGATGGATATGTTAACTCTATTAATGATTTCTTGAGTGGTAAGTACAATAAACTGTAATAACTGGATAATGTCTGACCGTAGATTGGAACTTCCACATCTTTGTCTTGTCATGATCATGACTCCCTGGCCATTATCGTAAGAGCTGCTTTTATATTAATTCAAATCTTTACTCATAGTTTTACTTTCAATCTAATGTTAACCAACCATAATACAGAAGAAAAACAATGCATTCCTAGTAATAGTAAGAGAGGTTCTGACTGGATAGTCCAAACAGTAAGGTTTGTCTTTAAAATCTTTAATTTTCAGCATACAAGCAGCAAAATGACATTGACTTTGCTGCAGAGTACTGCAACTTCACTTCTACTAAGCCAATGCCTTCTAGTCAAGAAAAGCAATGCAAGTTTGATCTGACACAGCTTGGTCCTTGCTACAGTAACGCAAATGGTTTCAGTTATGGGTATGGCGATGGTGCACCTTGCTTCTTCATGAAGATGAACAAGGTATGACTGTGTAATTAATTCAGTTTTGTCCTTGGACTTTTATAAAAGACATTCTTAATGACATTTTTCATTTCTTTTTTACTTTAAGGTTTATGATTGGGTGCCTCAGCCTGATGATGGCCTAAGCTATATCAAGATAGTGTGTGACGGGGTGAGACTTCTGACAATCATGCCTAATTAAATATTTATTGGTCATAAAAAAAACTCAAACTCTCTGAAAATAAGCCCTGGAACAATAGAAGAACAATATCAGGGGCTTATTTTCAGAGGTTTACAGTACATAATTATTTTGGTAGGGTTACTAGGATATTACTCAGAGTGATATTCATTCATTTTTTTGTGGAGGGAGGAAAACTGAAGAACTTGGAGAAAAACCTCAAAACAGAGGAGAGAGCCAAAGAGAAGCTCAAAACACATAAAACACTCAAGACTCAAATCCATGTCCCATTGATGAGAAGAAGGCATAATTCCCTTATTAGCTTTATCGTATGCAAAATATTCTTTTTTTAGGCAAAAGTGTATCCAGAGCAAACTCCTGGCTTCCCTGTTAGCTTTTTCCCATACCGTGGTCAAGGAAAATGGCTATCTCCCATTGTTGCAGTGCAAATCAATGGTACCTCCAACGAAGAAGCCAAGTGTAGCGCTTATGCAAAGAATGTCGAACGATCAACCACCTTCCTCTTGGAGAGAGGAGCCTATAATCGGGTCAGAATACAAATTCAGTAGATAGTCCTGTGATGATAGTCTTCAGGTTTGAGGTTCATCTGCCTTGTATCTTTTTTCAAAATTTGGGAGTTTAAAACATTTTCTACACAAGATAACAGAAAACCAGCCTAACAAACAAAACAATCCATCAAGAAAATACTTTTTTGTGTGGAAACAGTGAAAGACTTGCATATCTTATTTTATTGCGTAGCTACAGAAAAATCCAAAATCTTTCCTTGCTTGTTAGAGAAAACAAATGCTTATTTCCAAATTTTTGCAAATATTGCTAAATTATCTGTCAGACCTCCAAGGACTACGATTTCTTTAAATTTTTACCTATTCTTCCCTCATTTCCCCCAGACCTTCTAGAACTATAATTTTTTATATTTTCCCCTATTCTTCTATCCAAACGAGTAAAATTGAATCACATTTGTAAGTATTTTTCTGAAACTGCACAATACTGTCTTTTCTTGTTGCCAGTAATTGCATAAATTATTCTAGTCGATTCCTTTAAACTTTAAAATGAAAAACCACTTTTGACATGTCATTCATTAGTTATCATTCCTTTGATAATTTAAAAAACCTGGTATGTCAAATCAGTGGTGATTGGACATGAATTCTGTATTGCTATTATATTCTCCTCCATACAAATCTTTTTTATAGCCTAGAAGACTTCAACTTTTCAAGTTCTAATCATTATTATTATACACACTTCCATGCACATAAGTAGGACTTCCTCAGTTACCAAATCTAGGTGCTTACATGTCTAGCTTCAGTGTGAATCAAATGCATGAAAGGCATACACTGAATTGAAATATGGCCACTAATTTGAATACGATATTGTTCTGGACTGATGACTAGCCACTCACATGTGAAAAAGTCTTTGCATTTAAATATGAGGCTAGTCAGTCCAGAGCAATAGTTATTTTCATTGGTTGTCATAATTGATTCAGTGTTTAATGGGTTCCAAACCTAGATGATAGTGCAAAGGTTTTTGCTAACTGAGAAAAAAACTGCTTTTTTATTTCACTTAATTTTTTGATCAAACTTGTCATGGTTTACATTACCTAAAATTAAGCACAATTTTTGGGGTACGATGTTGTATGATAGAGTGTTGGAGGTAAGCATTTTGAATGATACGAGTGTTCAAGTGGGATCAGTTTTTTTAAACAATGTACTTTACATAATATTATTTTAGAATTATTTTGCTTATTACCCATGAAACAAAATCTAACAGTCATAACCTAATTAGAAAAAACAATGCCAGAATTATCACTGCATCAAGCAAACTTTAGCTCAATGAAACATGATTCACAACTTTAGACCTGTAACTTTTGTGAATCCGGCCCTCTTAATTGGCTGTGCTGATATGTCAATGAAAGCCAGTCAGTAGAGGCAGCCAAAACAATGTTGAGACAGTTTTTAAGCTCCTTAATAAGTATTTGGCAAGATTTCCAAGGTTTTTATTATTTCTATCGCTTTCCAACTAGCTTGATATATTAAAACTGCTGGTGCTCTAAACTTGGCTGGCTTTATCTGTGCCTTAAAAACTACTTGTCTCTGGGTTAATACTAAACCAGAGCTAGAGTCGGGCTGCACTTAGGCTACCTATAGGCTTTGGGATGTAGCTATAATTGGGTTAATTTCTATTTCATGGGTTAAATGGATTCTACAGTATTTCATTTTGAATTTAATTGGTTTCTTATGATTCTATTAGCATTATCCATTTCCAAAGGTGTTTCTTATTTGTTACGAAGTGACTTGTTGTACCTATTATTTCTGTGTTTTTGAATTTTGATTATTCAGAAAGTATGTATTTTTGTCTTGAAATGAATAGGCATAAATATCTTTCAAACGTAATAAACTTTGCCTTGTCTTTAACTTGTTTGCCTTCATGTTGAATTCTCATTTATTTGTGCATTTTCTCATTTTAATCAACCAAAATGACTCAAAGTGACTAAAAAACTAGCGAAAGGGGGATATTTAACAATTATTTTCCAAAGGCGAAGTGAATATCTGGGCTTAGTATGAATACAAATATGATTCTTTCAAAAAAAGGAAAAAAAGAAGACGAAAGACAATTTTTCCCCGGTAACAGCAACAAAGTGGCTGGCCGCCATTATGGATAATCGCTGGAGGTGGTTATCGTGTGATATTGTGAGTTTCTCGACCAATCTTTTCTGTTTCCCTTGATGTTTTTCCACTTTAGAGAATGTGTCATTCTTTTGAAATTAAGATTACTTTGTTTGAGTTGTATCCATATTCATTTGTCTTCTCATGCACAACTGAAGTGAAATGGGAAAACATTACGCCCAAGTTGAAAGTTTATAATATGTTTACATCTCGTAAACTTCATGCTTTCCAAGAACATAATAATGTACTTTTCGGTCAGGATAATGGCTTGGGCTGCCTGTGGTGTGTGTAGCGTCCTTCCTATCCCCACATTGTTGACAACCAACATGCGTTTCCGTCATATTATCCGTTTCAGAGAAGACCTTGTGAAAAGACATGTTTCTGTGATGCCTTTTACTTCCCTTGCTTCATCCAAAACAAACAGTGGGATTTTTGATTTAATCTTTTGGAAATTCAACTGCTGAAAAACTGTCACAACAGAGTAATAATTTTAGAAAACATTCATTATACTGTTTTATTTTTATTAAACTTGCTTAACTTTCTTTTTTTAAATAAACACTTGTACGAAAAATATCTATTTCCCAGTTTTGAAAACATCTATATGACTAGCTCCTTTCGTACAGTCGTGTGCGGTGACCCGATAATCAAATTTTCATTGATGTTTCGCGAAAGTAATCAGTGAAGCTTACTCCCTGACTATGCTCTTTAGACACTAAGTAAGCGTTAGTACTCTTCTGAAAATAGTTATTTTAATTTTAAGTTAATTCTCGACCCGCAAATTTACATCGTCAAATAGCACTCGACCGCTGAAGCCTTAACGTCACCCTTAGTTACAAGCTACGTCATATCTACGTCTTTCTTCAGTTTTGTACCTAATCCTGCTTAGGTCATTCTGGAAAAAAAAAACACTTAAGAATAACAGCCCCATAAAAAAGAAATCCATAATATGTGTCTAAATAAACCATTCAGTTAAAACGTGTGTCGTAAAGGTTGTTGTATATCGTTCTTCACATGTTTTGAGCATCCGTTTTTAGCACCACACTACGGAGTTCATTCAAGGGTGGAGTTATTTCCGATTTCCTTAATGCCATTACTCCTGATTGAGTTCCGCGTTAATGAGACAGTGTAGAGATCACACATTACTCGATGAAGTCTTGGACACATTCATGGCAAATCCTGATAGATATTTGCGCCCAGAACCCTTTTGTGAGCAGCTTTCTACCTTTATTACACTCTTAACATTTATTCAAAATTCTAGCAAGAATTTTAATGCATTTTTTAAAGCTAAAAATACCAGTGATTAATTCATTTGCCTGAACTGATAAGCGCAGCTGTTAGTGATCGTTAATTCATTTCTGATGCCGTTCAGCTTGACTTGTCTAGTCAGCCGCGATGGAAGTGAAAAATTCGGCTGGTTTCTCTAAAATATCGCCATTATCTCAACTCATTTTTTCAGAAGTCGATCTCAGAGGCCAAATTATGATAGCACAATGACCTCTATTCTTGAGGATACAGAGGTAAGAGAGTAACTTAGTATGATATAAACTTTAGTTACAAACATGCTAATTGTGGCTCACTTTAGTATTGGAGTGATCCATAACCTTACTTTCCTTATTAGTTAAAATTATTTCAAATTCCGCTGCTTAAAAAACCTTGTCTACCTTCCAAATCATACTGTAATTAAATCATATATACGACTTTTGCCTTGATTTAACTGCCTAGATCTATCATGTCTTGAGATCATAGTTAACTATGCCAGAGATCTATCACCGTAAAGTTTGAGTGCTGACGGTAAACTAGTTTTCAACGGGAACTCATAGTATACGATCTTTATTTTACATGGCACTTTATCAATCCACGATTCCACTTGAAACCTACACTTAAGGAAGCTCACACATCTAAATATTCAAATATCATTCGTGCCAAAATTATGTACTGTTTTGTAGACTAGTTTTTGTTATTTCTAATTTTTTGCGTTGTGATAGCCGGACAACGGCGAACGTGGTAATTACTAGTGATGCATTCGTGACTGCTGGGTGCCTGCGCAGTATGTATGACACGATATTGGACAAGGAAGGCTAAAATTTGGTCATCATGGCTCAGAAAACAAAGCAACGAGATCCTAGCCATATTTCTTGTCCGAAAATAAGTTTTCAAAAAAACAGTACTTTAAAACGTGGTCCGCTCACATGGAAGTGACTGGCTTTTGCTGATTCTGCGTCAATCTGCTGACAACTCTTATGCATAGCCATGCATGCATGAACTTAAAAAATTTTTTTTGCCCGTTTATGCGTGCATGTAGCTTTGGACAGCGCTATAAAAACCTTCCTTTTTCAAATTTGTTTTTGGGTAATTTTTTTCCCCCGCGCCATCACATGTCACCTTGTACTCAATTCACGTAGATAGTATCGGTTCTTTATGTCGGACAGCACAAATGGCGTCACAATAACTTCAAACGCCCACAGTATATTTAATTACGATGGGAGCCAAGTCAACTAAATTGTTTATCATACTATGATCAAAGTTCCTCTTTCTGTTTCCATACCAAGACATTCGCAATACTAGCCACGTAGCGTATGGTATAGATTAGATTATATATTATGGTATAGATTTTTGTCACACTCTTGGGTTTAGGTGCATAACTACGAATATGTTAAGCTACGGTGTAAGATCGAGATCAAACCAAAAGTTAAATGTACCTAATTAAGTAGTAAACATAGTATTGCAATATTGTGGGATTATCACCATCATCATCATCATCATCGTCGTCATCAAACCTCATCGCCATTTCTTTTCCGTAATCATGGTCATGACTATCATTAATATCTTTATCAATCACCATCATCATTAATAATACCATCATCATTACCATCATCAAGTACACTGAATAAAAAAAATTGCTACCCGATCTTGCAGACATTCTTTAGCAAGCAAAACATGTGTCAATATTCTGTTATGCACAAAAAACAACAACAAACAAACAAACACGATTCTGGCCAAAATTTTATTCCAGGCCTAAGTATTTTTTCAATATCATTTTAGCTTCGATCGGTGCTACTTCAACAGCACCATCATCCCTGAATACATTTTTTTATTATTTCGTAATACTATTCTGAGTCAGATTCTGTTCTGACTGAAAACTGTAATTAATCATTTACGTATACGTACCCTTGAAGGCAAAGTTTGACGGAAGGTTGCACAATTTGTCATCACCAAAGCGAGTGTTCTGCAATGGCGTGTATCTTCAGTCACAGATGAAAAAAATCAAAACAATGGTGAGTGTCTAACGCTATATTTAGCTTCTGCCTTAAGTATATATATATTTTAAGTTTCTATATTACTCACTGACCTAAACGCGTCTTCCATGCTTTTTTGTGTGGCCCAATGACTTGAATGATTCAAAACAATATTTCATGTTATTAACACATGTTATATTCGACCAAAATCTTTCCAGAACTTTCTATTTCGAGGGAAGTAACCGTTACGTGACGTCATGATTACGTATCTTGACGTCAAAGTCAACAGACCATATCATAGATGTTTCAAAACAGATATGCAAATATAACTCTCAGAAAAATGGTATTTTTATTCCGCCAAACTCTCTAAGATTGTTCGAAAGTGTATGTATTTTTGCTTGAATAGGATTTTTTAAGATTTTGATATCTTGAACGACGTAACCAGATTTTTCCAAAAAAAAACCCAATTGCTAAGATTTCCAAAAATAAAAAAAAAAAATAAAAAAAAAAAAGAAAAGAAAAAGAAAAGAAAGAAAGAAAGAAAAAGGAAAAAACAAAAAGAAAAGACATTTTTCCTAAAGTTTTTTTCTAAAGAAATTAATTATAAATGTTAGGTTTTCAAAGTATTAATTTTAGTAAAAGCAATCGTAAGTGGTTCGAAAATATGTGCATTTACCATCTTTGTTTGCACTTTATTTTGTATATCATAAAGAGTTTTGCACATCTGCACACGGATTGTCGTGAGAAAAGAGAAAGAGGATTTTTTGTCATCGCTGGGAAATAGTGCGAACTGACTGTATTTTATTTCCATAAGGAAGTTGTTCGATGTTTTTTGAAAGCAATCTGTTTTAGTGCACCTGCTTTGATGATGCATTTTCTTAAATTTACCTAACTGCTGTCTTTAAAATTGCAAAGCAAGAATGAAAACAATAGTTCAAGAAAGAACCGGAAAACTGGAACAGTTGGTAACTCAACTTACTAAAAACAGTTCAAGAAACCAAAAGTCAGATAAAAACTGAAGTAGTTATTTCGCAAGAAAAAAAGTGTTAAATGGTGCAAAAATAATAAAGTAAGTTACCAATCCAGGGGGGAAAGATTCGTGGGAGCGTAAAAATTCCTTGTGATAAATTTAATTGGACACGATTGATCACGTGACAAGCGGTCATGGCCGACAGTATTCAGAATGTGGCTGATGACTGAAGTGATATATTAAAGAAAATGTCCCATTGGAGACGCTCTTATGATTTTACCTGTACATCGGACGAAAATGAGTTAGATTCTTCGGACGACAGCGACTCAGATGGAGCATTTGAAGCTCCAAAACTCTACCACAGACGAAAGTCAACAGCGGCTGCAGTAAGCGCAAGGGTAAGTCTCAAAGTCAAGTCGTGCTTGAAGCAAAACTTGCAGAGCTAAAACTGCTGTGTTTGCTCACTAACTATCGCTTCAAAATCGAGGATTTTGGTTTTTCCATAGAGTGGTTAGCTCACTGTGGGATTTTCGATGCATTGATCGGTGTAAGTGAGAATCTAAGTCGCGAAAACCACACTTGAATATTTGATGATTCGGTGGATTGCTCTGCTGAATGTTTACGAAAAATCTTAAATAAACATAGCTGGTTGAAAAATATTAATATAAAAATCTCCAAAACCATACTTATTCTTACCTTTATTGATATATCTAGGCATGTCCAAAAGCAATTGGGAGAATTCTTTGTGAAAGCGTTGTTCTGCAACTTTGAATTGATTGTTCTTTTACGATATGACACACAAAAACTTTTAATTCAGTTGGAATTTATCAGCTACAGTTTTTAAAAGCACCGATATATCTAAACTAATATTCGTTCTTTTTTTTTAATTTCTTGTAATTTTTTTCTTTTAGCAGTTTATTACATAGTATATGTCTGAATGAGTGGCACTTTACAACTCTTAGTTCTCCCTAAGGCTCAAATCCATCTTTACGAGAGCTTGATTTACATCCAAAAGCTGAGTTTAATATTTCGATTAATATACGAAGTCTCCTTGACCAAAAAATCGATTCGAGCAGAGGTTGGTCTCTGATTTTTATTTCTATTTTTTTGCTTTTTTTCTTATTTTCCAGGCGCAGTTTTATTGCAAAATAACAAAGTGTAGTTTTGCATATGAATATGTTGTTAGGTATTTTTCCCAATTTCTACTCGCTCGCTTTATTTGGTCTGCTGTTTATAATCGTACCGTTATTTCTATCGATACTCTAATAAATCCAGGTTTACTTGCTATTTTGTTTGGCTCTAGTTCGACACCCTTTCGAGCCCTGAGTCTGTTTTATTTTCTATTTCCTGGTGAAATTTGAGCACTGCTTCTTTGCTGTTGGCTTACTTTCTCGTGAAGAATCAGATTGTAATTGCGCTTGGAAAGACGAAAACACCTGCGACTTGCCTTTTTGCGTCACAACTATTCATGACTAAATATGCATTTTCTCAAGGAATTGTCGAACTACAAAAATTCTTCATTCTTTTGTATTAATTATCGATGGGGTGACACTGGATATTTTTGTGGTAAGCCTTGTCAAATGAGCCCGAAACGAACGAATGGCTTTGAACCATTCTTCATGTAGTGAATATCTTTAACCATGGTAGTTATTATCAAGTAGCTTTACATTTCTTAAGCTTTACTCAACCTTTTATTGTACTGTGGCAAGACCATCCATAAGATTATGGACAGTGAGGTTAGAATACAAATACTTTTATACTAAGCTCATTAGCATAAAGAAAATGTTTTTTCCCATTTTTCATACTTGAAAGCATTTTCATTTAGATTCACCTTCCCATTTTTTCACATGAATTTTTTTGAAAATCATGGAAGTTCTAATATAAAATTCTTTCTCTCATAGCACTGCGTGAAGGAAGGACATTTGCTGAAGCAGTCTGGTTCATTCCAAGTAAGACGTAATTTTATTTTTCATGTTATTCCACACTATTTACTCACAAAAAAATTCAAAAATCTTATCTTATTTTAAACAATATAGACACATTTCCTCAAATCTAATCACATTTTCTGCCATTTTTCACCATTCTTGTTTTACACCTAATTATAAATTTTAGGTATTCAATCAATTGAATCATTTGAGATATTAGAGGTCGCATATTTTACTAAGCATGTTTATGTTATTAAAAATATTTTGAACTGAAAAATATTTTTCACTCTTTTATTAGTTTGGCAGATTCATAATGTATTAGAATTTGGAATTAATCTTATGCCGTAATATTATTTCTTGCAGCAAAACAGGATTAAGTAAATTAATTTTCAATAATTCAAATTACATTTCTTTTTCATAACTTTTATTTTATTTCAACTTATCCAATCTTGTTGCTTTTGTGAAAGTAGCTAATATTATCGTAAACTCTTCTCTAGACATTATTTGTTCAACAGTTACAAATCTCATAATTTATTATTTCTATCTGAATTTTCAGAGGTGGAAGAAAAGATATTTTAAGCTCAGAGAAGGAAAAAAATTATTTTATGCAAAAAACAATAATGTAAGTGATGTACAAGGGTTTATCTTATGCTATTTTATTGTTTTTAGTAATTTTTGTTGCCTGCAAGTGTTTTTATTGCATACTGCATCTAAAAACATGTTGACTGTAGTTATTGGGATGCAAATTCGTCATAAATATTAATTCATCCATTCATTCATGAATTGAGACACTAGTGAATTTTACTAAATTGCTAATATTTAGCAGTAATGAAAAAACGTAATTCATTTTTTAAAAAGCTTAAAATTTTATCCAACCTCTGGGCCTATGTAAGCTTGAAAAAGACACAGCTAACTCACAAATCAAATATTAGAGTTTAGCTGGGATCGGAATAGAGTATAGTGTGAAAATACTTTATAGTGGTGCATGAAGGAAAATGGAAGTTACTATCAAGAGTGTTTCCTATCTTCTTGAGTGCTTTATCTTGTCTCAATTTTATGATACAAGTAAAAGTTCCATTTTTAATTTTAAAGTTCAGCTCTATACATGACAGCATGACAGAATGTAGAGGTAATGTATGTGGATTGAACCTCATGCAATAGCCTTGTGTGGGGATAGTTGTACTGTAATATTAAGTTGTACTGTAATAAGTTTAAGATTCCCTCTGTCATAGGGTCCCATGAGAACCTATATCTTGAAGATAATACTTTCATGAATAAAAGCAGTATTAAAGTTAAGCTGTTGGTAAATAACTAGTCTAAATATAATACACACAGTAAGACATATAACAGCCAGCAGTAGGCTTGGAAAATTAGCATGCAAATTTATTTTTATTCTGAGAGTGTTAATTTAATCATGCTGCAGATGGTGAAAATCTGTCAGCATGACAGTCAATTTTTATAGTTGAATTATATAAGAACCAGTATTTTGCAAATCAAATTAGTTTAAAGTCTGGTACGGAAGCTGAAAAGTCTCATCCTCTTACTTTCTATAAGCAGAGGGAAGCATGGGTGGTGTAGTGGTGTGAGCGCTCGCCTCTCATCAATGCGACCTGATTTCGAATCCTGCCAGGTTTGATGTTGTATATGAGTAGAGTTGTTTGTTGGTTCTCTCCTGTGCTTTGAGGGTTTTCAAGCTTCTCCGGTCTTACTCCCTCCGCAAAAACCAACTCCTAAATTCCAATTCGATCACAGAATGAGGGCCACAGGTTTGTTAGCCACTGGCTATTAAGTGCTAACCTCGTGGGGAAAAAAGGACAGAGGCTTTGCTCATTATGTTGATTGGCAAACCATTAATTTTTTTGTACCTTGCTTTATTTGAAAAGCCAATCAGCTTTTAATATAGGTATATGTGTAGACTACTCAAAGTTTTGTATATACAAGTACTGAAGCCATAAGGGCTGAGGCATTTATTAGAGTTATAAAGCTTGGCCAGAAGTTCTTAGACTTCCTCTTTGTAGGAAATTAATTTGTGAAAAACTTGTAATAACATAATAAAATTTATTATTATTTATTATTGTCAATATTCTGTGAACTTAGACATTTTAATGGCTTTTTGTAAAACTTATTTTTTACTGCTGTCAATCAAAATGATGTAAACTTCGGAACTGAAAGAGAATGGCATTGACAAGAACTTGCTTAATAACATGTTGGCCTATCTCACTTTTGATAAGTCAATTGAGTCTGGGCAACTTTCTTATGGTTGTGGTTCAAAAGATTACATCATTTTGATTGACAGCAGCAGGAACCGATTTTACCACAAGCCCTTGAAATGTGTGAATTGAGAATCGCATGACCTCAAAATGTATAATTCCTTGTAGTACTATTTTACATTGGGGGCAAAATACCTAGAAAACGATAACAATTTTGGTATTCATAAATAAATTTAGAATTATACCATAATAACATGCCACCTTGAACCAATAAAACTAAGCTCATCATTTCTTTTTTCTTCTTTCTTAATACAGCAAAACACCATTTTTAATGAAATTGATCTTCAAGACGTTAGCATAGCAGAAACTGGCATCAGAAATGCCAACAACAGTTTTACAGTAAGGCTTAATTTCTATCTAAGATATTCCTTTTTTTGGACATTGAGTTAGAACTGTATAGTAATAACGTATTAACCCTGCTGGCTAGAGGCCCAGTTGTTGTAGTATTTATCTATCTTGTTGGGGATTGCGGGTTGGACTCATGGTGAGGCCAAATTGAAAGGCCCTAGCATGACTGAGAGAGAGAGAGAGAGAGAGAGAGAGACCAGATGGCCTTATGTGATGGTCCAATGAATAAAGATGATTAAATCTTTGTCCCTATGAGTATCATCATCATGAATGACATCACCATCCACAGAAGCAATTTCATTGTTGGCATCATTACTTCTTTCTTAGCTTCTCAAAAGTATTATTATGTATCACCATGATCATTGTTATTATCATCATTGACATCACTGTCATCATCTTCATCCATCATCATCATCATCATCTTAATACATCATCATCAACATCAACTTTGTTCATGATCATCGTCATCATCTTAATCCATCATCATCATCATCTTTATCCATTATCATCTTCATCTGTATCCATCATCATCTTCATCATCTTCATCAATTATCATCTTTATCCATCATCATCATCCATTATCAACATTATTATCATCATCATCATTGTAATCTATTACCTTACCGTCGGCATCTGGTATCAACATTATCAACATTATTATCATCATTATCTACTGTATCAATATTAACATCATCATCCATCATCATTGTTTTCATCATTGTCATCATCATCATTGTCATCATATATCAACATTACCCAACCAACATAAACATCATGATCATCACCATCATCACTGTTGTTATCTGCCAACATAATCCATTTATCCATCCATCATCATCATCATTTTCAATCTATCAACATATCTTTTCAACATCACCTCTTTAACTCCTTGCCATGTCAATATCATTTTCATCCCCATCACTATCAGGCACAATCATTACTGATTTTCACAATCATTGATGCCAATTTTAAAGTTGTTTATATTTCCCCTGGGATAGCTTCATATATCAGACTAACTGTACAATATCATAAATATGTATACCCAAACAAAAGAGAGTGATATAAAAGCATTTCTTAATTTTACAAACCTTAATCAAAGATCTAACGTAAAATAATACTCTTAAAGAAGAAAACTCTTTTGATGTTGGCGTTGCCATAATATCAGCTTTTTCTTATCAGCTTTCTGTTTCAAGCACATCTGTAATCTGTCTTACTTGAAGACTGGTTTTTAAAACCATTTTTGTTATCATTCTCTAAAGGTGGTGGTCAGATCAAAAGATACGACAGCTGTGAAAAACATTTCGTTCATCATCACTTAAAAGAAAAACAGAAAAGTCAAGTTCTTGCTTGCGTATTATACTACCGTGAATTCATGTCAACTGTTATCATGGAACTAATCCTACACTTTTGGCATTTTTAATGTTTAAATGATGTTAGACATTTCGTACGTGCTTTCTACAATTTATTAGTATACTAGTAATAGTCTGACACTATTAATAATTATTGCAATTATTGCCTTTTCCTGATACTAAGTTTTCCTGTCCTTTTACTATTTCTTCGATAACAAGACGTACGTCTCAGTGTTGTTGTAATATTCTTTATGTTTATTATAAGACAAGGGTTATAAGGCTAATATTCTTTACATTATTAATTGTTGTGTTTGTTTTTCGTATTTAAGGTTATTACTCCTTATCGTAGTCTCGTGCTTTGTGCTGAAAGTAGGAAAGAATGGATGAATGGTTTGGATGTCTAAAAGCTCTTTGTAATCGAAGATCGACAGTGAGTATTTTATCTACAGAAACATATGATATTCTATGCTATCGTCAAAGGAAATTTTTCCAGGAATATTGAACAGGGCATGAAAATTTTCAAATGAGTAAAAAATAGAAATTAAAGGTATATCAGTCAAAGTAAAGACCAGAAAAAGGTATTTTTAGGAAGAAAAACTTACCTTATTGATAGAAAAGTCTGTCTTTTTGAAGTCACTGGATTCAGTTAAAACTATATTGTGAAAGCCAACAATACTATTAATTTTTTTAACAATTTTTTGAACTTTTTATCATACAGTTTTCTGTTTTTTGAACAAAAATTTTCTAATATTTTCACTTTTCTTGAATTACAAATTATTATTTTTGTTAGATTTTTTTGTTGACAAATTCAAGTGCAAAAAAATGGATATTTTTAAACAGTAGTATACAGAATGTGTTTGAAGGATGTTTGAAAAATGAAATAGATATAATAACTGCTTGTCAGTGAGTTGACTTCAAAACAGAATCTATTCATTTAAAGATAAGGGAAATTACATAATAACAATCATTATTATAATATACAAAGGTCCAAAAGAGGCCTACAGGCTAGATTCATATAAAAGTTGTTTGTTTTGAGGCTTCCTGTATTTTTATTTTTTTTAGCAATCGGATATATTGGACCAGCTGACAGGCACACACAACTGGTACTCCTGTGCTCACTCCAGGCCGACATTCTGTAATGTGTGTAAAGATATACTCTCTGGTGTTACTTCGAAAGGATTGTCTTGTGAAGGTTAGTTTAATTCAACACAATGAATGGGAAAATGAATGGGAGATTTTATGGGAAATTTCCTTTCTTGTCATAATCTCTTCTAAGTGATATTTTATCTTGACTCAAACCTCAATTTTAAGATAAAAGGATAAACCTCGGACATCTTAGATGTTGTTAAATTGTGAGGTACTTAAAATGAGAAATGGTCCATGGGAAGGGTCAAGGAAGTTCAATTGAAATGGTAGTTGAGACTATTTGAAGCACTGAGAAAAATATAAAATATATAAATATGTTTGAGCGGAGATGTTGTCTAATGAGATATAGAATTGAAGAATTGAAAGGAATAAGAAGATGAATGTGAGCAATGGATGAGACAAATGGAAAGTGACAGAGTGACTAATTCATTCCACATGTCGTCACTGTAATAATTGGGTTTCATGAAGCTTGCAAAAATTGACCAGCGGAAAAAAAAAAAAACCTGTCCATCATTGAAATGAAAATAGAAAACCCATTAATTATTGCATCACTGTTATTGAGAGTGTATTAACAACATTTTCCCCATTTGGTGGCCTGGAAATACATATTTTTAATAGCAAAAGTTACAGATCATTTTGCAAATTTTCTCATTTCTGATTGGGAAGCATTTCTTGGTAGATCTGCTGATTGGCTGACGAATAGCATAGCTAAATGATTGGATTTTTGGTTGGGATGTTGAATGAAAACAAAAGAATGAATGAATGAAAATTGAGAGACTGACTGCTTTATTGGCCAACTGATGGATGAAATGAATGTGTGGTAGTCTGGTTGGTCCTATGAATGGGGAAAATAAAATGAATGAATGAATGAAAATTGACAGACTGACTGCTTTATTGGCCAACTGTTGGATGAAATGAATAATGATAAAAAGATTAAATTTAATGAGCAAACTGTTAGAAATTAAGCATAATGATTGCTTTTTAGTTTGTAGATTCAAAGTTCATAGACGATGTGCTGCCAAGGCTCCAAATAACTGCAAATGGACAACAATACAGTCTCTTAAGAGAGAAGAGTTGGAGTTTGATGAATCTGACCCTGTAAGTCGGTATCTTTGGATCATTTTTTACTGGTTAGGCTTCCTGTGGTGCCCTTGTGCCTTTGTGTAAATCTGTTAAACATCCTATTGGACTTCCCTAAGGTATCCATTTCCAATTTACAAACCTCTTCAGAGCTACTAAGGTTTTTGATATTCTGCAACCTCTGTATTTGCAAGCTTGATGGCAGGAAGAATTCAATCATTTTATTAGAGAAAGAATTCAATTCCCAAGACCAAGAGGATTTTATTGTTCTGCCATCTAACCACAGGCAGCCCAAGCTGTATTATGGTGCCAGCACATTGTTATTTTTCATGAATTATTCATTAGTTTGATGATACATTTACATGTTTCCTTTAGATGTCAGTACCACATCAGTGGCAGGAAGGTAACTTAATACCAGGGTCCAGGTGCAGTGTTTGTGATCGGCAGTGTGGAAGTAAAAGACGACTACAAGACTTTAGATGTTTATGGTGTAATATGACAGTAAGTAGGATTTAGTACAAGTATTCAAAAATAATAGTTAATAATGTTAATAAAGTTAGCAAACAGAACTTTTTACTTGACATGTTTTGGCAAAGCGTTTTCCATCTTCAGAAGTATAAAGTTGATTTGGAATTGAAGGTATAAGTATAACACAGGATTCCTCTTAGTTACTGTTGCTATGGCCCACAAGCTCAATAAATTAGCTAGAAATTAGCAAAATGGATAATAAATTGTTTCAAAAGAAAAGAAAACTGCCATTTACTTGCTGTAGTAGTCTTTCAAAAACTCAGTTCAGGGCTTGAAGTAGAAGCCTGCCAATGAACAAACAGGCCAAATTTCAGATTTTGCATGCAAAAATAATGATGCACTGCAAAATGAATAATAAAATGCCATGCAAAATTCACTAAATTCACCTCCTTTTTACCATGCTCCTTTATTATGGCAAGCTGGAAAATTTTTTTTCAAGCCTTGCTGTTTAGTTGTATGTCGGACAATATTTTAATTCCACTTGGGAAACTGCTGCAGCAATGCTTAGTTTGCTATCATGTAAGTGGAAACCATGATACTGGCTACTTAAGTCCCTACAGGTTGTTTTCATTATTTCCTATAAATATTCAAACAGAAGATATAACTAGCTAAAAACTAGTGTGAGCTGCGTCAGTGTTTTAATGAAACAGTAATGATGAAAAGGTAAATTATACACCGTGAAAAAGATGAATCCGTACTGACGTTTCGGACGCTAGTTTCATCTTTTTCACGGTGTATAATTTACCTTTTCATCATTACTGTTAAATATTCAAACATGTTATTCTTAGGTTCATTCGGCTTGCAAGCCTTCAGCAGCAACAAAATGTACACTTGGTGAAAACGCATTATCAATTCTTTCTCCGCTGTGCCTGGAAGGACCAATGGGACCAGGTCGATTAGAGGTATGTTATTCCTTTCATTTTTTTTTGTTTGTCTGTCTGTCTTTCTGACCGTACGTTCATTTGTTTGTCAGTTCATTCGTTTGTTAATTCATTCATTCTGTTCTTTTGTTTAATAGGCATTTAAGCCCACAGGTTTAAGTCCGTTATTGGTATTTGTGAATTCTAAAAGTGGTGATAATCAAGTAAGTACTGCAAATATTTTATCCAAAATTCATTGTTTTAGAAAATATCCTAATTCCTTTCTTAAATCAGCAAAGTAGGAAATAAAGTGGCATTAAAAAGGATTAAAGAGAATTGACCAGGGTATTTTGTAGTACTCTTTTCTTTTTAGGGTTGAGAACTTTTACTGCTCCGTCAAACCAACCATAAATCAATGATTCAATCGACAGGGGGCCATGGAACTGGAGGGGCTGGAGTGCCTCCCCCCCCCCCCCCCATTATTTTTTTTTCGATATTTCAGTGATTCCCAAAGATTTTCAGCTTCCCCCGCCCCTGATTCACCAATCTCCTTTCTCAGGATTTACAATGAATCCTGAAAGTCTAGTAAATCTCTTTAGATTGATTTATTTGCATCCAAACAAAGAAATGATACTCAAGGGAATGACACATGGTCTGAAATTGGCAAAACCAATGCCCAAAGTAAAAAGGTGTGTTAAGTTGATGTAGAATTGCAGTTATCTTATAGATCCTTTTTGTTTTTCAAGGGCGTTAAATTTATTCGAAAATTCAAGCAATTATTAAATCCTATTCAAGTGTTTGACCTTGGAGTAGGAGGACCTCAGCAAGGGTATGATTACTGTCTTGATGTACTGTATTCTCTTTGTCTTCAAGGGAATCCCCTTTGCTGTGTTTTGACTATTCTGTTGATTTCTGTTTCAGAATTCAAATATTTAAACAATTCAGTCGGTTTCGTATATTAGTGTGTGGTGGTGATGGATCAATAGGATGGGTCATGAAGGAAGTGGATAATATGAATTTAACTAATAAAGTGAGGTTTGCAGTTTTCTATCTATGCAACATCTAGAATTTTTATAATACATATCATCTTGGTAAAATTACATTTGTGAATTCTTACCCATCAACTGCTATGAATATTTATATATAACTTTTTTATTATTATTATTATTATTATTATCATCATTATTATCATTATTCATATATATATATCTATCTTTTTTATATTCTTATTAGCTATAGATTTATATATCTTATTTATTTATGTTGTGTCCTTAATTAGCTCTACAGCTAAATATTTTGACACTGTTAATAAAGTTTATTATTATTATTATTATTATTATTATTATTATTGTTTTTATTATTGTTATTATTGTTGTTATTATTATTATTTTGAATTTAATAAATAGGATGCATTGTGGTCTATGCCATCCATGCTATCCTAATAACGGTATCACTCTAATACAGCAATAATTATTGCTCTTAACTTAGGTTCAGATAGGAGTTTTACCTTTGGGCACAGGGAATGATTTATCAAGAGTTCTTGGCTGGGGAACAACTTTTACAGATGACAGTGCTGTTCCTCAGTTCTTACAACATTTAGAAAGAGCTAAAGCACTTATGCTTGACAGGTAAACATAGGTTGAAAACAATTATGATAACAAATGTAATGCTTTTAGCATTTAGTTAAGGTGTAAAGTTTTCCCATCACAGACTTCATATCATCTTCATCTTCATATTCGTTTTCGTTTAATGGTTGCAACTGAGAAGACACATGAATATAAACTACAACTCAAAGAAATAGATATTTTCTCAATAGAAGGTCGTGGGGTCTGAAATGGAAAAACATTATGCCTAAGGCCGTGCTAACAAGGAAAAGATGAATGCTTCCTTAATGGTGCAAAAACTGTCAGGAAAATTGGGAACATCATACGTCTTTGAATTGTTGAATGAATGGAGGCAATGAATGTTTCTGCAACACAGCAGAAACATTTTTGTGTCCTTGGAGGAAGCAAAATTGTTGCACGCAGCAATGTTTCACATGTGGCAAACTGTGAAACCATGAGGGAAATATGCGAGGGGTAAAACAAGTTTCTGAAACATGTTTCCTCGTTAGTTTTTTTTTTTGTACGGCTCACTTAAATACCATCAGAGACATGTTCTGACAGCTTTAAGCCATTGAAGTGTTGTATTAGATGAGAATTGGACGTTCCTATATTTTGTTTTAGGTGGAGCATCATGACACAGGGAGTGTAACCCTACTCTTCCTCCATCGAGAAGTTCATCCATAGAAGGACTTGATTCTCCAGTAAGTTGCTCAAAGCCTCCATTTATAAGCAAATGTCAAGAGAGCTCAAAGTAATGGTCAATCAGTCACTGGTCATGATTAATGAGCAAATTAGTCTTAGCTCGGTCATACCTTGTTTCTGGCTCAACATTTCAAAATAAATGGCAATGCAAAGGTTTGACTTGGCAAGTTCCAATAGACCTCCTCGACTTAGGCGTAATGTCCCATTGCTTTCTTTGTTTAATGGTTGCACTCGGTTGCACATGAGAAGACACACGAATATGGATACAACTCCAACAAAGAATATTATTCTCAAGGGAATGATACATTACCTGAAATGGGACAACATTACATTCAAGCCCAGGAGGTCAATTCTGGACATTGTCTAATGAGCGTGCAATTATTTTAAGCCCTGATTTCTCTTTAGAATCGTTTTCCAAAACCTTTTTGGAAAGAGAATTATCCAATGTGTTATCGTTGCTATAGCAATGATAACTGATTCTTAATCGACAGTTTGATATGGCAGGTTCTATGTGATATGTAACCTGTGTTTAACTTTTATTCCTTGTTTTCATGGTTTTTAGGTAGGCCATTTGCATGATGGCATCATTTTACTATCACTACCAAAATGCTTTAGGAAATTTTGCTCATGAGAATAGTAAGACGATTGGTGCTAATTAACTAAACGAAAGAAAGTGTGCAAAGGTGTCTGGTAGTGGTAGGCTAGTAAATGATGCTATAATGAAAGTGACTTATTTGCATTCATCTCGAAAAAACAAACTGACAAAAACCATTTTAGCACCTGCAGCATTCTTCCAATGAATTTTAATTTGTACCACACACAAAATGTCTCTTTTTTTCATTAACAGATACCTTACCAACAGGAATTTGACAACATGTACATGTTTGAAAACAATGTTGCCGCTCATCTTACTCGAATATTACACTCAAGTCAGCATCACACTGTTATATCATCAGCTAGGTAAGCAAGACCATCTTTGTACTATGTATAACCTCTCTTCTTAGTATCCCAGGGATGAGAAGGAGGGGAGATGGGGATTTTCTTGGTTTATTCCCTTGAGTATTATACAGATTTGCTATTACTTCTATCTATAACATAGAGCTCTTCTTAGTATCACAATAAATCTGTATAGTTTTGGACAGGAGAGGGGGAGGGGAGAGGGGGATTTTGGTTCATTCTCTTGAGTATTATACGGATTTGCTCAAATATTACACTACTCATTATATTACTTCTATCTATAACCTAGAGCTCTTCTTAGTATCACAATAAATCTGTAGAGTTTTGGACAGGAGAGGGGGAGGGGAGAAGGGTGATTTTGGTTCATTCTCTTGAGTATTATATGGATTTGCTATTACTTCTATCTATAACCTCTCTTCTTAGTATCACAATAAATTGGTAGAGTTTTGGACAGGGGAGAGGGGGAGGTGAAGGGGAGAGAGGAATCTTGGTTCATTCTCTTGAGTATTACACCCTTTATTATACATATTTGCTTTTGAAGTTAAATTATTTAATATCTCAAATTGAGGGAATGCCACATGGTCTGAAATGGAAAATGACGATTAAATCAATTGCCGGTTTCAATTAGCTGATGAAAGTGTTTGAATTTCCTTACCTGCTCCAGTTTGTGGTCAAACACTGACCAAAATGTGCTGTCAATTAGAAAGAATGGAATTAAAAAACCTGTGATTCAGCTGTTGAACATTCTGCACAGAAAAGGAAATAACATCAATTCAAGCCCAGCAATTGGAAAGTAATTTGGGGTATGCTAGCTTTACTGAACAGTCCTTGTCATTATTTTCTCCAGAGTCTTATGTGAAACCGTTAAAGATTTTGTCTCCAAAGTTGGAGCAGCTTCAGCAAGTTCAGATCCAGAGGAAGCAAAAGAGCCAGGGTCACTGGCACAAAAAGTGAGAATAATGAAAAATTAATATACTTGTCTGAAGGGGAACAATACCGGGAAGCACCAGTGGTGTTCGCTGCTAATGCGCTGCACTCACCAAAGCAGCCTGAGTTCGAGTCCTGCCGATCTCAATGTCATATGTGAGAAGAGTCGTTTGTTGCTTCTCTCCTGTGCTTTGAGGGTTCTCTGGTTTTCATTTCTTCTCAAAAATGTCAAACATTGAGCCAAACCTAATAACATCAAAGAAGATTGCCTTGTTATCCATTAATTCAATTAGGTTTGGCTCATGTGAAGTTCGAGATTTGAGCCTTAAAGCATGGTTTTCACTAGCTACGTAAGCATAAGCATAAACACAGCCATAAGCATATCAAGCCGACTCACTTCTCTGTTGACGTCCTCACTGTGACATAAGCACAAGCATAAGCACAAGGATCAAAGTAATCTCCTTCTTCTTATGCTTCTGCTGGTGCTTATGTTGCCTTGTATCATAGTAAGGACGTGTTTTATGTTTATGTGAAAACCACACTTATTACTTGGTATCTTACTTTGCACCATAATGTGAACAATTATTGGTTGTAATAATTCCAATGTTTTTGAATTTCAGTGTGAAATACTCAATGAAAAGCTAAATCTCCTACTAAAAGCACTGAGCATAGAATCAGAAGCCTCACCTCCCCCAGCAAAAGAAGAGATATCAGATTTGTCAGAGAATAACTCTGTCAATAATAATGGAAAGACACAGAAAGTGTTTGTTCCCCGTGAAGCTTTGATGTCACGTGCTAATAGTCTGAAAAAAGCGCTCAAGCAAATTATACAGCACACTGAAACAGGTAAGGAGAAAAAGATGGATGGATAAATGGATCTGAGAAATAGTAGAAAGGAGGGAGAGGGAGAGGGCTGAGAGTTGAGTAGATAGGAATTTTTTTTAATAGGTCAAGCCCTATATAAATTATGATTATATTATTTAAGAATAAAAATATGGATGGATGAATGGATGAATGGAAGCTGAATGAGTAAATGGGATCAATCATGGATAGTGTAGACAGACATGAGAGAAGGACAAGCAGATACATTAGATGGACGAATGAATATATTGTCATCATCTTGAATCATTTCTATTCATATTCACAGCTGTAGATGAACAGAATGCTCGAACAAGTCCTTCAACATCGTCTCTAGCAAAAGCCATAGTAGAAGGAGCAACGGCAGCTGCTGATGAAGTAGTGACAAGCTCTTCATCAGCCCCTGTTTTAGAATCTGTACTAGAGAGTACAGCGGATCAGGAACTAGAATCAGGTATGTTGCTTACAATAGCGAATATTGTAATGCAAACGATTGTTGGCGAATCTAAGGTCAAGGTAGTGTGATCACACGGATAGCTTGCAATCAAGTTTACCCATTAGCAATAAAGTGTGTTGATCAATGTCACGGTAATACCGATCAAATAGCTCAGCCCTTCTGATGACCAAAGATAATGCTAGCTTAATCACCAGAATAGTGTGTGATTATGTTAGCATGTGTTTAACATATATAGGTGGCCAGCAGGCAGACAACAAAAATATGGAAACAGCGGCTATTGTAGACTATTCGCTGTTACACAGACCAAGTCTAACTTTGCCTAAATTTCATTTATCCACATATATTGCTGATCAATGACATTAAATCCAGACATAGGAATGAGTTAAAATCAATTATCATCATACAGGGCCTGTTTTAAAGAATTGAGATGGGGATACTGAGCACCCAGCACCTCTGGAAGTACTATACTAGAATTTAATACCCCCCAAATGTGAACATTTTCAAAAATAAAGAAATTAGGAAATGTTTTACAAAACTTTGTTTGACTCATTTTTGCTAGAGCTTCCAAGCTATCTTGATGTTGATCCCATAGACAAGCTACTATCAGAACCAGACAATGACATAGCAGTTGAAATGCAGGCCTCCAATAACCTATCAGCAGCACCAGTCAGTCGTAGTGATGCCAGATTCTTGAGCCGAGGTAGCTCTTACCCCTATCAATATGAGCCATCTTTCGATGATCTTTTAGCAAAGCAGAGCAGCAGTAAATCTACTGTACAGTTTAATTCTTGTATAATATCCAAAGCATTTCTGAAGGACAGGCCCAAGGATGGTATTGTAGGGTCATTGATAGGAAAAGCACTGCTTGCTAATGCCGATGCTTTGTGTGCTGCAGCTACTCCTATGATGAATACTATATCAGATGTGTAAGTAATTATTTTGGCCTGTAACATCTATATTTGACTGTATGTTCCACCCCACTTGCTTCACCTTTTGTGATGCGCACTCCTCTTTTGTAAATTGTTTCCACAATCTGTTGGTTGGGCTGGGTGGGGGGTAATTATTTTGGTCTGTAACATTTTGTTTTTTTGGGGGGGGGAGGGGGGAGGAGCAGGAGGAGGAAGATTAAAGGGGCTCAATGCCACCCTTAGCTCTACAATTTCTGAGAGTTTCCTATGCAGTTTTCTATTTCACTTTACTAACTGTATCCTGGGGGTTAGGCAGTACATCAGACTGTTGTCCAAGCAGCCATGATATCCGTTCTAATTTCTCTCCTTTTATTTGGATTATCTAGGGATGGCTATAATGAAAAATGCACCATGAATAATTACTTTGGTATTGGAATAGATGCCAAGATCTGCCTTGATTTTCACAACCGACGAGAGGAACACCCAGAAAAATATAGGTTGGTTACCCTGTGGTACTCTTATTATCCCTGTTTATTCCTACAACCAGGGAGTTCCATAAAGAGAGCCTTATTGTATTTAAAATCCAATTCGAATGTATTTTCCTATTTAACAGTGTAATAAACACTGACAATCCTGTTCTTCTTGAATATCAGAGTCGCAAGAAAAACATGATTTGGTATGGCTTCTTGGGAGGAAAGGAGTTTGTACAACGAACGTACAAGAATTTGGACCAGAGAGTCAAACTAGAGGTGAAGCACAAGAAAAATGGACTATATCTTTGTTTATTTAATTGCTCAACATTTAGAAGTCCTCATTACAATCAAAACTGAGCAGAAACAAAAAAGCAACAACAGGAGAGAAAAAAAGAAAATGAAAGAAAATGAAAAAAAGGAAAAGAAGCTGGATCTTATACTGTTCTAATTGTGTTTCTTATTAACAGTGTGATGGAAATAGGATATCACTACCAAGCTTGCAAGGCATTGTCGTCTTAAATATAACAAGGTATCTGTAACAGGAATAAACAGGAATAAACAGGAATAAACAGGAATAAACAGGAATAAACAGGAATAAACAGGAATAAACAGGAATAAACAGGAATAAACAGGAATAAACAGGAATAAACAGGACTTAAATCAACATTACAAGAGAAACAATATTAACGATGTTGGGAATGAGTATGGGGATGATGCTGCTGATGTTGTTTGATGGTGATGATGAAGATGACGTATTAATGATGATGATGACGGTGATGGTGTATTCATGACCATGGTGATGATGATAATGTAATGATGATGGTGATGGTGATTACGTGTTGATGATAGTGATGATGATGATAATGTAGTGATGATGATGATGGTGATGATGATAACGTGCTGATGATGATGATAATGTTTTGATGATGATGATGGTGATGGTGATGATGATAATGAAGTACTTGATAAAGATAATGATGCAATGATATAATGATGATGTTATGGTAATTATGATTAAGATGCGAAGTGACATTAATGACAACTAGCGATGGTGATGTCAGTAAGTTGAAGGTGGTGACGACAGCAAGGTGCTTATATTCTAATATTAACACATCTTTACATTTTGTTTCCAGTTACATGGGTGGAGCCAACTTCTGGGGCGGATCACGTGATGACGTAGGTGTACCAGGTCACCCTTTCTAACCACATTCCTACAAATCATCTACGCTGCACACACTCAACCATCCAATCTCCACACCAACATCAACATCGCTGCCAACTCACCTTATCGTCTGCCCATGATCTTTAGATTGGCATCATAAGACTACACTTTTCGTACTTCTCACGTTACATGACTGTGCTTTGTGTCTTTAGGGATTCACACAGCCTTCATTTGATGATAGTTTCTTGGAAGTGATAGCTGTGCTTGGGGCACAACAGATGGTAAGTACCTTTATTTGCCATCAACAAATCGATATTAGTATATAACCAACAATATAAGGTTAATATAATATACTAGGAGAGCTGTTCCATATTTTATTTCATTTCATCAGGGGATATCTAAAGTATTTGGAGGGATGCAGCACCATCGCATAGCACAGGTAAAATCAGTAATATCAAAATAACCTTTTACAAACCAAGGTGGTTGTTCTTGGCTAGCCTCAGTTTTGCGTGATTTCCTAATATCATTTGTTTAAGAGTGACAAGATAAACAAACTTTATGGCTTTTTCGTTTGTAATTTCCAACTTCAAGATTAAGGCCTTCAAATTCAACGTCAATTAATTGTCATCACTGTTCTTTTTCTCCCTCCAAGTGTCGCGTTGTTAAGATTACCATAACTGGTGAACCAATCCCTGTACAAGTAGATGGCGAAGCCTGGATGCAGACACCTGGCTACATCAAGATTGTACAGAAGAATAGAGCGCAGATGTTGGTCAGAGATAGGGTCAGTAACCTTTTGATGTAAGGTTGGCTATGGGATTCCTGTGGATCAAGTTCCACAGGGATCGTGTTAAGAGAAAATACTGTTGGCTTACTCAACATTGATAGCCTTTGTACACTACACTCAAACACACACAGCTATTGATCTTCTGTTATTACTATAATACTGATAAAGCAGTAGCTCAGTTAGTTGAGCATTGGACTTTTGTGCTGGAAGGATGTGGTTCGAGTCCAGGACCAACACTCAGGGTCTTAAAATAACTGAGGAGAAGGTGCTGCCTTTGTAATTACATCTGCAAATGGCAATTTTTGGAAATACACATTATAGCATGCTTTCATGTTAACATATGTTTTCATATGTTGTTGTAGGCTTTTGAGAACACGCTGAAACTGTGGACGGACATCCAGCAAGAAAAGAACGCACTGATCAATGATTTTGAGAATGAGACACTGAAGTCTTTAGCTGTAGCCATGGCTCCTCTTATTCAGAGGTAATTAAACATGCTGTTCTTGCCACTTCACGACATTCACACAGACCATTATGATAGCTTTCATCATCAAATCTGATGATCACATTATTCTTTGCTTAGAGGCGTTTTGCAATAAGTATTATACTTATCAGGCATATAGGCTTGTAACAAGAAAATCCATGGTATTTCACTTGAGATTCACTGGGCCGTGAAAGCTTGTAACCCAGCAGTTACTATGGTAGTAAATGAATGTTTGTAAACCAGTAACTACTGGTGTTGTAAAAGCTTTCATGCATCAGGACCATGGTCAAACCATGATCAAACATAATTAAACATGAGCAAACATGGTTGGCCATGGTTTGTCCATATGGTGACCATGGTCAACCATAAATTGTACAAGTTTAACCAATGATGGTCAACCCATTTTTATTATTAATTAATGCACCAATGAAAATGTATATTGAAATTAGCACTTTACAAGTTAATAAATGTTATTATTAATTATGTTATTTCTTTTTCCTCCCACAGTGTGCGAGAAGCAAGTAAGTACAGCCCTGAAATTGAAGAAGATCTATTCGAGTGGTCCACAATGATTGAGAGACTTGTACCTGATAACAAGTCGCAAGAGGTGAGTTATTTTTCCAGTGGTTTTACTACTAGTTAGTTTTCCATCAGTTTTACTGATGTTCTTGTGTTTTTATCTCTTTCTTCAGAATCTTAGCCGTACTCGAGCAGTGGACTTCCTATCCAATGCCAAAGCCTTCACTCAAGAGGTTATTTGGTTCTTGAACGAGAAGCTGCAGTCCTTAGTTCCGGTAGGATACATTCCCTCTCCTCCCCTCTTTGGCAACTCTACGCACATCAAACCACAGCTACTCCAGTCCAGTAAACAATAGAAGCCATCATGTTTGATTATAATCAAAGGCTTGGAGCAGCATGAAATATTTACTCACTAACCCATACTCTCACTAACTCATATGTCCCATGTATAAATATTTGAAAGAAAATAAATTCTCATTATTTCAGCCTTTACGAGAAGATAAATTGACATCCATTACTACAGCACTGAATGCAGTCGAACCAGAGCTTCTACGAGCAGTCGATGTTTGTGGCTTGCCTGATCTTGATGATGAGGTTAGTTTTATGTATTATGTATTGCTATTAATGTGTCATCGATCGTAAGAGTTCAGGTAAAGATAATGTCAGATGCTGAAGGTATGACATCAGAGGCCCTGTAGTGACGTAAGAGGCCATCTATGGATAACGTCAGAGATTGTTCAGTGACTCTCCCAAAAATGCTCAACTAAAAACAGCCAGTAAACATAGAAAATAATGAACATGTGTTCTTTAGAGGGACAAAGCGATAAATAGCAAAGGCAAGAGTAAATTCTCGTTTGGATTGTTGAGGTCGAAGAAACCGGAAATGACGAAGGCTGTCACTGCACCAGCAGGTACTGGATTTGTCTGTCTGTCTGTCTGTCTGTCTGTCTGTCTGTCTGTCTGTCTGTCTGTCTGTCTGTCTGTCTGTCTGTCTGTCTGTCTGTCTGTCTGTCTGTCTGTCTTGTGTTATATACCTATTTCAATAAAGTTAGTCATCAAAACCTAGAAACCTGTGATAACTGAGGATCATGGGAAACTTTTCATATCAAACATATGAAGCTTTTTTGATACGAACTGCAGATTGAGGTAACTGGTAAAAGATGTGCAATTCCATCAACCCCTTCCCCCCGTTATTTATCAGGCATCGTGACATAATGAAATTACTCATCAGTCTACAATGTGTATCTGAATATATTGTTTGATCATCAGGACGCATGATCCAGTACTGGGGAGTTGAAGAAGTTAGCAGATGGTTAGAAAACATAGGACTGGTTGAATATCGAGACTTGTTTGCCAGAAATGACATTTGTGGTAATGAACTACTCAATCTTACTAGACGCGACCTCAAGGTAAGGACAGATGATGATGGTAATTATGATAATGGTGGTGGTAGTGGTGGGTGTTGGTGTTATAATGATGATGGTAATTATGATAATGGTGGTGGTGGTGGTGGGTGTTGGTGGTATAATGATGGTGACGATGATTCACTTCACATTCTCTTATCGTAGTTCAGCATTTGGATCCCATTACTAATTCAGTATAACAACCCCTCCCCCCCCCCTTCTCTCCTTGCATCTGGTTCTTGCAAAGTCCGTAAGTTAGCACATATGGTAATATTTAAGGTATACCACAAAGGTAGTATGAGGCATTTAATTCGATCTCGATCTATCAGCTGCTTGCCTTATCGAGTAAGTTTGTAAACCCTTATGGGCTTTCCGCCGTCCATCCTTTAGATTTTTACCATGTTTTTGATGAATTTTGTTCTGGCAGGACTTGGGGGTCACCAAGGTGGGACACATCAAGCGGATTCTTTACGGCATCAAACAGCTCTGTGGGGGACTGTCACCAAGATCAGCAGCTAAAATAGAAAGAACCTCGAAGTGCGAAGAAAAGCCTTCCAGATCTACTTACCTCGATAAGGAATACAGCCATTAAACTGAAAATTATTCCATCTACTCCTACTTGTAAGTCAGCTATCTTTGCAACACGATCAAAGGAAGCACTGAATCTCATCAAATGGGAAACTCTAGTTATCAGAAGAAAAACCCCACAAAAAATTCACGAAGATATTTAAGCAACTGTGGTCAAGTGTTTAAGGATATGAATATTCGTCCTTCATCAATGGAATAAGGAAAGATGTATTCGAAACGAACTACTCCATACCATAACCAAGAAATTCGACAACAAATCAAGAGAAAAAGATATTTATGGTTATTAAAACCACCTCTTTTACAATAGTTCATATTATCAACGTAATTCAATTAACGATGATTTTCAATTTTAGAATCAATAGACGTACGGTAATTCACAAATTTGTATCATTAGAATGAGAGGGCGGGTCGATTGTCGCTGCCCTGACCCTCCAAAGAAATGTAGACCTCCAAAATAGGGGTCTGAAAAGTGGTCTCTTATGGGGGGAGAGGAAAGGGCGTGGCCTCGCTAGAATTTTTCAACTTGCACTTAATGTTTTCTCATTTCAGACCACCACGAACTCATCGCATTGAGATTTTATTTCTTTATATACTTGTTGCACAATTACTTCTGTTAACATGGCACTTGCTTTGGACACATTTGAAAAGGTAGATGATTTCAAACGTGTCAAGAAATTTTCAAGGCAATAGCACGTGGTTTGGAATGGGAAAATATTGCGCCCAATTGAACAGGTCTATTCTTTCACTCATTTTGACTCAAACGTGTTCCACTTCACGGTAAATAATTTCGTAAGTTTAGTCTATCTGGCTAGACACTGTCAAGTCCCATAGAAAGGAAACTGTAATCTGATATGAAGTGGGGATACAGTGAGAAAAGATGAATGAACCCTTTGATCCAGCGCCAAACCAAAAATCTTTTCAAAATAATCTTAGCATTGGTCATTTCTCCAAATTCAAGCAGGCTGGACCTGTTTGTCTAGTTCGTCAAGTTTTTAATAACCTATTGATGACAATACTACAAGTGAATTTTTTAAACGTTGAAAAATAATGCAATACAATAGTGATCAATGGAAAAGAAAATATTATGATGTTCGTTCGTGTGAAGCACAGGTAAAGAAGACGTTTCATATTCTTATGTTTAGTAGTTCGGTTTCTTCTTGTGTTCTTCGGTCACTATGATTATTTGTATTTTATTCGTACATTGGTATTCTTGTAGAATTAAGTTCGTGCAACTGACGGAGTTTGTTTGGCGGGAGCCTTAGGAGTATCTTAATCGTTCGGACCCCCCCCCCCCCCCCTATCTATTATTAATCCCTCATACTGGGTCTCAACAAATCCTGTTTTTTAGTAGCCAGTTCTTAAAGCAAACGCAAGTTGAAGGTATTTGTTGTAGTCTTGGTCCAAGCACTGAGAACAGGACAAAGCTTATTCCTTGTGCTTGGTTTGGGTATGTTGTCACGCAAGGTTTCTTTGGACAGTAAGAACGTCTTCGTAGGGAACTAGGTTTGAGTCGCTGTTGAAAGTCATACCTAAGAAAGACCTGGAACAATCGTGCTTTTTACTGGGCCTTTCTGTCGATGATATCTCAGCCACTATCGAGGTCCAGAACGTAGATACTCTAACGCCTCGCCCAACTACAAACCTCCATTATCCATATCGTTAGGAATAGTGTCTGGCAGCTGAAAATATCATGAGGCATAGCGCGCATAGTTACTGTCCAATCCTAGGTCGAGGAAAAACTAGGTGGAGTCGACATTGCGGTGCATTGTGGAACTGTTTTACGAAACGAAGTAGACGCTATCTTGGAGAGATGTCCTAAAACAGTCCCAGAGTGCACTGCAATCTCAACTTGACCCATTTGCCCTTCAACCTCAGAATGGCTAGTCGATGTATATTTATAGTCATTCTAGTGTTTTAAAATTTTAATAGTATGGACCGACTATATCGTTCGTTTATTTTTATGCACTGGTTATGCAATGCAGATATATTTACCAGTCGGTATTTATCCTTCTTCAACTTGATATTTCGAGAAAATGAATATCTTAGTCGAAGTGTAAATTGTTTTTAATGTCTTAACTTTATACTCGTTTTATTCTCTCCTGATATACAGTGAATTTTGAGTTTAAATTTTATGGGAAAATGGGAAAATGTCAATTTTAAGGTGGCGCACAACCTGTTGGTTGCCACAGCAACATGATAATCAGAACGATAAAAATCACCAAACACTGTCGCATGTGATTTAATAGTTATCAATCATCTGCATCTTACGAAAGGAATGCGACAAATAGTAGCAAAGAGCAAAATATTTCAAAATTAAAAGAATGATTGTAAGATAATAGATTATTGTAAGATAATAGATATTGAGTTAACTATTCTCTATTGGACAGAGAAATAGAAATATATTGTATGATTATCAGAATAAAAATCTGTATGAAGAAAGAATGATTTTGAAGGTTTTGGTCTGTGAATCGCCAGTTCAGCCATTTGCGCATTCGTTTTTCTTCTCATTTCTCTCCCTGTTTCTGCGACCTAAAAAATGTTAACGTCTAAATGCCTGGGTTTCTGGGAGGATACGTTATTACTGGGTTGTCTGTGGTAGCCAAGTCGTAAAATGTTTTTTTACTGGGTTGGCTCGATGCTTTTCTTTTAAGTGACGAGGGAAATGGTATGGGAGATGTACAACTACTCTGTGAGCTTTTCTTAGTAGAGAGAACATCATTGTGCCATTCTGCATTGCTGGATCCACTCACAGGCGAAGGAAAATCGCTCTGACAGCGAACAAATTTGAAAAATAACTGAAGTAACATAGTGTAATCGGCCAAACCGCGAGAACGTAATAATTAAATCTTAGTTATTAAATAATAATAAGGTCTATGTATGTATATGTATATATTTATAATATTTTTTAAATAATATATTTCTGTTTTGTGTGTGTGTGTGTGAATTCATTGTAAGATGGAAACCTCTTGCTACTTGATTACATCAGTGGCCACAGGCTTCACTACTTGGCTACTTGGCCACGGGAATTAACTGTTAAAATCTCCTCAGGAAGACCAACCACTGGCTCCCTGGAGTTGATTGGTCTTCCTGTGGAGATTTCAACGGCTAATTCCTGTGGCCCAGTAGCCAAGTAGCCAGTAGCCACTAAAAATACTGATCTAGGCTATACAGTGGCTACGTGGCTACATCAGTGGCCACAGGCTTCCCACTAGGAATTTCTGGGTATATACTCGATCCATGGCTGAGTACCAATGATAGCCAGAGGGCTAGGGAGGCTAGTGGGGCCTGGGCCAGGGGGGCTAGTGGGGCCAGAGAGTCAGTGGGATCAGAGAGTCAGTGGGATCATGTTGGCCAAGGTGGCCATGCGGTGCTAGTGGGACCAGGGGGACAAGGGGGCCAGGGGGGCTAGTGGGGCCAAGGGGGCCAGAGAGTCAGTGGGATCAGAGAGTCAGTGGGATCATGTTGGCCAAGGTGGCCATGCGGTGCGAGTGTGACCAGGGGGCCAAGCGGTGCTAGTGGGATCAGAGAGTCAGTGGGATCATGTTGGCCAAGGAGGCCATGCGGTGCTAGTGGGGCCAAGGGGGCCAAGGAGGCCAGGGGGGCTAGTGGGGCCAGGGGGCCAGGGGGCCAAGGGGGCCAGGGGGGCTAGTGGGGCCAAGGGGGCCAAGGGGGCCAGAGAGGGGGTAGGGAGGCCAAGGGGGCAAGGAGGGGGAGGGAGGGCCACTCATAATTGATTTTATGGTTCCAATTCATATTTACAATCCATATTTCAATTTCGTGTCATTCATTTTATTTCCACTTTGCGTTCTTCTCCACATCATCGGCTCAGCTGTTTAGGTCCTAGTCTACCTCGGTTGACTCCATTGCCTGGTTACTCATTGTCTCGTGACTTTGGATCTAGTGAAATCTATTTTTCCATTTTTCAAGCCGCAGATTGCAACCGACAATATAAAATTATTTCTTAATCTAAAACAGAAATGGTAAGTACAAGCCTACACTAAGTTATCTTTAATGCTGTTTGTTATCTGTTACGTAAATTCAATACGATTCGAACACAATTTGCCTTTTGTGTTGAATGTCAAATTGCTCAACAATTTCCACAAGTATAAGCTTACAATACGATATCTTTTTTATTTTTTTGAGTCTTATTAAAGGCTTACCAAGGTCGAGAAATACAGAGCTTTAAGATGTTTATTTATTTACTTGTCTAATTCCAGGCTGCTGTTCTAAATCATGGCTTAGATAAGATTCCCGATGCTCAAGGCTATCTTGTGATTAATCCAGACGGCGCTGTTGTTGCAGTAAGTTTGGACCCAAAGCTTCTTTCTCCTAGTCAGCAGCATTATGAAAGATAAATTGTTAATAAACCAAAATAACCAGTATTCATATTAATACTCTTTATTGTACCATGGCTTTATGTTACACTAGCTGCCGTGTTGAATAAAACTTGCTTAAAGATTTTTGCTATAGTTTCATATGAATGCTATTGCAGAAGCCTCTATTCTTCACTAAAAAAATTCTCACAGACCATAGTGCTGCTTGTGCTAAGAAAAGCCCAATGATAATAGAAACTGTCTCCGTTTTTCATTGACATAGTTTTATTAATGTCTATTGTCTAGTCTGCAGGTGACCTGGAAAATGATGAAAAAATGGCTAGAGTGATGTTAGAGATGTTACAGACTGCGGCATTGATTCCTATCTCTGGTGACAGAACACAAACCATGAAAAGAATGTCAAGTAAGTGAGAAAAGCATATTTATTTTAAAATTATGCAGTTGTAAAGGTAGCATTAAATGCTGTATATCTGTGGTATCCATCCTATACTATGCCATGTGCCATTTGTTCAGAATATGCAATTCATTTTTCCCCTTGAGAACAAGGATCTTTGTTTTAGTTACTTCAATCGTTATACATCTTCTCAAGCATACTAGTGGGCAAAGTAATAAATCTCAAGAGAATGATATAAAACATCTCATTTGCATCAAATAAAGGCTTTTTTTAGTTGTATCATCACGTAATGACAGCCATGTCAAGATGCACAACAAAAGAGCCTTTTCCCCTTGGAAAATGGCTCTTTCCCATGTAAACCAGACTAGACCAGATTCATTTATTCCTGTCATGGCTCTCATCACATGATAATGCTAAGCCTTTGTAACCACCAGCTCCATCAGCATTTCACAGGCAGGTCTTTCTTGTACATCTTGCTAAGGGTTTTCCAACTGGCACCAAATATTCACATTGTTGACTGAACTTTTGTTTTTAGTTCATTTTGGGGATTTTATACTGATGGCTACAGTTTCACATCAAAAAATATTTGTAGTAAAAAGACCAGCGCAGCAAGAAACCAGCTAAAGTACATTGATTTTGTCATCTAGATTGAATATATAATGGAGTAAAAGAATATGTTTAGCAGACAGTACACCTCCTATATAGAGTGGTTGTACTTAAACTGTGCAACGATCAGTAGACAAATTAGCAATTAGTCCTCATGCTTAAATGGGGTATGAATCATTAGCCCATGAGTTCTAAGGCCAAATGGGCTATTGATTCATAGGCCATTAGGGCTCAGGGACTAATAGAGGTTAATTAGTAGATCTCTTTCCATTCTTTTTGTTTGTGTGTCTGGCTTGTGCACAAGAAATTTTGTTTACGAGTCAAGTCTAACCACTATATGTAAAATGTTAAATACGATTCGCTTAATATGGAATAGGATTTATACTTAGAGGAGACACGGTAGAATGAAAATTATTAGCCTTATCCTTATTACTCTAGAAGTACTATATAATAACTTTAAAGAAAGACATGACACATGTCATTTTGTTTTGCACCAACCAAAGCACAGAATGGTGCTAACGCATGCCCACAAAAATTTAAGGTGTTGCATCTCTTCGTTTTTTTAAAGAAGCATAGTTTCTTTTGATAACTTTGCAGTAATTAAAAATGTCAAATTGTAAATCATCTTACAACATTCATACTGTACTTGATTGATATTGAACCAATCATTCACTCGCTTAGATATGTAATAATTGAAAACATTGTAAATACATCTAGATTTTCCAAGTTGATTATGAGTTGAATTAGTCAAGATGTTCAATGTGACCAGAGCATAACTCTGGTTTTAATAGAGTTCAAATCATATATATTTACGTAAAATAGAACGAAAAGTAAATAATACTAAACACATCCATTTAATGAATCTATATAATAAAATAATTACACATTGGCTTGAAGATATGAAGTTTATCTTCTCAGTGTTGAAAAATATTTCACTTCTTCGCTGCTCTCACTATTTTCACCATTTTCATCATAAACTTCATATCTTTGCACCACCTTGAAACATCCTCTATGTACTATTTCACAGATATATTGTTTGTGTGGTGATTTGATTAGGAGTATCACTACCTCCTCGGGATTAAATGTCAGTCCATTGCAGGCCCACCCTCCCTCTATCTTGGGCATGTTTTCCCATTTATACCATGTGTCCTTCTCTTGGGAATAAGATTCTTTGTTTGAGTTGTATCCATATTCATGTGTTTTCTCATGCGCAACTGTTAAACAAAGAAATGATACTCTAGGGAATAACACCTGGTATAAATGGGAAAATATTAAGCCCAAGCTAAAAGGGTTTATTCCTCCAGTATCTGGTTAGAAATCCAGCATTTGAGCAGAGTACCATTCTTTTAACCAGGCCAGGAATCGGCCAGGAATGAAGTAAATCCAGTTCTGCTGATCCAGATTCTGCACCACTTTTACCTTATTAAAAGATTCATTTTTCATGATCTTTGGATCAGATCAAACCTCAATCCCTCTCCCTCACAAATGACTATTCTCTCAACAAAGATGACATATTTGATCAGGGTTCCCTGGGGTCAGGGAAAAGTCAGGGAATCTTATATTTAGTCAGGGAAATTGTGATTTTCACCTTAAATCAGGGAAAAGTCAGGGGATTTTGTTAACCATGAGTATCTGTGTGATACTCATACTGTTGCAATTGTCGGATAGACTGATAAATCCTTTTGAATAATGAAACAAAAATTGACGTATATGATAAGAGCGGAGACTAGGTAAAAGTTAGGCATGTGGCTCAACAAGGTCAGTGAAAACTGTTATTTAGTCAGGGAATTTTTATTTTCAAAATGGCTGAGAACCCTGTTATAGATGACAGATAGGCTTTGATATATGCGGCATATTCACCTATTGGGCACTCTTAGTCCCAACGGGATTAATGAACGCTTTATTTTCAACTAACCTTTCCTTTTGTCTTTTGATTGTTTGTTTTTGTTTCCTTGCCTACCTTGCTCTCATTGGTTTCTTTTGTCTTATTCTATCATATATACACTCCTTTCTACCACTTCTTTCTCTTTTACTTCGACGAAGGACTAGCGTTCAAAACGTCAGTTTTTTCATCTTTTCACGGTGTATGATTTACGTTTTCATCATTACTTTGATATATGGGTTGATGCTAAGAAAAGAAATACCACTTCAATAATATTAACTTCTACACTTTTATTTAATAATTCACCTTGCACTTATTATTGTCCCAGCAATAATTCATTTTCAAAATTTAGAAGTAAATGGGTTCACAGCTACCCATATCTTGTTCTTGTGAACCTAGCTGTAGTATTTAATAGATTTTTTTAGCTTGAGTGCAAACGTTTTCCCATTTCAGACTGCATGTCATTCCCTTACAATAAGATTTTTTGTTTGAGTTTTATCCATATTCATGTGCAGGGCTGTCAACCCCCGTGATATTCAAATCTGAAGAATTGATAGAGAAGAGATATGACGTCACAGCGAGTCAAAAAGTGCACAAAAAGACGTCTTTCGCTTTGTAACATTTTATGTGATTGGTTTATTTCTGACCAATCAGATTATCGCTTACATTACAATGGCCTGCTTGCAAGAACAGCCATGAGGAACGTTTTGATTTTGTTAGCCATGTAAAATAACACAAACAACATTAAAAAATTGGAATTCTATGGTTGTGAAAGTCGAGTCTCACAACATGGAAATGGTCAGCTTTGGGGATTATCTGGGAGATTTCAGACTCTAATCTGGAGACCGGGAGATATGGTCCAAAATCTGGAGACTCCCGGTTTATCCAGGAGAGTTGACAGCCCTGCATGTGTCTCTTATGCATAACAGCCAAACAGAGAGATGATACTCAAGAGAAGGACACACACATGGTCTGAAATGGGAAAACATTACACCCAAGGTAAAAAGGTTATGGAATATTTTATCAAATTACCTAAGATTACCTACTTATTTCAACTTGTAGCTATCTATGAGTACACTAAATACTGCTAAATTATGCTAATCCTATTGTTTTCTTTTGTTTAATCTGCACTATTTACTACTAAATAGTGCAAAGTGTTGCACACTTTTAGGGTTTGTACTCTATTATCTTATCAAGTCAGTATGTTAATGACAGTAAACTATTGTCAATCAAATAAACCATTCAATTACATGTACCATGTACCTTTAAATACTGTAACAGCTTAATACTTGATTGATGGTAGTTTATCGCCAATTGACCTGATGCGACATGTAGTTTTCATTTGCTTATTCTATACTTTCATAATATAATCGACCTAGTAAGACAAACTGTTATTTGAAGTGAGTAATGTGAAAACCATACTCAAGACACACCAGTAAAATTGTAACATTCCAAATCATCAGCAAGTGAGATCAGAAACGACATTAAAGTTATTGAAATTTTTGAAATAGTAAAGTATTAAAGTATTAATAATGATTTATTCAGTAATCATATTACACATTTAAATTCTGAAATGTCATTAACTGAGGTTTGTACACACAAAGGTCATGTTACAGGGACATGTTTTCAACTGTACCATACAGTAAGGTGTCAGTAAGACAGTAAGGTGTAATGATGATGATGAATATTAAGACGTATTAACTTACAAGAGTTATCTAACATACCACCGTCAAGTCATTGTTCTATAACTTTTCCTATAGACCCCTTGCAGCACTTTGGAATACAGCTCAATCTGGGGGACAAAACAATAGGTTCCGATTCTCAGGAGATTGGAATTCTTTTGTTTTGTTTCTCAGATTGAACTGCTTTGACGTCACATTCAGGGGGTATATAGCATATATATGAACATACATTTTTTTAATGAGCAAAATTTTGCTCATCAATGTCTTTTGTAGTAAATAAAGTTATTCTTATCCTTACATAATGTTAAGGTGGGTGGTTGGCAGAACACTTGCAGAACACAATAGTGCCCAAAGACAATATGTCCACATAACATCCCTTTATGTGTGTACTGACCTTCAGGAATATATGAGCCAAATGTTTTGTTTGTCTCAATCCTACAAACTGAGTTTCTGGCCATTAACAGCCTGGTACTGGGGACTTATAAAGTATAGCTACTAAAATTCTCAATACAGTCAATTTCTATTACTGGATAAAATTATAATAAAATTCATATGATAATGGATTATATAATTTAACAGCTAGTCTTAAAACACTCAGCTCAATTAGAAAAAAATGCCTAGAAAAAGTAAAGTTATGGTAATCACTGAGATGGCAAAGGCCTTTTCTGAGTTTGATAAACAGGGTGCATTGTGGTCTAGCTTGGGTACAAACAACACCACAATCGACAAAAGATGCTTGTACTCAAGCTAGGCTACAATGCCCCTTGTTTGTTATCTCAAAAAGGTCGTTTATGATACTGCAAGTCAGCCCAGGTAAAAATGAATCAATCTGATTGGTTCCTTGATTGGCAGCCTTTGATGCCATATGCTACCTATTTAACACTAATTTTATGTAAAAACTGCTCTAGGATGAAGGAACTTAAATTAAACATTAAAGTTATAAATTAAACAAACATATATACAAATCCTTTTTTCCTCAAATATCTATACTTTTGTATTTCAGATATCTATAAATAAAATATCTTCCTTAAAAACTAAAAATTCGATAGTCCTATATTAAAGATCAACTGTTCACCACAACAAACACTTGACAGGAGTGAGAAGCAGTAGTAAATCCTTCAAATTCTTCATCAACTGGAGAAAGACTTCGTGATGGACTGCTGGTGAGTGAACCAGTATTCCACTTACAGGTCATGAACTGTCCAACCTGATCAATGATGAGAAATATAAATAAATTGGAAATTAGAGCAGTACATTATGTTTCCTCAAGCTAATTTTTCCAAGAAGAATTGGAGCCATCTTTTGGTGATCACTCAAGCCTAATGCAGACCGTCGAAAAACTTATTGACCATTTATTATCATTCCTTAGATATTCCATCCATTTCAAAGTCAATTGATCTAAATGAATTTCAATTGACAGTCTGAACACAGATAAATAAGACCTTTGATTGTTCATGTTTCATTACTGTGTTAAATACCCTACCTCATGTAGTCCCTCTTGCATGGCTAGAAACTCTACATTAACTGAAAGACAAGATCCTGGTGGACAGCACCTGAACAACAACAAAATTGCCTATAAATAAATTCTTAAATCATCTGTTTGTTTAGTAAAGTCTTAGCTGTTTCATCAAACAAAAGCTTAAAAGGTCTTGTTTAATGTATAATTTAACTATTATAACTATCATTACTTTTACTGCTTATATAGGCCAGGCTTTAGTCCCAACTGATCCCCTCTGATTACCTCGGCACAATAAACGCAATGAATGATGCATCTAGTAGCATGACTATCTGTTAGCAATGGATTCATTTTACCAACCCTATTCTGACTTTTGGTTGTAGACAGACTAGAGACTCGGCATCTAAGTTGTGCATTCCAGGCATCATATCATTGTATTGTGGTTGCCATCTTAAACAAACATTGCACTCTTCATCTTCAGTATTTGTTACTGTATATTTCACTTGGAATCTGAAGTTTTGGAACAAGAAAGTTAGAAGATAGAAATAACGCATAACTTAAGAGATGTTTTCGTCAACACCTGTCAAGATGTACTCAATGGACCCTTTTCAAGTTCCAAATTACCACTGTGTCTTGATTAAAGACTCATTGTGAATATTCTTCACAATAGACTGGGTAAATGAGTCGGTAATCAAGAAACACCGTGGTAATTTGGAACTCGAAAAGGGTCTACAGCATGGTGCATGGAACAGTATCACAATGAAGCAAGTTTTGGTGCATGTCAATCAAAGTGTTTCCATGACACTTGAAACTCATGTCATCACCACCTTGGAAATTTTGTGAAGCTCTGTGGGACTTTGCAAGCTGACTCATGATTGTACCTTTTTCCTTTTTGAACAATTGATTTACAAGTTGCCCTGACACTCACAGAAGGCCTACTGATGTTAAATAATGGTAAACTGCAAAACAAAAACGGCAAGTGTAAGCAGACATAATAAGTTATTTGAAAAAGGAATAATTACTGAAAGATACATTGATGTTCTATCTTTATACCTATAAATTGTTTTAATTTTTTGGTCCCTTAATCTTAATGTCTCTACGCTCCATGACACAGCAGACATCAAAGAAATTTCAAAACACTAGGAGAAATATAAAAAGAAAAAGTAGTGAATGAATGAGTGAGGAATAAATTTTATCTCACTGCTCTGTTGCAAGCAACAAGTTTTTTACATCCACCATCATCCATCAATCCATCTGTCCCATGCATGCATGCATCTAACCCATCCAACCATTCACTCCATCCACACAACCACCCACCCATCCCTCCACCCAACTGTTCAATGCATGCATGCATGCATACATCCCTCCATCCATCCATCCCTCCCTCCCTCCCTCCCCTCCATCCATCCATGCATCCATCCAAACAACCACCCACCCATCTCTCCATCCAGCTGTTCCATGCCTGCATGCATACATCCTTCCCTCCCTCCCTCCCTCCATCCATGCATCCATCCCCACGACCACACACCCATTCCATCCATCTGTTCCATCCATGCATTCTATTCATGAATCATATCCATTCACTTTTTATTCATTCTATATCTTACTTTGTCTTTTGAAGTTTGGTTTTCTGGTCGTATAATTCTGTATAGAAATGAAATATGCTCCCATGGTAATAATGAAATAGGGAGTTCATTTTGCTGTGTATTTATAGGCATTACGAACATGTCACAGCTCCTGAAAACACAATTTAATAATTATCGCAATGTTTAGCCTTCAAGAATGTTATATCCTAATGGAGAGGTAAAGGATCCATTTGCATATCTATCCATGTCCCCTTAAATTAAGGAGTTGTGTCAAAATGAGTTTCAGCTCATAATGACAGCTATAGGAGATTGCATTAAATATGAAATAGGACGTTTGTAAGATGGTGATTTGATTCCCACTACCGTAATCCTTTGCAAATGTTCTCTCTTACTCAAATTTGTATTCCCTCGTGAGAATAGTAAGAAGAGGTCAATGTCATCATCATGCAAACGTGCTACTGAATATTTTCTAAAGATTTGTATGAAAAAAAGTATTGCAACTGAGTATACAAGGTAAGCAAATATGTTACCAAAACTCTTTCTTCTTACTGAAATGATATTGAGGTGCTCTTTTCATTTCTGGTGTTTGTTTTGACACAACTGCTCATTTTAGGGGGTAGGGTTATGTGACCTGCTAGTGACAGTACGTAGTCTATCAAACAATTTAAAATATGAAAATAAAAATATAGACAAACCTTTGATTATGTAATTTGTTGGAAGTGTTGTATAAAGTGCTGCAGCTTGGATGAACACTGACTTGATGGAGTATTACTGGTTCTCCTAGACTGTTTATTACTGTTAAAAAGATATTAAAATTACAGTATTACATAAATTTTTGTATTTGTATCTTTTATTGTAAAACAAAATTATCCACATACATGTTCATATTTCCGAAAGGTCTGATACAAAAATTTCAGTGTTTCTTTAAGATTTAATATATATTCAAATTTGCTCACAAAATCTAGCTGACTCTATATGGACCTCATACAACAGCCATGCCTATTTCCCACTTGGATAAAAACACATTATTTTATGTCAGGGTACAGGTATCAATTGTAAGACTACAGGAATAAAAAAATTATTATTCCAGGTAACATGACTGCTGCATGAGAAACGACTATTTACCTTCTAAAGCCACATATTGTTTGTTACTGATGTAGTTATATTTACAGCGCACAGTTGGTGGTGATATTACTGGTAGAGTAGCATTCACTGGAAATATAGATCACAACATTTTGTTGAAGGTCCTACAATTATTGATTGGGGAAAGATTGGATGTGATATATATAGTCTTATTACATTAAAGTCTGTCTGATGAGTGCGTAAGCACGAAACTCGGAGTTACAGTAAACATGTCTCGTCTTTAATCCAATCTTTACTATATATCTATTGCTCTGCATCCCTACCCATCGAGCACTGTTTCACCAGTATAGACCACATTACATACTTTGTTAGTCTTATTACTATATATCTTAATTGTCACAACTTCGAGAATTGTTTTTGGGAGGAGGTGGATGGGGGGAAGGGGGATGTTAGATTGGTTACCATGATATTGACGTTACTTACCATGACATCGAAATGTGTTCTGAACCTCATTTAATATCTCATTGGGATCATTATGAACAAATATATCATAGTAGTCATTCCACAGTGACTGAGTATTGACTTTGGCCTCAGCATTAAGCTCAGGAGTCCATACATTAACAGACAGCTTTATACGTCTACTTAATGCTGGTAGGACATCAAGAGACACATTAAGTGGGTAGATGATATCCCCCTGGCTTGTGACTAGAGGTTTGAAATCCTGTAGAGAAAAAAGTAAAATCAGGGGGGTTCACACTGAGAGGAACTTACTGATATCTGGAATTGATCCTGAAAATTTGGGGGCAAAATTGATCATTTCAGACCACTAATAGACATTCCCTCGAGAATAAGATTCTTTGTTTGAGTTGTATCCATATTCATGTGTCTTCTTATGTACTACCGTTAAACAAATAAATGATGCTCTAGGGAATGACACATATATCTTTGTTTGAGTTGTATCCATATTCATGTGTCTTCTTATGTTCTACCGTTAAACAAAGAAATGATGCTCTAGGGAATGACACATGATTCTTTGTTTGTGTTGTATCCATATTCATGTGTCTTCTTATGTACTATCGTTAAACAAAGAAATGATACTCTAGGGAATGACACATGATTCTTTGCTTGAGTTGTATCCATATTCATGTCTTCTTATGTACTACCGTTAAACAAAGAAATGATACTCTAGGGAATGACACATGATTCTTTGTTTGAGTTGTATCCATATTCATGTGTCTTCTTATGTACTACCGTTAAACAAAGAAATGATGCTCTAGGGAATGACACATGATTCTTTGTTTGTGTTGTATCCATATTCATGTGTCTTCTTATGTACATCTATTAAACAAAGAAATGATGCTCTAGGGAATGACACATGGTCTGAAATAGGAAAACATTGTGCCCAAGCTGAGTAGGTAGGTCTATTTCTAATGCTAGACCTCTCCCTATCCTTAGAATGCCCAGAAATGTGTTAAAAAAGAGCATGGATAATGATTAGTCACCAAAAATAAATCTTGAATATATGCTTCTCTGGTCCTTCCCCCAAGCAATCTTAATGCCCTCTGTGGGGGTACAGTAGGGACATTTTCTACACACCTAGAAATAATCTCAATATCAATTAAGTATTTTATTACTTCCTAAACTGACAATCCATTTATTGTTGCTTGTAAACTACATAGGATTTGCGATAATACATCAATCACTTATGTAAATCCTATATATTGTACACTGATATTTGTGAATGAAAATTTAACTGAAAAAAACATGATAATCTTAAAAAGTCTGATTCTATTCACCAAATTCTAATATACTTGCTGTACAAAGCAATTCCTAGCGAAGATAGAAGAATTTATTGCCGAGACCTTGATTTATATATATATATATATATTAATTTTATTCGCTACAAAGACAGCTGGTTTTACCATATGCAAATGAAACAGTGTGTGTATTAATCTCCTGGTTACGGTCGCTCTATGGGTTTTCTAGAATAATAGAAACCACGACTCGATCTTTTGAATCATTGTTTTTAGGCAGGTAGGTGGGAGAACTTGCTGTGGTTGAACCATGCATGTTGCCGGCCCGATGTCTTGTGGTGAACGAATATTCGGAACTCGACCATTCATTCGAATGATCAAGCGTGAAAGTATTAAACTTGAAAACACGAATCGATTATTGTTAAAATCTAAACAAGATCTAGGTATGAGATAACATATTAAACTATAAATGTTTTAGAGGAAAAAATCTGAAATAAAGCTGGTAAAATAAATTTCAAAAGTCTCTAGTAAATCACTACACCTTTAGGTGATTCATAGTAAAAAATTGCGCGCTTACTCTATCCTACCTCGGTTAACTCCTGACTTGGACCATTTTTAATTCTCGAGGTGCTTGTGGGTGAACAAGAAATAAAGCTGCTAGTAGCATGGGCATCGTATCCTTTATGGATGGCTAGTTCCACACAGTTCACGCTAACAGATGTACTGAGCCCAAGAAGTCGTTCTTGCCACTCGTGGAGTTTAACGCTCTCGCTTGGCGATCGTTTTTTCCCACGAAATTGAGCGATCAGAAAGAAGTTTAGTAGCTCTCCCACGAAGCATGAAAAGCGCGGTCCTTTGTCTATGTCGGATACGGGATTCGATGTGGCTAAATGAGGCAAAAAGATGTAAAACTTGCTATCGATTTCTTTGTTGTGATCTGCCATGTTGTGATCTGCCATGTTGGAGCGCCATGTTTCTTTGGGACGCTGCTGACCATTGTAACTTGCTCAATCTATAAATGATATGGGAGGGGAGGATGGGGTGTGACTTAATACTAACTTTTCTACATGCAAGTAGGTTTAAGATTTATTTTTTGATTAAAAGATGGTGTTTTTCTATATTTTCCTATGAATCTTTGTGTTTCCTCTTAGTCTCTAATTATAATTTTTTTTAATGTATATTTTTGTATTTCTTATATATTTAAGCTTTTCAAAGTAAAACATGCATGTTAACAAGCAAATTGGGGATAGAAAATACAGATTATATCCTGAAATAGAAAGAACAAATTAAAAAAAAATTAATTTGACGAAAATATCTAAATGGGCGTAGAAGTCGCACGTGTCCAAGTCGCTTCATGATTGGTCGGTTTTCAGGTTGGAATGTCATTCATTGATCGGAGCTAGAGTAACTCATCTGACAGAGGTCAAGTAAAAGCACTTATTATTATGGACTTTGACGCTTGTCAAATATTCTGAAATGACTCTAGAAGGTCAGGTTTGGTCGGGATGGGATGCTAGAGATTCATGCAATACAGGTAGGTCAAAATCTTTTCTGACTTACCTAAGATCCATGACGGTTGTGCAAGTGTAGATGGTAGCCTTTGATCAGAGCTTGACTTTATAGTCCTGACTCCGTTCAAAGCTCCTTTTGAAATATGATATATTCTCTACATGGAGAGAGAATTTGAAATTTGAAAAAAACAATTTTTCTACATCTACATCTTCTACGTCTTTTTTACAAGACTGAAGCTTGGAGTAAGCTTTACAATAGACCGCAACATATCCATAGTCAGTTTTGTGTGGGTCTCGTTCCCAAATGCGACCGGAAATCTAAAAGTAGGAATAAAGTTTGAGTCTTTATAATTTTTTTTTTCATCTTTTCACGGTGTATAATTTACCTTTTCATCATTAGTCTTTATAATGTTAATTTTCTTCGCGATAAATATTTTGCGTGCCAAATTTTGCGGTTTCTTTAAGAATAAGCCAAATATTTGATGTGTGTAAATGTTGGGATAAATTTTATTCAGAGATTGAGGATTTCCCGCGCCTTTCTTTGTTACCCTGTGACGACCGACGAGACTTTCCGCCAAAATTAGTTGCTACACAGGAAGCCCGGCTCGTGTCTGTTTATTCATGATAAAATAATAACTGTGATAAATCGTGCACTCTAATTGGTTGGACATGCATGCATTATGAGTACACATGTGTGCAAGTTTTATTTTGTCTTTTGTGTCCAAAAATTAATGACCTACTCTAATTCGTAATAAGAATTGTTAGAATGTTAGAACTGTGCAGAATGCAGTCATAAAACACTTGGGGATTGGCAGAACTGCTTTGCGTCATGCTTCTTCTCTTGTTTTCTGCCAAATCCTGCATGCTTTATGACTGCACACTGCAAGTTTTCTATTTTTTCGATAATGATTCACTTATGATTTTCCTGTTTCCTTACCCTTTCCTAACCCCTCCCACACAAGAAAACGAGGCAATTACTGAACGAATTATTAAACTCGCACCCAGTAGAAGAAAAGTTTTTCATGAACTTCCTATCATCACTGGGCAGGATTAAATTAATGTAAAATGGCAATTTTTGAATCTACTATACTTCATAAATAACTCTATAATGGTACATAACGATATTTTAACAATAATGATATGCCATAAATAATATCTAGTGGTATTTCCTGTTTTACAAGCAAATATTTATCTTTCAAACCAACATTAACTAATACTGGTAAGTCTAAAATTCAGGGCTCATTTTAAAGATGCTTGAAGGCATAGTGGTTTTAGTGTGACATCAATGGTATGGAATAATGACTTCCAAGTCCAAAATGAAAAGCATGTCTATAAAGATTTAACTTACGTTTTCTTAATGAAAGCATTTCTTGTCCAAAGTTCTAGTTCAATGTTTCAGGTGGAGGTTAAAAGGTGCTTTTTTGAGCTTTTGAAAATCTTTATACGCTATTTTATTTGAAATAATTTCAAGGTTTGCTTAACACATATGACAAAAAGAAACCCTAAATTTTTACAGTTTTTAAATTTCCAAAAGATTCAAGCTTCTTTGTTTTTTAACTACCTATAATTTCATTCATCTCTTTCCTTTTTCCCTACCATCCTGACATTAGATGTCGTGCTTTAGTATTCCTAATTATATACACATATACAATACCATTATAGTTATAGAGCCCTACTTTTTTCCCCATTTCTAGCCATGTGTACTGTCATTCCATTTTGAATAAGATCCTTTGTTTGAGTCTCACTGGTAAACTAAAGGCATGATACTCAAGGGAATAGCATGGTCAGAAAAAGGAAAAATGGGGGATTAGTTAATCACTAGGGAGCTTCGATGTCCCCATTGTAAGACATGGTACCCCTAAAACTTGTTTGAGGTTTCCTCTAGAATTTATGAGCCAGTCATAGGTAACAATGACCAATAATGTGCACCACATGTCACATGACATGTCCTTGCATGTTTCTCAATAGACCCCTTGCAACCCTTGGGAAGCACAGGTGGCGTAGCGGTGTGAGCGCTATCCTCTCATCAATGCAACCCGAGTTTAAGTCCCGCCAGGTTCGGTGTTGTATATGAGTAGAGTTGTTTATTGGTTCTCTCCTGTGCTTCAAGGGTTTTCCGGGTTCTTTGGTTTTCCTCCCTCCACAAAAATCGACTCCTAAATACAATTCCATCACGGAATGAGGGCCACAGGTTTGTTAACCACTGGGTATTAAGTGCTACACTTGTGAAAAAAGGACTTTTATGTCAAAGCAGCTTAATTTCAGTCTCATGAGTGAATTGGAAACCTATCATTATGTCCTCCAAATTGATCAGCCTTCCGATGTGCTGCAATGGGTCTATGTGGTCATGGTCTCCCGCCAATCGATACACTATTGTAAACTATACTTCAGTAGAAAGCAATACTTGAGTAAGAATCATCATCTTTGATCATAATTTTTCCTCTCCTAGATGCAATTTCGCCATTTCTCAACATATTTAGCAAAGCTGTTCTATTGTTGATATTATCTTCCTCGTCTGACTCCTCTTTCGGGGCGTCCTGGTTTGTGCCGCCATAATAATCTGCATACCGGTGCAGAGGCGACATGCGGATGAGCTCTAGCTCATTCTTATAAATCTGGTTCGTTCCTCGCGATGATAGGGTATTGCTTTTGAGTTTTAGTCTTTCATATCTTCGACGTCCACAAATTCGAGCAATGCAAATCACTACCCCAAACAGTGTTAGTGCTCCAAAGGAGCTCACAAACAAGACAAACACGATTTTTACTAGTCTCTTCTCGTTGATTTGTGCTGTGAAAACATTGACTGTAGGGTTGATAAACGAGGGAGATGATGTCGTTGGGCGTGTTGTTGTTGGGTGGAGAGCCGTTATACTTAATGCCCTATATGTCTTTCCTTTAAAGTTAATTCTTATCTTCCCCTCCTTTACTAACCTTTCGAAAACCTCAGAAATATTGCTCGTTCGTTCGTGTATTATGTAGAAGAGCACCTTAATTGATCCACATTTGATGTTCAATATATAAATTCGCTGATTGGCTATCCCAATAAGGTTTGTAAGGGTGTCGATAAAAGCAGCTTTAAAGCTTTTTCTTGGAGTTACGTCGAGACAGTCTCCATCAAAGACAGCAAGAAATATCTCCTTGATTAATGGTTCTGCTGAAGATGGCGGCGAAGAGGTTTGTGGTATGAAAAGTGTTTTCGATTGCGAAATGGTATCATTTTTAGGTAATTTTACGTTTGTGGTGCTCACTGTTATTGATGATGTCGATGATAGTGTTAACTGTATTGATGATGGTATCAGCGAAGATGATATTGATGATCCCGGTTGCAACGATAATGATGGCATTAAAAAAATTGATGATGTCGATGAAGAAGAAGATGATGATGTTGACAACGACAATGCCATCGATGATAGTGTCAACGAAGAAGAAAATGGTGGTGTGAACGATGACAATGATGTTGAAGGTAATGGTGTCAGCGACAATGATAATGGCGATGTTAACTCACGAGACGAGGCAGATGACATCGGTGGTAACGATGTTGATGATGATGCTAACAACGATGGTGTTGGTGATGGTGATGGCGACGATGGTGATAGCAATGACAATGATGTTGGTGTAGTGGATGTTGATGTTGATGGTGTTGGTGATGGTGATAGCAACGACAATGGTGTGGTGGGTGGTGATGGTGATGGTGTTGGTGATGGTGATGGCAACGACAATGGTGTTGGAGTAATGGATGGTGATGATGACGATGGTGTTGGTGATGGTGATGGTGATGGCAAAGACGATGGTGTTGGCGACGGTGATGGTGGTGATGGTGATGACACCGGTAATAAAACTGACGACTTTATTGACTTTCTTGCGGATATCATTGATGAAGGAACCATGTAAGAGTACTTAGTGAGGCTTGGTGTCGGTTGTGTTGAGATGTCAGACGAATAAATAAACGAAGAAAAAGTGTCTAATATTTTCCCCATAGCGGATTTTTTCTCAAAGTTACTGTAGTTGAGTGAAGTCGTCGATGATGATAAAGATACTGTCTTTGATGACAGTGTTGGAGCTAAGAGAGTCGAATTCAGAGGTTTGCGCAGCAAAGAAGAAGAAGGAGAAAGATGCACCATAGAATACATGTATAAAGCGTCTTCATGCAGCGTTGTGGAGGCTGAAGAAACCAAACTCCGTGATGAAGATACTTCACTCTCTTTAATGAATATTTTGTGGAAAGACGATGGTGATGATATGAATGATGATGATAAAAGAGATATTGTTTGTGGTGGTGTTGCTACTAGTGATGATAATGTTTCTGTAGGTGAGAAATATGTGGAAACTGATGGCGTTGATGTTGCAGATAAATACGAAGTTGAAATTGATGTTTTTGACTTTGATGGCTGAATTGATGAAGATCCAGATATTGATATAGTTAGTATATATGGTGTTATAGTGTTAAAACTTGTAGTTGGCAATTCTTGCTCTGTAAAAGTTTGAGGAGATGTGGATGATGATTCTGACGCTGTCATTGATAATAGTGGCGATGACGATGATGTTGATGATGACGATGAAATAGTCAACAGTGACGTTGATGCTGATAATAATGGTGTCGATAAATTTGGTAATGATATCAATGTTGGTGATGACGATGAATTTGGTGATGATATCAATGTTGGTGATGACGATGATGATGAATTTGGTAATGATGGCAAGGATATCAATGTTGGTGATGACGATGATGATGAATTTGGTAATGATGGCAAGGATATCAATGTTGGTGATGACGATGATGATGAATTTGGTAATGATGGCAAGGATATCAATGTTGGTGATGATGATGATGATGAATTTGGTAATGATGGCAAGGATATCAATGTTGGTGATGATGATGATAAATTTGGTAATGATATCAATGTTGGTGATGATGATGATGATGAATTTGGTAATGATATCAATGTTGGCGATGATGATGATGATAATTTTGGTGATGGCAATGATATCAATGTTGGCGATGGCGATGATGATAAATTTGGTAATGATATCAATGTTGGCGATGATGATGATAAATTTGGTAATGATATCAATGTTGGTGATGATGATGATGATGAATTTGGTAATGATATCAATGTTGGCGATGATGATGATGATAAATTTGGTAATGATATCAATGTTGGCGATGATGATGATGATAAATTTGGTAATGATATCAATGTTGGTGATGATGATGATGATAAATTTGATGATGATAAATTTGGTAATGATATCAATGTTGGTGATGATGATGATGATAAATTTGGTAATGATATCAATGTTGGTGATGATGATGATGATAAATTTGGTAATGATATCAATGTTGGTGATGATGATGATGATAAATTTGGTAATGATATCAATGTTGGCGATGATGATGATAAATTTGGTGATGATATCAATGTTGGTGATGATGATGATGATAAATTTGGTAATAATATCAATGTTGGCGATGACGATGATGATAAATTTGGTAATGATATCAATGTTGGTGATGACGATGATGATAAATTTGGTAATGATATCAATGTTGGCGATGATGATGATGATAATTTTGGTGATGATATCAATGTTGGTGATAACGATGATGATAAATTTGGTAATGATATCAATGTTGGTGATGATGATGATGTAAATTTTGGTGATGATGGCAATGATATCAATGTTGGTGATGACGAAGATGATAATTTTGGTGATGATATCAATGTTGGTGATGACGATGATGATAAATTTGGTAATGATATCAATGTTGGTGATGATGATAATTTTGGTGATGATGGCAATGATATCAATGTTGGCGATAATGATGATGAAGATAATTTTGGTGATGATGGCAATAATAATGGTATTAATGTCGTTTGATATGAACCATTTCTTGCATTGGATGACAAAGATGATGAATATTTTCGTGAAGACGAATTATCTAATTGTGCTTCTGACGTGACTGATGACGTTAATGATGATGTCACTAATGTAGAGAAAGATATTGCCACAGATGGTAATGAAGTTGATCGTTCAACCATCAGCCTTGTCATCTCATCTTTAAGATAAGTCGACGTCTCTGTACTTGACAATAGGGTCGCTTGCAGTTGCGCGATTTTGCTGTGATCCCTGGTTGCCGTCGAGGACTCGACATAATTTCGTAAAGGACTCAGATTTTGGGTGAGATGTGAGTGTGATGAAGACGATGTAGATGACAGTAACCCTTGAGAAAACTCCCTTTCTGTTGATGATAATGATAGTGATGATGATAATGACGATGATGATATTGATGATAATGAAGATGATATTGATGATGACGATGATGATGATATTAAAAAAGAAGAAGATGATATATATAGCATTTGACTTCCTTCATCCATCCCAGTGGTTGCTGTAGATCTCGCCACCCAAAATTTTGTCGTAAATGCTTCAGAAACTCTTGCTATCTGTGCACTTGTTGTCGCAGTTTGTCTTGTGTGGTCCTCAAGTCTTTTTGTCGTAGCTGTAAACAAAGATCATGACAAACATTAACATCTATTGATTTATTCATTTGCTATGCTTCCAAATAACTGTTGAGGAGAACGAGACAGGTGATATCACCTGTAGGATAGTCACGCAACATGATCGAGTTCTTAGGATTGTTAGTGATTCTTATGAGGATTGTTACTAACGATAGTACAATTTTGTCACGCAAGCATTTTGCATGACAAATATAACTGTCGTGACTGGAGGTCGCAGTCGTCGTTCAGTGTCGTGTGCAACGGTGTAAATTGGTAAAACCAACGCTCCACCACTGCCTTCCTTGATAATAAATAATAAAAATTAATATCTTTTATCGTAACCAATAAAATTAAACTTTTTTCCAATTAGGCTCATCATTCCTTCCTTCCATTCTGAACCAATCAAAAAGCATGAAATACGTAGCATAGCAACCAGTTAGTGTGATTGAAGACATCTTGAGAACGGCTAGACAGATCTATCCTAGCTTACAACAGCCGTGCGTGTATTAAATACCGACGCATTGATTGTCCTTAAAGGTGTTTTTCCAGGGAATTGAAAATGAATTGTCAAACGAGCCTGAGGTCATTTAAGGTGGCTTAAGACCTATAATCATATAATTGATAGCAATTTATTGATGAATACCAGCTGTTGCTCTGCTGAACCATAGTTTATAGTGGCTGTACCTACTGAGAGTTATAATTGAGCCTCTGTCGTTCAGGCTGCTGACCTTAAAGACATTAAATTTTAGGTCCTTAATGGATGACTCTCGCATCCTCGAAAACCGACCAGAGGTAAAGTTCTGTCACTCATTTCTTTATTTTTTTCTGGTAGCGAGAAACGAGCAATAGAACTTAACCCCCCTGGGTTCCCGAGGTTGATAGAGGCGCCAAAACGAATCATTTTTCAGTTACTTTGATAATGATAGGGATATAGAATCCGAGATAATTTGAAATGACATGTTACAATCACAGACCGTAGAGCCGTCCGCTCCTGTTAAATTAACGTCGAACAAAAACAAATTAACTGTAATTACATAGTTGAGTTAAGCTTACAAACTCATGTCATAACAGGAATTTAACGATTTCCTGTTTCTTATTTAACAGTTTTATTCAAAACTTTGATTGACAACTTTAGTACCTTGGGACTCGATAGGTGGACTCCTAAAATTAGATAATCACCATGCAGCGAACTGTCCAGATTAACTCTGACAAAGCTACACAGACTATTTTTGAATTTCGATTTTTTTGGTTCAAAAATTTCACCCAAATCCAAAGTTATCAATAACGAAAATACTAGAAAGAATGTCGAAGGGAAAGTTTGGATTAATTACCCTTACTGTAATACAAACTGGAAATATCCTGTCAAAATTTTTATCGAATATATTGTAATATAAAGTAAAACCTTGGAAAGAAAGAAATGTTATTTTAATTGTAAAGAAAAACTTTGTGAAGGGAGCATATTTTTTTTATTGCGATCGATGCGTAAACTATCCCTAATTCCATTGTGTATGTAATAGCAGGTTCTTGACGTTCGTGATTATGAGCATCAAATGAAGCGTTATTCTCTTCAGTGTAGATGTCGTGCATGATCATTCACCGAGCTCTTGAGTCATTAAGCAAATATTTAGACTTTTAGATGTGTTGTTTTAGAAGTTGTTTCGGAAAGAGGTCTGAAGAAGTAATGAATCTTTTGTTTTGAGTATCACGTCTGGCTCGAATAAACAAACATAATATTAAATTCAATTTTGTTTGGGTTTCTTTCTACTTAAGTGTAAACCATTAAAATAAATTATCTCACCTGTGGAATAAGGTACGAACTCTGTTTTAGAGTTCTTGTATGAGTCCTTGATATCTCGCTCGTTTCTTCGTCGTAGTTTGGTTCTGGCTTTGCAACCTTTACGTATTAATGAATCTACTTTAAGGCACTCAACGTGAAAAGCTTTGCACCAATTACTTCTTCTTAACCTCATAGTTATCGTTCTAGTGTCGAGAGAATCGTGACTAATTAATTTAACAAGGCGCAAGAAGACCTTTTTCTCGAGTTTAAACCAGAGCTTTAGCACTACGTTTTGCATATCGCAGCACAGCGTTTTGAAATGTGACAGAATTGGGTTCATTTTCATGACAGCTCTTCTTGCACACGTAGCTTTGTGCAGGGATAGTTGCTGTTTGGTGTGACAATGTTTGAGACTAGAACATACACATGCTTTCTTGCCCGAAGTATTGGCTAACTTTAAAACCCTCTTGTAACAAATTTCCTCTTTCTTGGAGAGATCTTTTGTAGCAACATTTACTCCATTTAGAGTGCAGTTGACGTATACTTGGTTTGAACAGACACAGATTCGAAAATCTTGACTAGATTGAATGACCTGTTCCATGAAGTTACACTCATTGTGTTGTGACATCGTTAGCGATGTGACGAGAAAACTTGTCCACCATATTATTATAATTCCTCTCATTTTTACCCGTCCAAAGTCTAGTTAATATAGAAGAAGTCGGTCCAATTCGAATGTGAAAGTGAGCGTCAGTGCACATGGTTTGACGGCTGACCGCGTAGACTTATTACAAGCACTGTCATCTTGCTTGCTATTGTTGGCTATCGAAACCTGAGATGCCTTCCTTTAGACCATCATGCTTTGGTAAACTCTGCGAGATTCCTTAAAAATCGTCAAATTCCAAAAACTCCCTAAAGGCAAAGACTCCAAGGACCTTAAGTAACCGTCTCACGAGATGTTTTATGCTGACTGCTTTGAAAGACAACGGGATACAAAAGCACTATGCTTTCTGTTTATTTTTGGGTTATTGAATAAGCCCTTTACTAAGCGAGCCATATCACCTATGTAAAGTATATATAGGCGGGGTTATCAGATTGGTTGATCTGAGGCAGAACGCGTTCACTTTGTATATCACACAGCTACATGTTTATTGGTCTTGTGAGGGGTCTAGTTTGCTGATGACCAACCTAATTCTGTGCCCTGCGTGTGTTCTTGAACTTTGTGCTTTGTTTACATTCTGCGCAGGTATTTTGTGATATAAATTTCAAAACTGCGTTTGTTGTTAGGCATAACATGTCATCAGAAGGCGATAATTTTGCGTCGGATTTTATAGATTACATTTGTCGAAAGAAAAACAAGTTATTGTTGTGTAAGAGGTTGTTGCAGGTGAACGACACTGTAGATGTGTTCAACAGGTGATTTACTCAAACAAAAAAATCCAAATTCTTTCAGCTTATCACATTATTTTAACTTGTATTGTGGCTTTCATTTTCACCGGATGTTATTCCTATTTAAGTTCTCTTTGTCTGTCTTAAGCTTTGCCACGAACATAATGTCGAAAATCATAGAATTCAAAAGTTAAATTAAATTTCTCCTGAAACAAATTATACATAATTTGCTTTATGTTTCATAACCGCTTGCATGGCTGATCCCACTGTGATAAAAATTGGACGCTTGTTAGACAAAACCAGAACCTAACCTAAATCTTTATTACAATCAGCCTCATGACTTAAACACTAGCTCGAGAATTCCTCAAGATCTTATCGCGACTCCTCTAGACCTGTTTTGTCTTCATTTGTCTCAAGTAAAAATGTGTTTTGTGGCGTGGAATTTTCATTATTAACCGTTGATTTTTCATTATTAACTTGACTTATTAAAACAAAAACAAGATTGCTGAATGTAATTATCATTCAAACGAGTCCTCATCAGCATTCAGTTGGATGCCAATTAATAGTGAAAAATGAAAGTGAATTTTAATTTTGGCAAACGAAAAAAAAAACGAAAATTTAAAAAAAAGCGACGGCACGAAAAGCATTTCCCGACTGGCTTACCACAGCTAACCCAGTAATCAAATTATTGACCTCAGTTTAAGGGTCTGCCATTTATACTCGCGAGAATAATCTGACTTTATTATTCTAAAAGAGTTAGGCATGTCTGGCACAGTTTTAGACTTCCGTGGATGTCAACCCAAGATGTTTTAGGTAAAAAATTTTCTGCGCTAGAATGGCCACGCCGTTTCTATTCAATCATTTCCCTTAGTTCTGTTCAATTCAGTGATGAGAATAATATTCAACTGCTATCTATTTAGCTAGACGATGTGAACTAACCCAAGGCTTATGTTCTTAGAATGGTGCTTTGACTCGACTTGGAGATATTCAAAGCCCTTTTCAACACATTGTGCCACGCCTGTGTGGTTTATGCCTGTGGTAACCCTGTGGTATTCTCAAGGTCATGCTCGCAGACATAGATATGTAAGTATTAGAATGTTTGAGATATTTAAGTCAAAGCATGTTATCTGTGATGTCACATGAGATATCGTATTTTAGTTCTATTTTAATTACTGTTTTATTTTTCTAGTTTTATTTCATACATATTTACATATCATTACGTTTAACGTTTTGATACTTTGAGTCAATCGTTCTTTAATTGGAACGAAAAGTTGTGGACATCGCAGTTAACAGCAAGTTTCTTCAATGTTTTTTTGTTTTTCCTTGGCAATTTTCTTTGGATTTTTCGCGTTCAATACCTCGTAACTGGACTCTTTATTCGCATCTGTGAGCTCTGTTTTCCTCTTGTCGGTGTGTTCAGGAGCCCGCGGTGTTTTCCCTGCAGGTATCTAATGCAGAGCATGCGCACTGTGCAGATGGGTGAAGCAAAGCAACCGTCGTTTGCTTTGTGCTTTTTCGCGGTTCGGGGTCTTTGTCTCTGCTGCTCTGAGTTTCCTGCGGTTTTGAAACACTTTGTGGCAACTTTTTGTCGTCTTTGAGCTGCTTTTGTTTGTCCTTCTCTTTGATTTGTGACAATTCTTCAGACGAAAATGGCGTACCTTTTGGCTTGTTAATGTTGCTATTACTGTTACTCCTGTTGCTGTTGTTGTTGCTGTCGTTTCTAGTACTGTCGTTCTTGTTGTCGTTATTATCAATGCTAGTAAGACATTTTGAATTCTGTGGTTTTTTACTGCTGCTACTTTTGCTCTGGTTTTTGTTGCTGTCGTGGGTGCTATTACTCAATACACATGTATGTTCTGATCGTTTGCAATCATTGTTGTTAATGCTGCTGTTGCCGGTGTTGACAGACTCCACTTTCATTTCACTTGCGCCACACCCAGTTTCATTATCAGTACGCTTATCACCTTGTTTCACGGACTCTCCCATTGCACTACTACCATCTTTTGAATCCTCAACAGTTTCGTTCTCAATTCTGATGACGGGCAGTGTCATCAGGTTTTTCAACCCGACAGACTCTGCCCCCTTCTCTATAGTGACAGACAATTGCTTCGAACTGTGTTTGCCTTTGGAATTCTTCTTCTGCACGCGGTCTTCATCCCCTGGGATTTTCTTGGTTATGTCGGTGGGAACTTGCTCGTTACCTTCAAACCATTTTCTTTTGCGTTCCATGGTAGAGCGCACGATATCTTTGAACCTCAGAGATTCCAGAGAAATTTCCTTGGAAACGACAAAACTGTTGACATGCTGTGATTTGATGCTCTTTGGTTTTAAACTTTTTCTTGCGAACATATGAAAAACTTTTCTCTTCCTGTGTCACTAGACAGTTGTTGGCCCAAAATTGGCTTCGACTCTCCTTGTCCTTGGAATGATCCGAGTTTCACCAGCGACTTGGATGACGATTTATTCAATGTTTGAAAATTCAGAACAGTTTGTTCATCTTTGAGAAGAGGTCCGGTGGTGAAAGAGCGCGGACGAAGAGGCCTGCAATATGTTGGCGCAACCAACTCCAACGCAGCTGCTGTGTCACCCTTGTCCAGTAGGGTGAAGGATGAACGTTTGGTCATGTTTCTAAACTTACGTAGTCTTTCGCAAAGCTGCTCAGACGTCAGGCAGTCTGAATAACTAGAATTAACAATCCTTGGGTAATCAGAGCCGTTCTTCTCTGCTTTTTCGTCCTCACGCGCGCGGATTTCCGCCACAAAATCTTCAATTAGTCGACGCGATTCCTCGTTACTTCGCTGCTGTTGTGCCTTATGAGAAAATTCCTGGAGAATTTGCTTTGCACTTTGGTCGTTTGGCCGTTGGTTTTTCCTGACTCTGCTGGCAAAGCGTCTCAGGTTATTGACCGCTTCTACCCAAGATAGTCGTCTTCGTAGGGTTTCAGTGTCTGCTGAAAACCATTTTCGAGGGTCGCTCAATGAGCTACCTGGAAAAGACACACAAAACCTTCAACCTTAAACACACATACTAGTGCACTTTAGTTAGTCGATCTTGGGAAGTGCGCTTGATCATAGTCATTGACCATTTAATCAAATTTTATTAACAATTAAACCACTGAGCTTAGCAAGAGAACTTTATGGCGTACTCTACTGCAGCTATTACTATAGGAAACAGACCTCTTTCTTGCCGCTTGGGTGTCCTTTACAGACGTAAGAGAACGTATTCCAATCGATGCAACATTGCCGGCGACATTATAGGCAATGGTTTGGTTACTTAGTGGTCTGTGACACAGACTTGGATAGTAATTGCGCATGCGTCATAGCAGGCATTCTTGCAAAAAATTTGGTTTCGATAGCTATTTAATCTACAATTGCGGATGAAAATATACCTCACCTTCATGTTCGTTCTTTTTTGACGCTTCGCGTCGTCTTTCTCTTTGCTGTTTCTCAAAAGTCTTCGTTGCGATTCTTTCCATGTGGGTTTTTTCATGAGGGTAAAACAGCAGGACTTCATCGAGATCATCTTTGGACAGACGAAACAGATCAGTAAACCCGACAGAGCGAACCGAGGCGGTGCGTCGATCACCGATGCCCTTCATGTTCAGCAGGCTAATCTCTCCGAAGTGACTCCCAGCTTTCAGAGTGGCCAGGATCGTCTCCATTTCATCTAGGACCTCCACTTGTCCTTTATTAACTATGTACATCTCCCGTCCTCTCTCCCCTTGTCGACAGATAAAATCCCCTGGAGAACTGATCGACGGCTTTAGTTTTAGCACAAGGTCGTGCAGAAACCCTGGATCACAGTCTTGGAACATTTCGACTTTAATCAGCGTTTCCAAGTTAACGTGTATCGCAATTTCGGCTTTGAAATTGTCGTTGAGTTTGGCGAAGAGTTGTTCTTCGTCCATGTCCCGTTTTTGAGTCCAGAGATAATCGAACCACTGGATAACTCGTTTCTTCAGCTGTGCCGATAACTGATGCGCCTCGATATACGCTTTCATTCCATTCAACTGTAAAATAATTCATGTGAAAATTTGAGTTAAGTTGGCAATAAATGTTAATTTTTTTGAAAAATTGTCTCAGGTATTTGTAGAAAACATTTTTTTGAAAAATGGTGAACCAAAAAATTCCTCTTCCAAATAATAAAACTAAATTTTCTCAAAATAAAAATCATGATTTAAAACTCGAAAATAAAGATTAACCAGTTGGTAAGTCCACAATTTCTTAACATTTATTTCGGCTGTTTTTTGTTTGTTTGTTTGTTTGTTTGTTGGATGTTAATGAATGAATGGCAACTGAGTCAGAATCATGTAGTAGTTTCAGATTACCTTTCTCAGATACAGTTCCCTGGCTTTTCTCATATCAACGATCATGTCGCCAGCGTTGCCAACAATGGTAGCAAAAATCAATACACCACAAAGATACGTCACTATGACAAATATCATAGTCAATAGAGTATTAGGCGAGGTTACTGTGCCTACTGTAGTCATGCTAACGCTTGAGCGGTACAGACTGTACAAGTATTGCATGCTTACCTGGAAAACAAAACAAAAATTATAAAGTTCGACTCAGTAGATTTTGCGCAAGAGGAAAATATAATGGCCCTCGGAATGGTCATAGTAAGGAATTCGGCCAATCACAGCGTGTCTAACCAACTAGCCTTTATATTTCAGTGTCACTCTTTGTATAAACTTGGCTATATCGTGAAAATACAAACGCGCTTTTTGGAGACAAATCGACGTGTATTCTAATGCTTTTAATCAGGCGTGGATACTCTTTCAAAATGGCTGCCAAAGCTCTACGAGAATGGGTCATGGATCCTTATACTGCTGTTAGAGGGTAAGTTTATTCTGAAGAGCCTAATACGAAGCTACACACCCAACATGGCTACCCGTCCATTCTGGGTTAGTATATTTTGGTATACTTACCGCTGCCAGAGGTCCCTCCAGTTTAGGATGAATCCAATCGTCTTGACCAAACCCTTCGAATCTCGAGAGAATAAAATACAAACAGGCAACCCAGTGAATGATCAGGAACAAGTAGTGAATAAGCTTGAAAAGGTTGAACAGCTTGGGACGGCCGCTGAAGATCTCTCCGCGATCGCAGAACAGGAAGTATCTGTGAACTTTCAAAAATCTGTTGACTCGGAGAATCGGGTATAGACCGACTACCAGGTACAACAGGTCGAAGGGTATCACTGAGAGAATGTCCAGGACAAAACCCCAGGATTTCACGTAGTGAGCCACAAGTGTCTTACCCCTGCGTTCCATGATACCATCTTCAAGGATTCCCGTGCGGAACTGGATGAGAATGTCAAGCAGAAAAATAGAATCGAAGAAGTAGTCGATTCCAAAGCAAGTCTTGATGTTATCGGTGTAAATAGAAGGATAAGCGATGAACAGAATTATCGCCCAATAATTGTACAAAACTCCAAGAGAAACGATCAACAGCCAGCAGAAATAAAAATCACCGGATGGCTCAAGCACGAGGGACATGCAACACGATCTTTGGAAGTCAGCGGCTTCATCGATTGAGTCATGCTCATCGTTGATATTGGAGGTTCCTGGTTGGTCGGAAGCAGGGCTCTCAGGCTGAGGTGTTGGTGATGGAGACTTACGCATCAGGGGTCTGCGCCATTCACGTTCTTCGTTAGCCCTGGGAAATATATATCGAAGATATCACTAGATGATGATTGTCGTGAAATATAGGTTAGTATATTGAGTTCATTTTGTTCACCGTTTTCACAACATCGGTTGACTGGTCAAACACGAAGCATTCAGTCAATGGTGCAAAGTAGTTTCAAAGGATTATTTGAATAGTCCTTAAAATTTTTTGATAAAACAATTAAAAAAACATTTTGAACCTTGTAGTCAGAGAACGTAGTTCAGGAATTGATCCCAAGACCCCAGAGTTAAGAGAGGCTTGTGTACTACCTTTTCACCACCCTTGATTCCATATTTACCTATGATATGCATATTTCTGCAGCCATGTTTCACGTGACTTGCGTACAGACTTGGTATAGAAGCGTTGCATGGAAAGAACCTTGAAGACAGAGCTCGCAAACCCAGTCGGCTCTTCTGTGTTCTCTATCACAACCTTAGGAACTTCAATATGTTCTTCGCTTGGCTTGCCATTGGACAGCGACACTCCTGGGTGACAGCTTAAGGATGTTCCTCCGTTCCTCATCTAGACAAAAAAAAGGTAAGAATCTTGTAGCTAACAGTCAGTTTTTGAGTCTTCTGCTCATGTGAGTAATGAGTACGTAGCGAGGGGACGAGGTGCAGTCGCTCCCCAAACGTTTGACCAAAACGTATTGTAATCTCGTTGGGTTACCTGTGGATTTGGCGGGAATTTTTCGCGCCAAAATGAGTGTGCTTGCTTTCCGACGCGGTCTATTGCCATCGTCTTGGTTTTCCGAAAGTAAGTGGAAAGTAACAGTAGAATATCGTGAATACCAATCAGAGATTAAGAATATATGTTTCCGGAACACTTCGGAATTCGAGAAAATAGACGAAAGAACTTAAAAATGGTATTCAGTCTGCTATCATGATTCACGATGCAAATAAAAAAACAGAATTATTTTAATTTAAAGCTAGATATATTACGCATGTTTTCGAAGAAAATTTAATACCGAATCAGAGATTGAATCAGTAATATTCGTTAATATCATCTAAAAGTATATCCTAATCAAGAAAATCAAATATATCTATAATATTCATGTGGAAACTAAGTTTTTCATTCTCATCAAAAATAGTCAATCGAAAATAAATACTCTAATTTTTTATTTTCTAATACAAATTGTAAGAAAAAAAGGAAAATTAAATTGATAATGAAAAATAAATAAAAGAACAGAAAAAAAGCCTAAAATTCTATTCATAAAACTGCAGAAAACTTCTCTCGTACCTTTAACGTTTGTCAGTTTTCTTTTGCTTTAGGAAGAACGGATGAAAATTATGCGGGTTTCTGTGGTAATCGTAATATAGAACTACATCTAGAAGCCACGAAAAAAGTCGAGTCTGCGAATGATAAAACGAGATTTTTTTACTCTAATCTCATTTAATTTCATTCAGAAAGTTCCAGAAAGTTAATGAAAATTTATTGAAGTCAGTCCTAATGTATATTCATCATTGAACAAAGGTTGACAGGTTAAATTGTACTTCAGTAATGAATGAAATGAAAAATAGTCAACAACGACAGATATATTAACACTGACTGTGGCTAAAATATGAGCATTGTGTACTTTTCCTATTTTTAATTAGATTTCTAGAAAATTACTGTTAAAAGCGCAATTAACGACAGAAAAGGCTACTTTCTTGTTATTAATTTGTCTATTACAAGTAAGAATTACCGGTTGAAACTGTCGGCTGGCATTTTTGAATCCTAAAGCAGAGACTGCTATCCGCTATGGCTGAGTGTGCCTCTGTCTTTCTCTGCCTCCTTCTGGCTATTTGTACGTATGTCTGTCTCTTCATTCTTAATGATGGCTTCTAGTCAGTCTGTTTGTCTGTCGCTAGTTGTCATAATGATGGCCGGTAAGTATTCTACACTAACGACCTACTTTTGTTACGGAGTAATTATAGACTGAAAGTTATACCTTTGGGCTAAAAAGGCAAATAATTGTTAGCAATTCTTTTTAACAGGAACCACAGTTGAATCCCACTAACAATAAATACTTTGGCGGAATTTTCTTCCTTTTTTTATTATTATTATTCAAAAAAATCTAGTTTTACTCACAAATCATATTTGCTAAAGCAATTTTTCCAGCATTCATCTTTTGTTTACCGAGAGCCGAGCTTGTCAGTTTGAGGCTTGAGAGGAGATGTTATGTAGAGGAAAGACGGAGATGGATGTTCTGTAGATCGATATTCCTCACGGTTTTATTCATTTATTATTTCATTCATACTACATTTTTTGATGTTTGTTCCGTAATGAAATTTAAGTTAAATGAAGTTTTTTTTTCAACTCCGCCGATGTATTTATTGTGGGATTCAAGACTTTTCAATGTTTAATTCTTATTTATTTTCATTCTTCCTTCGATCATCCTTTCTTTCATTTTCTCTCTCATTTCTTTCTTTTTTCCCCCCGTTTATTGATTCATGTTTATTATTACTAAGAAAAAGAAACTTATTTTCAGTGCACACAATAAATCAGTAAGTACCTGAAATAATATCTTTAGACAGGGCAGTTCTTTTACTCCATGTCTTTGTTTTTCGTGTACCTTTTTTTTTTGTAAACCTTTAAATCGTTTTGAGTTCTTGCTGTAGTTCATGTAGTTTTCCAGTGTTGATAATCTAAGTTGATTAATTAATCAGCCAAAATTAAGCAATAAAAAACGAATTTGTCATATTTTCAGTCTGATAACCGAAGTATTTAATGTAAAATATTCGATGATTATTACGATAAGGAAGGGATTTGAGACAGTCGTCGAAAGCAGTAAATATGCATGTAGGGCGAACATAACAAAGTATAAAATATCCTCTCTTATCGGTGAAGAGAACTTCTCGATCGAGCGGATTCCGGTCCAAATAACTTCAGGAGTTCAATTTCCTTGCATTAACTGAAGATCGAAATTAGAAAAAAATCTAGTGAAGTAAAGCTGCAACTCATTGGCGGGAAAAAGGTGCCGCTCTCGTCTAGCGGACTTTAAAGACGTATCTGGTTTTCAAGAGCCGGATTTGAAATATTTCAATTACAATTTTAGATGAAGCTGCATGATTCTAGTATGAAACATGATTTTTTTTTAAAACAACCACTAATTTTAATTTCTTATTTTTATATAGTTATTTCACAGTCAAAATTCACTCAATTGAATCTAATGAAAAGTGGCGGGAAAATGGCGCACGCGTTCAACTAAAGTCAAATTACAGAAATTAGATAGATTGAAGTTGTCATAGCAATGTGGATTTAGTTTCATCAATAATGAATCTTTCATTTGTTAAATTACAACTATTGAAATAATAAAAAATAGATAAAAAAATATCACAATGATTACTATCACACAATTAATTGGAGTTTACTGGTTGCAGAAACAAAAAGTACTCGCTTATCAATCGAATACTAAAATGTGAATTGTTTTTTTCTTGAAGCCTTCATGCGGAACTAATATTGCTAAAACACGTTTTTTGGGGGAAATATTTTATATATTCGTTTGTTTAAAAAAATTGTATTAGATAACTGGCGTGTTTACCTCTAGGCAATCAGTGTGCTTTCAAACTAGACCATTTGTTATTTTTAAACTCCGGCGTTCATAGCAAACTAAGGATCTAGAGTGACTGCAAAGTCAATATAGAGCTTGTTTTTTTTATTAAACCTAAGAGTTGTCGTGCTTTCTTTAACGAAAACTTTAGTCGGAGCTTCATGTTTTGTTTCTCGTAACGGCTTGTAGACCCTTTGCGTTTACATGTAATACCTTTTCAGATATAGATAGATACTGTAAAAAATAAGATAATGTTCCACGAACGACATCTTTGACTGTTTTTCTTTCTTTACTCAATTCACGATTCTTAAAAATGCCTTAATTTCTAGAAGGTTCGAGCATGGCGTCGAATCCTGGAGTTGCTTGTTTTGCTATTATAATTTCTGCTTTTGTTTTCTTTTCAAAGCGAGGCTAAGCCTGCACATTCTTGAAATATGGTATTTTTAATTAAGAGAATTCGTTGCCTTCTTATTCCAAACTTTTAAGCTTCTAATCGTCCTGTTAGACTAACATTGTTATCAACTGCCAATTTATTACAATTTCTAATCAAAGTTTGTAGCCTTTGATTAAAGGTTTTTACTTCTGGCCAGGCCGACTAATTTGCTAATTGAACAAGAACAATACAGGAAATCATGTCTTTTTTCATTATGAATACAATGAACAGAATAATAACAATGGGATAGGATATCAGAAAGATGTCTGGTTGAAACGTTGCATCAAATGGGATGAATGTGATGATCGTTTTGTTGGAAGTCTTCACATTTTCAATTACTCAGACTTCAACAATGATGAAAATACCCAACTATCTTAATTTATTCCAACTTTTCAATAACGAGGTAATTACACTAAGTAGTTTTTTCCCACACGTTAGGAGCTTGTTATTGGTAATCTAGCTGTTTAACTTTCATTGAGAATGAAACGTCGGTCCTTGACAAGCACCGAGTCCCAGAAGAAGGTTTCTTTTATGATTCAGGTTGTCGCCTTGTTTGGTTTTGAGTTGACTAAGACCACTAAACCTCACAGTTACAGACTCGCTAGAATTCATAAGCAAAAGGTTGGTATAGCTCTGTGTAATTATGATTTAAAAAAATTCAAATCAAATTCAAACTTTCGCTCACTTTCGCTTTTTAATCAAATCAGAGCCAGTTAGGAATAACAAAAATAGACCTAAATACAAAAGCATTATTAATTTAGACCCCAAAAAAACCGGCGACTTAGTACTTATGGAGTCAGTCAAGACAGCAAGAAATTACCATGACAGACATCTTACCTGTCATTCATCTTTTCAGGTCTTCGGCTCCATACTACTGACACAAAGCTTAGATATACGTGTCTCTGGGAAGTTGAATTGACAAACAATTGTCGTCCCGATATAACGTGGTCAATTCTGATTAATATCTCAATAAAACACTTGCCCTGAGATACGATTGATCTTTTTCCTCCCTTTTAGCTATTCGTGTTTTGCCGCCATCTTGAATTAATGACGTCATTGTTTAGACACTGATTGAGCAAATCGCTCAATTTGTCGAAATGACATTTTGAGGTCATTTGCAATTTTTAGGTCGAAATTACTTTTCCCATCCTTTGTTTTGACTGTAGCATGAGGAACTAAAATGCCTCGTGGCGTTCCCGATCTAAATGTTCCGTCACAAATAAGAAATGTCCAGTTTTCCTGTCTGTTCTTCTCAGCAGGAAGAGTCACAGGAGACTATAAAGGACTCTCTTTAATCATCATAACTTAAATCAAGCATGTTCTATTCTATCGAACAAAGAGATTATTACTCTTTCAGTTCAAACTAGAAAGTGTAACAGGTGAAAAGAAAGAAAGATTCTGTAGAATGTGTCAACAACATTTGCTTTTTTTCCGCCCAAGCTATTCTTTTGATTTCAATTTTTTTTAATATTTTCATTATCATGAATCTTAGAATAATTATATTATTTTTACTAATATCATCATTATTATTATAAACTATTTTTATTAATATTTTGTTTATTAATTATAAATATTATTATAATTATTATCATCATCGTAATCACCATCATTATCATTTTTGATTTTTTTTGAAAAATTTCTAATTATTACTTGTGTACGATAGTGTAGATTTTGCACATTCCAGTGAAAGAAGAGCCACTGTGGAATCCACTGTTAATTTCCACCATATATGTTATAAAAAAGAAGAAGTTGATGTTTTATTTGTGTTACATTTTTCATTTTCATATATTTTTAAATATTTCTTTCGTGTGGCATGCTTACAGTGTTAATAATAGTCGTATTGATATAATTTTTTTGTGTTTTTATGTAATGTTTTTATGTAGTTGTTAGATGTCTTGTCTTGTTTTGTGTCTCTGTTTCGTTCGTTCGTTCGTTCGTTCGTTCGTTCGTTCGTTCGTTCGTTCGTTCGTTCGTTCGTTCGTTCGTTCGTCGTTCGTTCGTCGTTCGTTCGTCGTTCGTTCGTTCGTTCGTTTTCTTTAAAAGAACCTGTCCAATTATGTCTGCATTTTTTTTCCCTTTTACTTAACCTCAAGTCAACATTATTTACTAAGTTCTTATTGTTATTGATGTTGTTTTTTGAATCGATCTTTTCCATATCCAATGAACTCTATTTTACTTCACAGTCGCCCAAAAAGTTTTCGAGCTTCCTTATCATGTAATTGTTTTCAAAAAACCCTATGTTAACCATATACTTGACGATACCTTACATAACTATATTTAACTTAAGCTCCTAATTCATTTAATCAAAGGCTTTCGCTAAATGCATTAAAATAGAACCTAAACTTACATATCAGATTTAAATCACAGTCACTATACAAGCTTCATGCATATGATGATTCAAAATAATCAATGAGTAACCCTAGTATTCCTGAACGACAAAGCCAGGTAAAGCATACTAAATAGATAAGTGTTAATAGATCAAAGTCCAACAAATAGGTGTTTTGATCAAAGTCTATGAAATAGGTGTTTTGATCAAAATTCGAGCAACGAAGATGGTGAATCTATCTCCTGTCAATCTAGATATAGCAGTCAGTCCATTTCCTTAGCACGAAGAGTATCTTTCGATCGACTTATTAACAACCTCAACGTTAAGAACTTTACTAATCTGATTACATTTTAAACGTGTTTATTTCACCTCTTTTCTTTGTATAATTCCTAATTTCAAATGTCATGTCTGTGTTGGTGAGAAAAAATGGCTAAACTATCACAGATGACAAAAGAATATCAATAACTAGAGTCAGCAATTACAATGTAATTGTTTGAGTTTTAATTTATCCTTTCAGCATAAGTCTCAGTCCAACCTCGCTGCCTGCTGATATGATTTTCCTGATTGATGCAATTCTTTCAGGGAGTGTGGAATAGACTCGCTTAAATTCCGGCTTCAGGAACGGAAAGAGTCTGCCGAAAAATTTGCATTCATCGACCACGGAAATCAAAAGTGTCTTAAATCGCTACTATGAGTCTTATTGGAGATGCGTAGTTGATGTTTGAACGCATATTTTGGTAAGTGTAATTAAACAGATTCGAAACACAATTGATAGATATCGTCACGAAGGATGTAACTACAAGTAAACAGCTCAAAAAATCTCCGCTCATTGCGAAAACTATGTCTTTTTAGATCGGTTATTTTAGGGCGGTTAGTCAGTTACCATTAAATACCTCGCCAATAGACTATGTGACACAACATAACATACCATACTAGACGTAGCAACTGGTCGGATCGTCGCCTTTTAGAAAAAAACCCTCAAATCCAGATGTTGCGTAAAAGGCTTGCAGTGTTGTATTTTATTACAATAAACAAAAACTTAAAGTAGTATTGCTGATATTGTTGTACTTTTGGAGTATATTGCATTTTGCATTTTTTTTTTCCTTTAATAATTCAATTCCTTACTTTTTCCCGATATTTCTACGAAAGCGCGCACTTAATTTCATTAGCTATATTTTTTTAATTTTCTTTCAACCACTTTATTCAATCTGCAAATTTCTATCAACTAAAAGCCTTATTTAAAAGATTAAAAAAGAGAATGAATTCAGCCATTACTTAATATTGCGTCTTGAAGGACATCCTTAAATATTCGATCATTGCATAGATTTTGAAGAAAAAAGGTCATTGATGTACGTAAACAAACGCAGGAAAACTTGTTCGCATTTGCCGCCATAAATTCAGCAATTTCGATATCTAAAAAAACAAGATGTAGAGATAGTTTTTTTTTCGTTATTTGACTTACCTTAATGCTTTAAAAAAGCGAATTGGGCTGCGTTTTTTCTCCTAGAGATTTTTTTTCCCACTAAGTGTTCTCGATTATCTTATGCAACAAAATTTCGAATCAAGATCATTCGGGTTTGCGAGATCATTCATGTTCTGGTCAAGCCAGTTTCACTATAACCATGAATCGGCTATCTCCTGTAGCGATTCTTAAATGTGGGCATGAATATTAAAGAAGATTTATACAGGCGCACAAAGACTTAATTGCCTCAATCTCCTCCAATAAAATACCACCAAAATCTACTTGTCATATTCCTCAGTGGTGATACGGACTCAACGAAGAAGCATGCACTTTAGGAGATTCGCTCTCACCCTATGAATTCCGGCCTAGTAAATCCTTTTTTCTCGTTCGATTTAGCTACCCTAAGTGCTTTGGTGTACGCGAAGAGTGTGGTTAGCTTTTGTGCCCTCAAACATCTCGACGAAAACCGGCCAACCTGCTTCTAAGTCTTCAATTATCCCAACATTGAGAAACATCAATTTAATTATATTAATTTATAATCTCCGATTTGATTTATTTCAACGCCAAGGGTTGCAATATGAACTGAAAACTCCGTCCATATTCAAGGTGAATGGTAGTTAAAAAAGTGAACTACTAACATTTCTAGAGGATTTCGCTGTGTTCCCAAAATTGGGTAAGTATTGCTTTTTCAACCTTTGTGGTCAATACGACTTCGCGGTTTATCGATAGCTAATTCCATTTTATTACCCGGGGCTAAGGAATTTATTTCTTCCAATTTTACAATTCTTAACTGTTTCGATTATACAAATCATCTAACCAAAAGTTCTAAATAATACTGATCAATCTTTGAATGATATTTGAAAAGTGTGAGCAGATTGAAAGTCGGCTGTCTAATTTGTGGGGAGTTCAAAATCTCCGGTTCATGGGGATCGTGTTTTCATCAAGAAATCTGAAAACCTGTGATTTTCTTCACGATAATTTTGAGGACAATAGACCATTTTAATTACTTAAAGAACTCTGGCTGAATAACATTATTATGAACCGAAACTTAATTTTGCTGAAAAGAATAAGATTTTACAGGTATTTCCGCTTAAAGATAACAATAAACCAAGAATGATGAAGTAAAATTAGTGAGTTAAATGAAAAAAGAGATAGTGAAATTTGACTCAAAACCATCAATAAAATAAATGGAACTAACTCGGTTATAATCTTATAATAAACCCATAAATATCTTCTATTTATAATCTTCGGGGTCATATTCTCAACGGAAGTCTTTCGAAAATAATACGATTTCATTCTGTAAGGAAATTGCACAAAATAGCCGGGTATATTTTTTGGGTTTGACTTAGACTACACTAAGTTATTCAATTAATAACGTATAAATAAAATGTGTATTAAGAAGAAATTACAGGGTCAAAGGCTCTAAATCAATAAAAATAACAAGTGCTTGAGCCTATTAGATTCGTCGATATCTTATTTTATGTTCTAAGGATGTCATTATTTTTCTCTCGAATCCTATTGGTTGTATTTTTTCAGTCATTAAATGCGCATGCGTAGTATGGCTATATTGAAAATCTCCCAGGAAACATAAAGTAACACTTAAAGATATCGCAAATTAGTTAATTTTAGATAAAGAGCCAAATATAAATAATTAAAATCAAAGCAGTGGAAAAGGAAGACATTGCGAATAATTTCATAAATGTCTTTTTCCCTTGTAACGCTTTTATCTCACCACAAATAATGATGATCATCATCATAATAATAATACTCATAATGATCATAATTTTACGTTATTATTATTAGTATCATTGTATACTGAATTGTTTTCTTTCTTGTGAATCATTTCTCTCACGACAAATAGAAAAACCAATCACTCTCAATTTCTGCATTAAAATAATTTTTTCATTTTATAAATACCTTAGGCTTACGTGGTATTTCGAAAAAATCCAAGTCACACGTTTTACGGACGATCTTCTAGATACGTCGCAAATCCCTTCAGTTAACTCATGCCTGCTCATTTCTGATTGGCCAATTAAATGACAACACTTGCAAAGCTACTTAACTTAGCTTGAAGACCACTCGATGTTGAAACTAAAGTACTGTTAGTGTTCAGCTAAGATATCGAGATCTACTGTATCATTATTCTATTCACAGAAGCTGGAAATTATATTTTTAGGTAGTTGAGGCTTTTGTTCGTTTTTGTTCATTTCCTTAAAAACGCAATTTCGTAATTTTTTATCATTCTTTGTCATCTTGAGTTAAAATTTGCTCGTGCCATTTTAATTGTTGTTATCGTTTAATTTTCATTGCTCATTTTATATTCATCTTATTTTGATGAATATCAGCTCCAGGACCATCACTAAGCATGCTATCACCAGATTTATCATAACATGATCGTCGTCGTCCTCAAACTTTCGTTTTTTCTGTCGTTTACTCAAAAACTGTGCATGTATATCACTGTGTAATAGAATATAGCCACAATTTCCAGGAAAAACTTTTGTTATATAAGAAGATATAACTAGCTAAAAACTAGTGTGAGCTGCGTCGGTGTTTCTAATGAAACAGTAATGATAAAAAGGTAAATTATACACCGTGAAAAGATGAAAAAACTTACTGATGTTTCGGACGCTGTAGTCCTTCGTCGGAGTAAAGGACGAAGGACTAGCGACGAAGGACTAGCGTCCGAAACGTCAGTAAGTTTTTTCATCTTTTCACGGTATATAATTTACCTTTTTATCATTTTTGTTATACAACTTTATTGAGTAATAGCATTAACTAATGTTCATGCATACATAATTAGGGATTCTAAATCCCATGCTATGCACTTGTTTCAAAATATTCTCGTCATATTATTTATAATCAAGCTGTGAATATATGCCAGAGTATATTTACTGTGACAAGATGCAGTCACTGGCATCGATTAAAAAAATTTAGATTTTACATGTCCTCCAACATGGCGGGAAATGGTCACGTGACTAAAGTGAAATAAAACGTCACAATTCAAGGCATTGGAATCTTAAATACCAAAGATATGCAAATCTCACGTTGTCAAGGGTTTAATCTCACAACTGTTCAGTTGAGATTCGGTATAATAAACGATGCAGACGTCCAAGCCGAAAATCGAAGATTGTCACTATGGTAACATTAGTTGTCTATGGATATATTGAAAGTCAACTTTCATTTATGCATCATTATGCCTCATGGGAACGGACTGTTTTAGGGTTTCATATTTCCAACACAGCATCTATTTCGTCCCCTGAAACAGTCCCACAATGCACTGCAATGGCAACTCGACCCTGTATTTTCTCATCCTCGAAATGGCTACACTATCCTGGTTCATTCTACTAATTTTGAACCTTGTGTCATCTTTCTTACCTAAAACTCCGGGGTTGCCGACAAACACAGCAGCTTTAGAGTCCAACATCGTACTCGATGATCGTCGCGTCTCGCGCGTAAAAACTCTGGTTTAACAGCGACTATGGCGGATTACTATGTCAGCTTATCTTAAAGCAAAAAACCCTGATCATAGAGTCTTTATTATATCAAATAACACTGATACGATTATAGAACTAATTCTTAAATACTGGGTTCCTCGGTAAGATGGATATGATCAGTTATCCCATGCGGTTTTAGAGGGGCAAGGATTTAGATAAAACAAATAGTCTTCATAAAGGTTTTAAAAATTTACAGCATTTTCGTAGCTTCTTAGAGAACTCGGGATATATTTTTCTAACGTTTCAGTGTTTGGATTGTTGCAACTAAGACAATTGCAACATTTTTGGTTAAGACTGAGAGTGATATCTCGTTTGACATATACACAACATTTTCCATTACCCATCATGAACTAATCAAAAAATCAACCCACTGAACTTACAACACATTTAATTGAAGATATAGAAGTAAGTTATAGTGCTTGGGAACGAGGTTATTCCAGGCGAAAGCCCTTGGAATTAAATTCGGAAATAATTTCCGACCTCGCTGGGATTCGAACCCACGACCTTCGGAATTGTACTACCGATGCTCTTCCAGCTGAGCTAGAGGTCAGACTGAGAGCAGGCCGGGGTGAAATAGATGTTAGGTCGCGGTAATTATGATGCAAAGATGAGAGATAATTATGTTAGTTGTAATGGCTCAGACTTGTTCATCCTATCACCAACATCATACATCACAACAACAGCGGGGAATTATTTATATGATATGCTTGTATGGCTATGTTCCTGTAATACTTTCCTGCACTGGCCAACCAAAAAAAACTGTTTACAGAGAAACAAAATAAAAACCGCGTCTTCCAATCAACAATCAGCCAACAAGATGGATGACATAGGGTTCAAGTCGTTCAGAAACTCAAAGAACAACACTCAATATTAATTAAAAACGACATGACCGTCCAACCAAAAAAACTGTTTACAGAGAGACAGACAGACAAAGTCTTCCAACCAGGTCAACCAGCCAACAAGACATGAAATTGGGTTCAATTCGTTAGAAACTCAAAAATGAAAAGATTCGATATCCACCAAAAACCGTATTGTTCAAGAAGCATGAAACATTGACATAAACCGACTGATAAAGGTTGAATGTCACTTAGAACTTATATATATCAGTGATCAACTAACGATATATAGTTATAGATATAGGTATAGGTATATACCGCATCGCCAACATGTATGATCCAACTAACAAGGACTTAGAACCAACGTTTTGGCAACTCATTGAAAACATATATAATCGACTAACAATATAGAGGTTCTTAAGCATCATCAATCTGTATGACACAACTATAATCGTGAACACCAATGTGTAGTTAAAAGAGAATGCATCACCTATTGCCATAAATTAGCAAAAAAAGGGCTTAGATGACAGAATTATTGGAAACTCACTGACAGTACCACTATAGTCGACCAACAATGTGTAGGTCAAAGAGAATGCATCACCTATTGCCATAAACTAGCAAAAAATAGCTAGATGACAGAATTATTAGAAGGCCTACTAACAGTACCACTATAGTCGACCAACATATCAAAGAGAATAAATCACCTATTGCTATAAACTAGCAAAAAAGGGCTAGACGACAGAATTATTAGAAATTTACCGACAGCCCCACTATAGTCGACCAACAATGTGTAGTATTCTTCAAAAATCATTTGTTTGAAGTAACAATAAAAGATCTGGAAAATGAGAAGTGACATCCCGTTCAGATGGATAGCATGTGGATGTTATGCACTTATCCTTACACATGTTCGTAACGTTACTCAACGATATCTCAAGGAAAACAGAAGTGTCAAACTCGTGTCATACGCAACATGATTGGCTGAAAAGCTACTCTCGTGTGATATTTTATTTAATCAGTAATTGGTAATTAGGATAAGGACCGTTACAAGACAGTTAGTGGCGTACTCAAGATATGTTTTGTCGTTTGTGCATAATCAAGGATATCAAATCTTGATAAAATACATTTTGAGACGATGTCTTATAAATCGTTTGTAAACGGCTTTGGTATGGTATCTTTTGTATCCCAATTGCCCACCAGTGTTATAAGGATTCATTTGACCATTTCTTTTTAAAATGTTTCGCAAGAGACGTTTAAGACTACGGTACGTGAGGGATCTCTGGTCTGTCGAGCTTGTTTTATTGAACCTTGCCGCTTAGACCGCGCTAATTTCAAGTTCAGATCTACATTTGCAAACTTACCTACATCCGTCGAAAGCTCCGCTAAATCCAAGCAAACAAACCCTTTGAAGAAAAGGGAATTCTACTCATTTATAATCTTGGTTTTCTTTGAATCCTAGTTGATCGCTTGCGTTGAACCCGAAAGCCTTACAAATTCAGTCGTGATGGGAAGGAAAAAGAAGAGCTTAATCTGCTTTAGGAGTCGATGGTAAGTAGATTGTGTTTAGATCAAACTAAGTAGTGCTTGCATCACCGACAAACAATAATGGGCTTGAGTGCTCCAAAACGCATGTTACCAAGGTATTTCTATTTGTTATCGGTTGAGATGGAGCCATTTGAAAACCTCTACTGATGGGCTCTGACGTCGTTAGTCTTTTTCATTGAAACATTTAATTTTCCGCTCTGTGGGAATCAAATTACTTTTACTTATATGAAGACTCTACTCCACAGAAAACGAATTTTGTTGTTTATTTCATTAAGTTTTGCTTGAACCTCTTTTTATTTCTTTGTTTTTTCTGGTATTATTTTTTTAAGTTGAATTATTTTGAGTTCTAGTTTGTTCTTTGCCGTTGGACCGTTTGTTCAGTCTCACTTTTGTTTCGGGTTTCTGAGTATGTTTCTACGTGATGCATGATAACAACGATGATAATGAGGGTGATGGTAATCGTGGTGTACGGAGATGACGATGAAAAGGGTGATGGTGGTGGTGATGTTGCTGTAGTTCATGGTGATGACGGCGACAATGATGATGATGAATCTGACACTATAATTACCATTAAATAAAGTCCATTTGCAAAGGGGAAAACAATGCAAACTGTAATTGTAATTGAGCCTCATAAAATGAAAGGCACTGAAACTGTAACTGAATTCCAGTTCCCATCCATTTTTCCATCCGTCTTTCCCCACCTCTATTCTTAGAATATTCAAATCGTACATTCGGCTTCTGCCGACCTTTTTTGCCAGAAACATTCAATTACTCTTGTTTTCTTCCAAGATACAAGATTTCTCTCCTGTATCAGTAAGAAGAGTAGCTCCCCAACTAAAGCATACCATTTAGATTGACCTTGATATATGAGAAAATGATAAATAGAGACGTAAGATAAGCGAAGACATATCTTGGCGTCTTCTTGTCTTCTTGGAATACTGAAGTATCAGGATCCTCTTTGAACTACAGATAATCTAAAATCAAGTACGCCTTTAATAATACTCAAGTCAATTGGAAAGCTAAAATAAGATATGCAGATGAGCAAAGATAAAATAACTGAGATATTAAAGAAATTTTCTGAAATGTGTAACCTTTGAATTCGTAAATTTTAATGAATTAAACTCTAAAAGATGTTTGTTAAAATCAAAAAAATAAATAAAAATAACATAATGACTTTTAAAGATGCACAATGTGCCATTCGAAATTTAAGCGAATTTTTTCGTCAAATTTGAGTAAAAATATAAATGATTAAAAATGTTCGTTAAAAAAATACGGAAACAGGGATTTCATTTGATCCCTCCAGGCTTATTTATTTCCCTTCTTCTGTAAAAATCAACAACGTATTATAAATGTTGCGTGAGAGTTACTGTAGAGTTAGCTAAATCGTAAACCAGAATTCACCCTGAATCATCGTTTATAAAATAAGATATAAAAAGCTTTATACTGAAAATACATTTGTTATTCGTGTGAATACCAGTGACCGAGGAAAAGATGGCTTCACGGAGCGAACGAAGACTGATTTATAAATTTTAAAACAAAAGTAAAAAACAAACTTTATTGATTTGTTTTTCGCCTGTGGTGTTCAAAAATCGCTAAACTGTAAAAATTTGTTGATAGATTTTATTAGAATGACATTTGTGATTGAAATTGATGGTTAAGCGTCAAAGTGACGTAGATGAACCCTCGCGCGGTTTGACGTACAATGTTTGTCCATATACCGTATCTTTTTGTCTTTTAAAACCAATTCCAATCGACGATTATAATAACTACGACCTTGCTAACATCTGAAATATTAGTGTCAGTGTTTTCCCTCGATCTGAAGCTTCTAAGAACAAAATTTTAAGTGTTTTTTTTTCTTGCCCCTCGAGTTGATTGTTTCTGGTCTTTGTGCTTTAGGCGCTAATTAAAGGTTGCTAGGATTCTAGACATGATGACTTGAAAAAATTTGGACGACAATTATATCTTTACTTTGCTAGATTTGGAAAAATAAATGTCCAATATCCTTTAGTGCGCAAAGCCGACAAACTCATTTGAAAATGTAAAAGTGATTTAGGGATTAGGATGAATATTTAGGAGAGTTCGTAAGAAGATCTGTGAATGAAAATGCGTTCGAGATAAAAGCAAACTTGATCTGTTATTTACATGTAGGATTTTCTGGATAGGTTATGTTTCCTCTCTAACTTTCTTTTCATTATTCTTTTTCTCCGTTTTCTATTTTTTCTATTTTTTCTTTTGCTTTGTTTATCTTCCAGTCTGTCTTTCCTTTTTCAATTTTTTGTTTATTTGGTTTTCTTCCTTCCATCTCTTTTTTTTTTTTTTTTTTTTTTTTCACATAGCGTTATTATGTTTTGTTTTTGTTCTTATTTTTCCCTTTCTTTGTGATCTTTCTGTTTGTTTGTTCGTATGTTTGTTTGTATATGTTTGTTATTTATTTGTTTGTATGTTTGTTTATTTATTTATTTGTTTATATGTTTGTTTGTAATTTTTTTGTTTTTTCTTATTTTTATCCTTTTTTCTTTCTCACTTCTAAACAGCGGTTGTTTTTTGTTCGTTTTCGGTTACTGAACCTCCTTGGCTTTCTGTTTATCCTGGTTCTCCCTTTTGAAAATGAGAAACATAGAAACATAGACATAGCTAGTATCATATAATATTATGATTATTCTTCGAGCTGTCATGCAGTTGAAGTTGATCACGTCGACGTACTCTTGTCTGCACAACTGTGAACAGCCCATAGGCAATAATAGATGTAAACTGTGAACTTCCTAACTCTGAAGCTGATAAAGAGCAGGCGAACATGCCCTCAAGCTTAACCTTAAATATGTAAAAAAGATTTCCAAGATCAACTTGCTTCAATCTCTAAGCTTTACATAAGAGGCCAGAGAAAACAATAATAAGCACGAGAAGGCACTTGGGGATTGCCCTGGATCCTTCTCTGATAAGAGGCCTTGAAGTAAAATCAGCTATGTCTGAGAGAATCCTGTTATTTGCAGCTCTAGAAACAGTATCAAGCAATGATTATTATCTTCGAAGATGTTTATCAATCGAATATTAATTCAAACGTCTAATTAGTTATATTCAGTCTTTTTTGGCGCCAAAAATTGTTAGCGCGACCGCGCCTGCGAAGTACACCGTTTTTGGCGCCAAAACATATTGGATGTTTTCATTGTTGTAATTATAAAGTATAAGTTATTTAACGAGCTTAATTTTTCTTTTTAGCACTAATATACTCCTAATTTGTAATTTTTATGCTACATTTGAACCGGTATGTCTCTGTTTTGAGAGAACCCGTAATTCTAGATGCGTAAGTTTGATAATGAAGCTACATACCCTAGCTACATAGCCTTCCTGAATCAGCTGGTCCAATGGCCATCAAGGTATAACCCGGTTAACCGGAAAACAATACGAATTGTCTCGAATTTGTGGAAACATTATTCTTTAGGGTCAAACAACGCCGACTTGTCAGTCAAAACAATAGAGTATCGCTATAATTTTGAACGACTTTATTGAAACCTTGAGTGATTAATCCAACGACATTTCGGATCATCACCCGGCGAAATTTTACTTCGTTTCGTTTCTCAACAGGACTTAAATCTCGGTGATAATTTAGGGACCAAAAACCATACGAATATTAATTATTTATCGCACCACAAGATTTGGTTACGCTTTTTGTTTACACACCGCATAAATTTAGATGAAATTCGTCAAATGTTTCCACGAAAATGATCTACAGATAGTAGCGACTCAAAAAGGTTTGCAAGCTTAGTTGAAAAAATCAAGGCCGGAAACGGTACGTAACAAAGAAAGTTCGTATTGACATTATATGACAGTTAAAAGGGGGGGGACATTTAGAAGCAACCTGGTTGTCTATTTTGTGGTCCAGAGAAGTAATTTTACGTTTATACATCATTTGGACTACCTATAGACAAAATAATTTCTGAACTTACCATTGAAGGAGCCGCTGAATACGCGGGATAATTTACGAAGAGGAAGAAATGGCTCGTGAGTGTTGACGGGGCTGAGGTTTTTTAAACTGAAATCCTTTACTCAAAAGAAATCCAAATAAGAGAAAAAATCTTTCAAAGTCAAATAGAACAAGTACCCAATTTATTGAAAATGAAAAATCCTATTTAGAAGTAATTAGTTTTAATCAAGACCCATGGCAGCTATAGCTCAGAGATTACAGACAGGTTTTTAGAACATTCTGTTCTGTTTCCACTGTAATATTTGTTTCGATGATAAATGCCTTTTATCCTATATATTTTGTACAAATTAATCTTCGACTAATTTTGCTTTATGAATTTAGTCGCTTATACATCGAAAATGCTCTAATTTTATTCAACAATTTGAAAAAAATTGAATTTCATTTTCGATGCGTAAAATTTTTTTTTTTTTTGATTTTGTTGATTTTTTTTTTTTTCCTATTCAATGAAAAAATGAAATTGAAAAAACATATAATGGATTGAAGCAACTGAGGATAATTTCTTAACCAGTTTAGATGCAGAGATATAACTACTATAATTTTAGCTTTTGAAATCAAAACGAGATGCATATCGCTTTGCATGTTATTGGTACGCCTTATCGTCACGATTATATCTCTGTACCTGGCTTTTTTCTTCACAAAAAATGTTGCAAAAACTGTTGTTTTTCATAATGCGATATTTGTATTGGCAAAAATACAATTTAAAAACTGCAATAGTTGCCGCAAGAGATTTCAAAGTGTAGGTTATTTTCTAGTTTTATTTAAATTACTGTAAGACCTTTTTTGTGTTAAGCTCGTGAGTGCGGAAGAGATTCGCCATTCAACAATCGTCTTCTAGTCTCAAAGTAGCCTATCTAGCTACTCGCGTTTTAACATCACCAGCATGAGAACGACTGAACACTCTAGTATAGCTTAGCCCGGAAACAAGATTGGAATAGTATACAGAATATGTGCACAAATTCTCTCCTTCCAATAATGCTTAGACAATCGCAGTTTGCGTAAAGACTAGAACTGTCAGTCTTTCTAAGAGCAATGTTTAATTAAGAACTCATCAGGATTATGGTTATTCAGGGATATATGTCATACTCATCTCATTAAAAGTCTAGGGAAATATGAAAAATTCTTTCCTTGGTCGAGGTGAACTAAAGTTACGTCTCTTAGAATGATATTATAACCTAAGAGACGTGCTTAAGCCACTTAATTCGCGTAGTCTTCAATGGAAAATTGATCACAAGGCGCTCATGGTAGAACCAGGTAAACTAGAAATATCTTCTAATGTGGTGTAGTAATCTTGTTTACTTGAAATGAGGATATTATTTATATATGCGAAACTGCATTGCAATGGCTTTTCTCTCGTGGAATTCGGTGTGAAAATACTGGATAATATCATTAACAATATTTTTTTTTTGCTTGCTTGCTTCTTTCTCTTTTTTTTTTTCTTTTTCTTTTTCTCTCTCTTTTTTATTTTGTATTTATTTATTATTATTATTATTATTATTATTATTTTATCTTAAAATGAACCCCGCCTTTGTGAAATTTCTATATTTATTATTTTATGCAATTATTATTTTTTCTGTTAAAGGAAAATTAGACCGTTTTCTTTTTTTCGAAATGTGAAGCTTTATATTTGCATCGGACTTTGGAATCTAAGCATTTATAGGTCATCTTAGTTAAAATAACTTAAATGAAGAAGGTCACGGCAAAACGATTACAATAGAGCACGATCGGCAATCTCAAATATTTTCAAGGTCATTAAAATATATAATATATGTATCAATTGTGGCGTGTGTGTGTGTATATATTGTAGATCACATGCTATGTGTTCTCAAGTATAACAAGATTTTCATTGTTTTTGAAATGAAGTTCTAAAAACAGAAAATGCGATAAATCAAATTTTAAATGGAATGAAAGGAAAGAAAAATACAATGAATAAGCATTGGGAATTCATCTGTTTTTCCACTTTTTTTTTTTTTTTTTGTATTTCTTTCGGGAATATACAAGCACTGAAAATTCATCTTTTACTGATCAATTTTTTTTTGTTTGTTATTTATTTTTTGTAATTCTTTCAAAAATACATAAGCACTGAAAATTCATCAGTGTTTTCAATTTTGTTCTTTTGTATCTTAAACCTTTCCGGTTTCTCACCGCTCAATGTGCTGATTTTTTGTCATTATTATTCTTCCTAACTAACTTTCTTAGCCTTTAATTTAACAAAAGGCACTCTCCTCATCCGATCTTTAATAAATCAGTTATAGGTAGCCAAGTGAGATTTTTTGTCTTCATCTCACTAGAACTAGCAGACTGGATTCTATTGAGGATGTTTTGCGATTCTAATATTCTCTTAATAAACTCCTCTCTAATGCACCATGCTTAATATTTGCCCTCCCTCAGTCGCTCACATTATACTTGTTCGTGTAATAGTTATCTATGCGATTCAAGTTTCAATATTTCATATACTCACTCTTTTATTTTTTGCCGCGGGCATCAGCCTCGAAGTGTATGATCTTTGACTGAATTCCTTGAGGTAACGGCCGAAATTCTTGATCTGAGAGCCGGAGAAAACACCCTAGTTCTTTAGATGTCGTGTCGTTCTTCTCATTGCCTCTTAATGACAGCTCCCTTTGATACTTGAAGGTCTACTATCCTCTGCTCAAAGGCTAGTGCCGAGTGGGAAAAACTTGTCTTATTGTTCAGAGCTGTTTTCGGTCGCCCCTCGAATGAACAATCTGTTGGGACTTCAATATTTCAATACCTCAAACTAGATAATTGAAATTTAATAAGATAGACAAACTATCAAAGAATTGTGACAGCTGTTTGTAGCTTAATGAAAGCGGTAGCCAAATTCTTTAATATAGTTCTTATCGAAATGCCAATTTGGCCAAAACGCATACGAAGTGCGAAAATAATCTCCGTCCTTATGAAACGTCCTAGCTCAGCGTGAAACTGCGATCATAAGGTCCAGTGGGGAAAATTACAGAAAAACTAGACAATAATTTATCCATATTAGATATTGACTGCGTGGAAAAGCGGTGAGAAAGGACGTAAGATTTCTTCTCTGCGCTGAACTGGAGAGCGATAATGAATACATAGAAGCACGTTCATAGCAACGACAGGAAGAGGAACTTTATTTCAAAGTCATAATGTCTCGCTTCGGGTAAGATTTGTGATTTGATAATTTTAGCTTTTGAACTTATGATATGAGTAGGTGTATTGTCGCTATTTGCGTTTTCTGGTAAGATACTTTTGATGTTTGAAATTCAGTGTTTAAGATTATCGTGCTCAACCTCTGCGAAATTTCTGCTAATTGTTCAGGTTAGTGCTCGTTAGTTTTTGCCGCTCGAAGCGCTTCTAGTTTCAAACAGCAATCACAATACAATATATTATTTTTCCGCATGTAATCCTCATGAATTTTCACTCAAACAAACGAATTGATTTTGAAAGTGGTTTTGAATTTAGTCGTTTATTCTTTTCCTTTTCAATTTCTAATTTTCCACTCAAAAACGATAAAATACCTTTTCAAGTTGTTATCTTTTGGTTTGTTTGTTAAGCTACCTTTGCTGTTTTCTAAAATGAATTGCCTTAGCTTATTCTTCCTGTAGGTCAAAGTAACGCCTTTTCTATTTGTTTTTTAAGGTCGTAAAATAAAATGACTACGCCGCAGCAAATCATTTTTTTCCACGTTCAGAGAGCTCCGAAACAAACTATTATTTTCTAGTTAAGCTGAGCTTATCTTTTTAACGAAACTTTGCTCTTTTATCTCATCTTATTCTGATTATCATCGCTTAAATTGGCAAAAGTCGCTTTACTGAAAAATTTATCGACGGTTCTTTTAACCTCATCTTATGAATTTATATTCTATCTATTTTTCTGCTATTTGTCGACAAATTCCGTAAACCATACCAAACGATAATTTGTTATTTTGCTTAGAAAACTATATGTTTAGTAAATGTTGAGGATATTTCGCCTCTGAGCCTTAACATTTCCACACATAATATTTAAATATCGGGTCGTTTAATTCCATGTTTTTGCAAAACTGAGTCGGGAAGTTGTTGATTAAACATTGGCTTATAGCCTTGAGCTTAACCTTCTCCAATACCACTCAGTATGGCACCGAAAATATTATAAATATTATATATTGATTTTGTGTAGTGTAACTTAATTTTTAGCGGAGAATTCAACTGTTTTCTTGGAATTTCAGATAAATAAGTTCAGTACCTCTGAATCGACTTATTTTGAAAATCCTTTATCCACTTCCACCGACTAAACTTAAAGATTTGTTCAAACAAGCACTTAGTACCTAATACTAAGCATTTAATGGTAGCTTGAAATACGAAAATTATTCCTTTCCCGTTTCGTCTTTGATTTGGAAATCAGTTCATTCCGTTCCCCAAGTTGTCTGAATGTATTGCCTTTTTGCTAAGAATCCAACCATTTGAATACACGAGTCTAGTAGTGTGAAAAAAATATCCAACCATGCTAAGTATGACGTCATGCAGTTTGTTGGCTTTCCTGTCGATAAATTCTATCCACGTTTTTAATAGTATTTCTTTTAAAAATAGACTCGTACTTAAAAATGATAAATTTGCTATTAAAAATTATCCCACGTATTAGACTGAACCAGCAGTCAATCGTGGGAGTCAGTTGAACCAAAAATATAAAAAATCGAATCTCTTTGCGCAAAAAATAGGTAATTATGTGGGCATGAAATCTCGAACGTGAGCGTACGTTAAGATAATCTGCTTCCCCGAAGGTTTATTTGTCGATGATAAATGATAAAAAAATATAAATTATTATCCTGAGTAAAAGCTAAAAATACCTGTTAGGACTAGATCTTAATGACTTAAAGTGCTCGATAAGTTAGCTAAGCTCTTTCAGCTGTAGAAAAGGCCTCCCGATATTTTTCTTTTTAATTAACACCTTGCGAATTCAGCGCAGGGACGGCGGAGCACACTTTAAATGGGGAGGGGGGAGGGGGGGTGGGGGTGCTAGGATCTGAGACAAAATAAGATTAATTCTCCTCCATAACTCTGGCCTGAAGACACTCCAGGTTCCCGGATTCGCCGTACCTACAAATTTGATATAATTACTTTTGCCACTTTTTCGATTGAATTTTGATTAGCCGCACGAAGACGTGCGTCTATGAAGTAAGAGGAATATAAGAATCGGATTAGAGAGTTGAACTATACTTAGGTAGCCGCATTGGAGACCGATATTGAAAGGTTTGAACTGACTGATTTTTAATGCTTAAATCAAATAGCAGTGTGGTGTGTTACTGAGAGGTCTTACTGTTTGAGGAGGGAAGTTTGAGTCATAAGTGCGGTCGATATAGAGATGTTAAATATGGTTCTATTTTGTTTCGGATGGAAGTCATATTAACGGTCGATTTAGAAAGGTTCATGTATACTAATATTTTGAGAAGGATGGAATAGATCGATATACAGAGGTTCAAGTAGACTAATATTTTATTTGGGGTTTAGGAGAGGTCGATGTATAGAGGCTTAAGTAGACCAATATTTTATTGGGGTTTTGGAGAGTTCGATGTATAGAGGCTTAAGTAGACCAATATTTTAATTGGGGTTTTGGAGAGGTCGATGTATAGAGGTTCAAGTATACCAATATTTTATTGGGGTTTTGGAGAGGTCGATGTATAGAGGTTCAAGTATACCAATATTTTATTGGGGTTTTGGAGAGGTCGATGTATAGAGGTTCAAGTAGACCAATATTTTATTTGGGGTTTTGGAGAGGTCAATATGTAGAGGTTCAAGTAGACCAATATTTTGTTGAGGAAGTTTGTTTTCGATATCATAAATAAATAAAATAAAAAGTTAACAAATAAATAGAATTTAACCGATAACAGTGACATTTCTACGGAGTATCTCTTCATCCATTGAATTCTAATTTAGAAGTTCAGATTTTTACGGATGGAAGAGATGCCTAAAACCCGGGGAAAAAACCCTCGAAGCACAGGAGAGAACCAACAAACAACTATCCTCACATACAACACCGAGCCCGGCGCGCGGGACTAGAACCCAGGTCGCATAAATGAGAGGCGAGATTACATATATTTCATTGAAGGTGGGAGCGGTTTCAACTAGTCCTATTTTTATTCTTTTTTACTTAGCAATACGTTATCAGTCGACACAGAGATGTCAGCCGTAAACAGCAATCGAGCTTCGAGAGTGCATTTTGAAGACCCCGTTGACGAGGGAGACGATGCAGACCTCGTATCCAAGAAGAACAAAACTCGCTATTGGTCGAAAGGGGAACGGCGGTACAGCGAGGCAGAGAAAGCTTTTCTTAGTAGAGTTAGGATAAGGTCTGTTGTGGGGCATAGTAGAGAAAAGAAGTTCGGATGTTTAAAGTATTTTGATCCGGGAGGTACGTAATACTTCATGTAAGGTAAATTAGAATGGATCGTCATTTTATGTGGATGGATCTACTCTTGGTTATGTTTGTTTATTGCTTTGTCAGCGCGAATACTTAGTTACAAATCTGACTTGATGCACGATTCTTGCACGTGGCAATTGGCCACCATTTTCAATTGGTTGATCATGATAACATAAGAACCCTGATAGTACCCATAGAAAATCTTTTGTAAAATTTATCCAACATGGCGGCTATGTCGTCACATGTGCGTGAACAATTTTCTCAAAAGTCAGTAGTAAAGTTAGTCTCCTACGCAGCCGCTATTAGTGTCGTCACGCAACGTGAGCTTTGAGCGTTGCGTGACGACACACATCAGAATGATACATGATCTCAGTTTAAAAATATAGCGACGTCATAGAGCCACGTGAAAGTATTGACACTGGCAACGTTTGCATGGACTAGCGAAGTTTCAGTTGCGCCGTACGCCCGAGTCTAATTGATCAAGGAAGTCAGCGTTTTTTTCCTTATTATTATTTCCACAGAGGACAGAGTTTATTTATGGCTTTTAGTGGTTACTGCAGCGGTTCTTTACAATATATGGACTATCATCCTACGCACGGCTTTCTCTCAACTCAACAAAGACCTCTTCATTATGTGGATAGTTCTAGACTACACTTGTGATATAATTTACGTCGGCGACGTCATTGCCAGCATGAGAACAGGTTTCTTAGAAGAAGGGATTCTTCAAACAAACAATCGTAAAATTCGAAAACACTATTTTCGCTCGGCCTCTTTCTATCTGGACGCCGCTTCTATCATTCCTCTTGACTTCTTGTATATTTTCGTCGGTCTGAATCCAGCCGTGCGGTTCAACAGGATCATCAAATTCCATCGGTTTTGGCATTTTTTGGACCGGACTGAGAGCAGGACAACTTTTCCTAATGTAATTCGCATTGCGTCTTTAGTTCATTTTATCCTGATGATTATCCACTGGAATGCGTGCATCTATTTCATGGTTTCGCAGGCGATTGGTTTCGGGACAGATAGCTGGGTGTATCCCGGTACCCAAGCTCAAATGGGACCTAATAGTACCTACAATTCTCTCTCGCGGCAGTATATCTATTCGTTTTATTGGTCGACGCTAACGTTGACGACGATAGGTGAAGTAACGCCTCCTCAAACAACAGTGGAATACGTCATTGTCACCTTTGATTATTTGATTGGTAAGTTCAAAATGGCAGGAAATTTTCGCGCGGTTTTCTGCACCGTTGGGAAAATTATTTTGGGTTCCTTTGAACATTCCGTTTTTATGAAATGTGTAGATATCAATAAAGTGAGACCATACACTATTGTATGATCAATGTATCTAACTACATAGTAGCCATGGCCTTATTTGATTAGAAATCTAAACATTTCGAAAAAAATAAAGTGCACTAAAAAAAATAGCTAATATTTTAAAGGTTAGTATCGAAGAGGTTTTGACGGCAATATACTTATTTATCTTGGGCGTTATCACCCGATCTCGGACCACTTGTCATTCCCTAGAATATCATTTCTTTGTTTAACGGTTGTACATAAGAAGACACAGGAATATGGATACAACTCAAACAAAAAATAGTATTCTCAAGGTAATGACACGTGATCTGAAATGTTGAAACTGAATGTGAAACATTTCCAAGGTAAATAGGTCTACTTAACTTTTCGTAAAACCCACCCACACTCACAGAAGTCAGTGCTACTTCCAAGAAAAGACTGAGTCGAGAATCAACTTTATTCCAAGTTCCAATCAATTTTTTTATAATTGTTTATGCAACTTTTTTCGTCTAAAGGTGTGCTGTTATTCGCAACAATCGTCGGTAACGTAGGCAACATCATCACCAACCTTAACGCAACCAGACTCGACTTTCAAAACAAAATGGACGGCGTAAAAGCTTACATGCGGTTTCACAAAATACCCCAAGATCTTCAGAAACGGGTTATCAAATGGTTTGACTATCTGTGGACGTACAAGAAGCACCCTGATGAAGAGGAGATCCTTCTTTCGTTACCTGATAAACTTCGTGCTGAAATTGCCATTAATGTGCATCTTGACTCACTGAGAAAGGTGACGATATTCCAGGACTGCGAGTCGGGCTTTCTGTGTGAGTTGGTCTTACGGCTACGTTCGCAGCTCTTCTCTCCCGGTAAGACTAAGCGAGCGAATTTCGTATTATGGGGAATGTGCGCTGTCGTCGTTGCTTTTAAATGGCTTCCCTGTCTTAACCAATCAAAACGTGAGTGATAAAACGCAGTCAATCTAATCAAACTTTGATCCTTTTTTTCTTTAGGAGATTATGTATGTCGCAAGGGAGAAGTTGGACGGGAAATGTACATCGTCAATCGAGGCAAACTAGAAGTGGTTTCAGAAAGAGGAACCAAGATCTATGCCGTTCTCGAGGCCGGTAGTTACTTCGGTGAGATCAGTGTCCTTTGTATGAGTAGCGCAGGAAATCGTCGCACTGCTTCGGTTCGATCAGTGGGCTACACAGAACTATTCTGCTTGTCTAAAAACGATCTCACGGAAGTTCTGAATGAATACCCAGTCATCAAAGAAGAGATAGAGAAGATAGCGAAAGAGAAGCTAGAAAACGATAAGAGACGAACAAGCATGGCGTTCAGCCGGACGGAAGTTGGTAAGAGAGACGCGTCGGAAGGATCCATGGTCGATGATAACGTCGTGACAAAGATGATCGAAAAAATTGAAAAACTTGAAGCGGATAAAGAAGACCTTTCGACAAAACTACAAAAGCAGAAAAGTGAATATGACGAGAGACTTGTTACCTTGGAAACGGCGTTGTCTGAACTTTTGAGGAAACGTTCGAATGATGAATCTTCTCCTTCGTCTTCTCTTAAGACATCCAGTGAATCTATTTGGAAAAAAAGATAGCTTGACCCACTTATTCTATTTAGTAAATTTTATTCTGTCTGTCCGTCCAGCTATTTGTTCTGTCTGTCTGTGACTGCCGTATTTGACGTCTTCGTGCGGTAGTCTCTTACAGTCAACTCTTGTTATAGCGGACACCCTCGGGACCGTCATTTCATGTTCGTAGAAGCGAGCGTCCGCAATAGCGAAAATAATTTTCGTCATTTCTTTGTCAGTATTTTTGTCAGGTATTTTTCTCCTGTCCGTAATAGCAAGGTGTCCTTTGTCACTATCTCTCTGCTATCTGTCTGTCTATCCGAGTGTCTTTCTATATGCACAAAAATCTCACTTCAAAACTAGAAACTTTTACAATTCAAACTTCTCAATACAGCATGACGTTATTCACATTCCGAACAAATTTTTAAAGGACTCAAGAACTATTTGGTTACATAAGGAAAATGTGATAGACTATATAGGGGAGAGGGAGGGGTAGAGATGTCCAGTTGAGGCTTTGAAAAAGGGGCAAATGAGATTGCAGTATTTGTACTTCATCAAGAATATTGGTGAATTATTACCAACATGGTAAAAAGACAATGGTATGGCGGCCATGTTGGTGGAATTAGCAAGACAGATTTATTCGTCAAAAATATTGCAATTTGAGACTTACCGAGGGTGTCAATGTTGGCCATGTTGGGAGGGAAATGAGAAGTCAGTCAACCAACATGGCGGTGCAAAATCTCATAAAGTGCTATTTATAATCGAAGTTATAAATTACAACGCCTGCGGAACTGGCCTGCCCAACAAGAAGACTCCGTAGACTTTTCTATGAACTCGTGCGTCTTTACATGTTAATGCTTGTTATTGAAACCATGTACGTTGTTATAGGAACGCGGGCAACCCCAACCTCAGAATAAACTTTCGTACAACTAGTAAGTCTTTATTTTTATTTTCTGAACATTTAAAAATCTATATCTAACTATTTTGCGTTATTTACAATGTTATGATGAATTTTAAGGCCCATTTATTCCGGCATATGAAGACTTTTTATTTCCCCTGATAGTAAGTTTAATAAAACGATATGTACATGACGCGTAAGTCTACAGGTTTATAATGATATTCCTTCCCTGGAAAGCTTCTTTCCCATTGGTCTACGGTAGTATGAATGTAATAAGGACTTGAAATGCTCAGATGTAAAATAAATTATCTTCCAGGTTCCCATTTTAAAGAGTATTTTGTAATATCTTTGCAAAGTTTTTGAAAAATTAAGTGAAAAAAAGCAATTGATTATTGAAAATTCACCTTTTCGTGACTACTGTTTGCTGTTTTTACATTCGAATACCATGTTTTAGTTTATTGTATACTACTAGTAGTAGTATTAATTACTGGTTTTTGGGGACCAAATATGAACCTTGAGGAACTCCAGTAGTTTTTGGAAAATAATTACTAAAGCTCATCAACCAATAAATATTTTGAGTAGGTTTCAATTAAACACTTCTTAAATAACAACTAATGATAAACTCTACTGTATTTGTTGTTTGAAAATATATCTAACTAGTTGGTTAATATTGCTGGGGAGTAACTGTAATCCCCTCGTACCGGTCGACTTGGCAGACCATGATGCATTGCGGCCTGCATGTCGACAAACTCCTCCAATACATCTGGGTAATAGCGTTCATTCGTGCTGCTGCTACTGGACTGGAGAGGATAGACAGAATTGGAAGCCGTCATGACACTAGGGCTGAACATGTAGCCTGATGGATAGTTTCGTTCCGGGAGGGGGTACTGTGAGTAATGTTTGACGTGGTCCATAACCATCGGCGAAAAGCTGCGATGATATTCGTAGGGCATGTTGCTTGAGCTGGTTGAGATCCCATACCCGCTATTTCCCATGGTGCTCTTCGAGCGCGGTGACAAGAAGCTTCCAGCATCGTGGCTTGAGTATCGGTCAATACCGGAATACCCTCTGGGTATTTCATAGTTGTTGGCTATTATATTACTCTCGCTCCCAACTGACGAAGAATGCATTTGGCTGTAGCTGTTCACTGATTGGCTAATAGGTGACAGCTGGTTGTTTGAATTCTGTGATGATCCATAAGGATATCGCGGGCTCACTTCTGGGGTGGGTGGGTAGACAAAGTGACCTTGATCAGAGGTGGTCATTTTGTTGACGTTGTTATTGGTAGGGGAGCCCATGGGGTGTGGGGACACGTCTCTGTATACTGGAGATCTCAGAGTTGGGACGGAGATGGATACTCGAGGAATGTCTCGTGGGCTCAACATCCCATTTGTGGAGCTGGATGAGACTCGTCTTGATTTGGTGTACTTGACACATGGTTCTCTGTCGATGTCCATAGTCTCTTCTCCATCAAACAGAGGAACTGCAAAAAAAACATAGCGATGATTAACTTACTGAGAAGTAAAAGTGAAAGTATAAGTTTGTGCTTGCCCGTTTAGGCCTGGTTACTCGGGTATATGTCTTGTTTGTGGTGAGGCCTGGCTGCTCAATTTGTCTAATTGCTGTTGTGTGGGGAACATGATTCTTTACGTCTAGGGCAGGGTAGTAGTGTGTAAGTCTAGTGATTCCAGTGAACCTGGTTTTTAATCAATCTGAAGGCTTGGATACCATTGGCGTAGAGAGGGGTTTGAATAAAAGTCGTAAATTTTCCTATACTTGTCAGGCGACCTATGAATTTGGCCGGAATGAAGGCTTCAAATTTTTTTAAATTAATATATCATAAATAATACTTAATATACTATATTTATATGATACTATATTTGGTTTTGCAAGCCAGTTTTAATTTATTTATTAGTTGATCAACTTACCATCAGGAACAGAGCTTTTGAATGGCATTACAGAACCGTCTTCCTGGTTGCTTTGATTCTCGACGGTGTACAAAATATAGTCTTCAAGAAGCATATGAAGCAAGTGGAATGATCCTGGAAAATCAATTTCAATGAGATCAGACTTCGTTGCTTTTGGAATTCCGTTGTATGGGCCGTATTTAAAAAATTATAAGCAAATTCCTGTTTGAGTTGAACTTTTTAATGGTTTCCTACACTCATAACCAATCAAAAAGCAAGGAATTGCGCACCAATCAATCATAATGTTGCTGGATGCGCACTGCGTCACATTTCCGACGAAATTTTAAGTAATTTTCTTACCAAAGCTGTGGGCACTGTGTAGAGTGAGTTCACGCACAATTCTTATGCTAAAGAAAGACCACTTGAGCAGGAAATCTTGGGCGCATTTTTGGAAAGTCTGTCCTTCCTTGCTGACTTTCTGTGGAGAAGAAGGAATTCATTGAATGAGCTTGGCGCAACTACGTGTTTAAATGTGTCCGGCTGGGCAAAAATCGTTTTATAAAGTCCAATTCGATCTTGGAACGAGAAGTCACAGGTTTGTCAGCCTCTGAGTCTGATCTTTAAGTGCTACCCCACAAGGATTTAATCCGGATTGGTGGATGGATAAGTGCAGTAGGGGCACACAGCTGTGACCTCTACTAGATCTGCACAGGTCTACATCGAGGAGTGAGTAACCCATAGATTTCACAACAAGGCGTTAGTTTAATACCTTTGTTACAAATCGATCGACCAACGATGAGGCCCAATCTGCATACTGATCGATAGTTGCCTGCTGGTCTAATAACTGGGTGAACTCGGCGTGTACTAAGACAAAAGAACAATCCAAGATTAGGAAGAGAAATTAAGGCGTAATTACACGAAGCAATTTTCTTTGCGATTTGTCTCGCAACGTCGTTGTGACACAAGTTGCATGAAGCATTGCCGCGTGTAACCTACCGCGCAATTTGAAAAATGTTGCGAGAAAATAATTACATGCTGGATTATCAGCTTCTTACTTTCTTTGATCATGACATAGTCTTCCTCCGAGTCTTGACTGAATGTCCACATGGCTTGACGGGCAATGCCTTCGAAGTCAATCTGACCCCAGTCGGCAAGCATTTGGATGACAGGATCAGAACTATGAAGCACGGTACGGGCTGCCTGTAAAGTGCACAAAATTATAGCGTTAAAATCGCATTTTCAACCTGTTAAACATACTAGGAATTTTACCCAAATCCCAACGTAATGCTCGGTACAACACGGTAGTTATGTTCTATGCTCGTATACATGAGACCAAGGAATGGACTGTTGAGGTGAGCCCCCAGGAGTTCATGAAGTCAGCTTACCTGCGCTAGATGTGTCAACGATGTCTGTCTTCTCAACGAATGGGCAAAACTTTTAGCAACTGAAAAGTAGGAAACGAAGTGTGAGGCTGTGTTTGACTTTCGTACGGCTAAAAGTAGCTAGATGTTTAATTCATATGGTTTTGATTATATTTGGAGGCCTGGTTACTCTTTAGTTACGTGCTCAGGAACCTTGATTCAATGAGTCACGTGGCTAGTGGTTTTGTTACATATCGAGATGTATGCAAACGAAAAAACATTCTTCATATTCTCATTACCTTTAATTTTCTTTTGCTGTAAGGGCTGAGGCAAGTGCGCAAGAGATTCTTCCAGCCACTGGCCAAGCTGCTTTGCAAAGTGACGGATCGCTTGTGTAAGACTTTAGGAAATAGAAAGATTTAGGTAAGGTTAGGTTTTCATGAAGCATCAACAAGAGAGATAAAAGTATTAAAATCAATAACGACTTACCTCGCAGGTAGAGGCTGAAGTGTCCCTGGAATGAGAACTCCACTGATGGCCTAAAACGAAAATACAAAACCAGTGAGTCCACAAAAACGTTATTTGATGTTATTGAATAAGTGTGGTGCATTGTACGCTTCTATTGCAAGCGCTTGTAAAAGTCAGTGACTGAAACCTAAGCACCTCGTTTCGATACTTTCCAATAGATTATAAAGGATAGGCATCGATATAAAATCATAGTGTGAAATGTCCTGGAATTCATATCAGGGATGGTGGTCAACCAATCATCCATTCCCACCCCAAACTCGTGCAAGTTTTTCTGGTTTACAATGAAAAGGCGTTCATAATCACCCTACGCCCTCTCTCCCACCGGACGCACCGGCTAATAGCTTGTGACTGTTCTTGTCTAGAGATGTTTTGCTTGTCGTACCTTATAAAGAATCGTATCGCAGATGCCAATAAGATTCACCACATCACTGCACCCCAACACCTCAAGCATATGACTCGGCATTCCTTGCCAGAAGTGAATCAAAAAGTTCTGCACCTAAAACAAAATATAATAGTTGTATATTCAAATATCTTACAAATCTTATATATTGTACTGGATTATCTCTTAAGATGTTCATAGGATAGGGTAGTACATAGTTTAAGGAAGTCGTGCCCTGACGTTGATCAGCTCAGAGGTTGTTTCAGAGTACCGATAATATTTCAAATATTTCGCTTGTCCGAGTCTACGATTATCTTATTCCATCATTCACCTCGATTTTTTTCTACATATTCATTTTCTTATCTTCATTCTATGACAGGGCCGTAACCAGAACTTTTACAGGGAGGGTGCACATTGAATAAAATGGGGGGAAAAGGGAGCCAAAAGAAAGCAAGACCAAAAACAAAAAAAGGATAAGGATAAGGATAAGGTAATAGGAGATGGATAAGCGGACCTTAAGGGTTTATGGGGGGTGCACGTGCACCCAGTGCTCCCCCCGGTTACAGCACTACATGACAGTATTAAAGTGTTTTTGCTGCTTGGATAGTCATTAAAGATGTGATTTGTATTTGTTCAAGCCATATTTTTTTCGGAGAAAATCTCCGAGGTCCATTACATTTCTGTATATCGCCTGCATGAGATAATATTCCACATGTTCACCTCAATTGCATTACATTATTTAAAATATTTACCTCTCCGAAGTTTGCTCTGAGAATGGTATCAAGGATGCGCTGGCAATGCGCTCGGTACATGATGAGGAAAGTCTTCACCTGTGACGTAGTTCACAAAGAGCTTTGTTACAAATAGTTTAGGCCCGTTAAAATATGGTGGTGTGAGTGACCCTCCTTTTGGTAATCTCTGGGGAAGGAAAGCAAGGGTCACCTTTATCTTTACGGAGAGGACAAAGGTTCTCTCTTCTTCCTTCCTTCCCTCCTTCCCTCCTTCCTTCCTTCCCTTCCTTCCCTCCTTCCCTCCTTTCCTCCTTCCTTCCTTCCTTCTTTCCTTCCTTCCCTCCCTCCTTCTTTCCTTCCTTAGACTCTCTGCTTACCCCTCTATTTGTCCCTCCTAAATAATGATGAAGAAGGTGAAAATAGTGATGATGAAAATGGTACAGATGACGTGGATACAGATGGTGGCGATGGGGAAGATGATAATGTTGGCAGTGATAGTGATGATGGAGATGCTGTAGATGCATAATGATGATGATAAAACTATGAATTTATAGACGATAGGAAACTAATGTTTATCAAACAGCAACAAGTCGTCACGTGACTAACCTTCTCACGTGATACATCAACAGGTAGCTTGAGAACAGTAACATCTGGGAAGTTTGGCAATAGCGTTCCTCCAGGCGCCACCATCAGACTGGAGTTGGACCCGTGTGTTGTCTTGGTGATTGTGTGACTGGTCGTTCTTTCATCGGCTTCAGCTTTACTGTAAGTCTGACTGAACCTGTGGGAGGGAGGGAAGGGACAGTCGTTGTTTATCAATTAGTTTAATAACCCTGTCTATGACTAAGCCTCAGTGAGTCCAATTCTACATGTAACTTATAAAAACCATTTTTTTCCTTCCTTCCTTTATTTCTTCCTTCCTTTTCTTCTTTCCTCCTTTTCTGTTATTCTCTTTTTCTTCCTTTCCTTCCTTCCTTCCCTATTTTCGTCTTCCCTTTTGCGCTTTTTTCTTTCTTTCTTCCTTTGATTTTGGCAGTTTGAAATCGAACGTTTTCGCCATTTATCAAAAAGCGAGGAGCAAACAAAGTAGACGCTCTGTTTCTTAAATTTTCCGTCTTAATAGTCTTCTTTGCTCTCTTACTCAAAGATGGAGCAAATATCTTTGCACTTAATTGCTCTTAAAAACATTTTACATTTATTATCGCTTTTAGGATATTACAAGTTAAATTCATTAACACATCGCTTAGGTTACAAATGAATGAATGGTATCTGAACACCGGCGGCATAAAACATTGACTAAAAAATAATTTATTATATTGAAATGAATAAAAAAATTGTGTTGATCAATTCAAAGAGATTAGTAACAGGTTCTTTTTATCCATAACAAAAGATGCGTTAACGAGTGAATAGATGATAAATGGATTAGGGTGGATAATGAATGAATAACATTGAAATAGACAGGCTTTGTATAGTACCAAAATGCAAGAATTACTATTGAATGGATGAATGAAAATTGACGAGAAAAAGACAAATATTTTGACGCCATTTTTAAAGAAAGCGATTGTCGAACGAGTATGAAATATATTTATGAATGGAAAGCTTATGGATATATGAATGAATAGAAAAGCCAAAGTAGACGAATGCAGAATCTTTTACAGACAACTTATTTTTATTTTTTAACCAAAAACGTTCCATCGATGAATAAAAAGATAACGAATTTTACAGAAGGCAGAATAAATATTTCAATAAATCTCCATGACATCCATTCACAAGTCCAAATATGCCATTAACTTTAATAGCGCTATAAAATATAAGAACCTCTTCAGTAATCATCTGATCGTAAACTAATGACTTACCCTGTGCTGCTTTGCCTTGCCGCGTTGCACACTGTATCATGATATGGCGAAGTGGCCTTGATCGTGATTCCATAATAATGATACCTGTAACAATTGTTCCCACAGAAATGTCAGTCCAACACGTTTTTAACACTGAGATCTTAATTATACTAACAGTCCTTATATTGAACAGTCCTTATATTCTTAATAGTCAATTTAAATTAATTTTCCTTTCACCGCGTTGTTTACACGACAATGATATTGTGCTTTTGCTGCTGTTTTTCGTTCGCTTTTCGCTAAATAACAAAGAACGATTCTTAACGTCCGTGAGAAAATCGCGGCTAATCCTAAAAATCTGCATGAAAATGGCTCCCTAGAAATGGTGTTACAAGTTACGAAGTTACAAAGTTACAAAGTTACAAAGTTACAAAGTTACGAAGTTACAAAGTTACGAAGTTACAAAGTTACGAAGTTACGAAGTTACAAAGTTACAAAGTTACGAAGTTACAAAGTTACAAAGTTACAAAGCTACAAAGCTACAAAGCTACAAAGCTACAAAGCTACAAAGTTACAAAGTTACGAAGTTACAAAGTTACAATTAGAAAGTTAAAGACCAAATGCTCTGTCAAATTTCTGTGAACATGTCGTGATATTGATGTGACGCCCGTTGTGTTACTGATTATCTAAGTTCCCTAAAAACATTTTTCAATTCCGTATGATTCGCCGTGAGTTCCAGTTACAATTCTCACAAAGTTTCAGTGTCAAAAAAATAAAAGAGCAATAATGTTGTCCAACTGAAAACAATTTTCATTCACTCTATTTGAATTCTTATAAAAATGTATTATTGAACTCATTTTGGATCAAAGCCGTTTTGTTTGCTATGACTGATAATATCCAAAAGACTCAAGTGCTTTTGTTCATACTATAGAGTGGCTCTCAAAATTTCAACATATTGCCTTAAGATAGGCTCTTAATCCAAATATATCACCTCAGTGAATTTTAATATCACCGTAAATCGAATTTTTAAATCAAATTTAAGAATAGTTTTCAAAGTTGACAGTTTAAAAGATTACTTGGTTAACAGGATCTTAGCAAACGCGGAATAGCTGTCATCTGCTTCAGAAAGGAAATTATATTCCACTCTTTGCATGTGTTCCACCTATGAACACTTTGACTCGTATAAAATGTACGGCTTTCCTTGTATTGTTTGCTTATGGGTCTAGATGAACGGGTGATGTATTCATATTTTCTCATTAGGTGATATTATGCCTTAGAAAACTGAAATAAAACAAGGGAAAACAAAACTAATTTATCCATCGAACCACAGCAATGAAATGTCTGCTATTTATAAACATTTCAAGAAGAATACAATTTTTTTTTAAAATGAAGTACTAGTAGAGTTGAATTGTTAGCGCCGCGGGCTAACCTGTTCTTTCAAGTCTTTTTTCTTTAGTGGTTATGATCTTCTACGCCTAACAAACACATGGATTGTTGCACAATTTCAACATTTTAGTGAATCGTCACTAGGTCTTCCACATTCAATGAAACCACCAGTCTTATCTTTCGCTGATAGGATTCTCTAATTTTAGTTATTTGAACAAAATGCATGAGCGTCTCTCTGCGACACCTTGGATAAATCTATTTTTGGAGACGAAATTGAGGTTTTAAGTCTAAATGTACCATTAGTTTTCTTTGGAAAAAGGGGGCGGGAAAGGAGAAGAAAACCGACACCGGCAGCTGCATTTTCAGGAAGGGATCTTTCCAAAGAAAAGCAGACAAAGATGTTGAAATATGAAGAATATAATATGAAGAGATAAAAAATTTTTTTGCTAATATTAGCTGGGTATTTGTTATTAAATAAAAGGAAAAAAAACTATGTGAAAGTCCTGATGCCTTGTGCTTTGACCGTTATGCTTGCAAAACCTGCTGTGAGCGGAAGCACTTTCGTTAGCAAGGAAATTGTTCGCAAGACTGAAGTAGCATTTGCCGAAACTAAACTTTATTGTACCCGGTTTTGTCGTCTCTTGAACACAAACTTTAAATATATTTTAGCGGGAGACTTTTCTTAGTTTACGAGTACTACTTTTATTAAATAACGAGTTACTTTCTCCAACAGGCACTATCTATTATTACAATTTGTAAGAAACTTCTAGATGTGTCCGCGAGGCGAAGGCTCATTTTTCGAGCCACCTTGATTAGTTTGTGGTTGTTATCGAACCATAGCGAAACTATTAATGACTATGATCAAACATTAACCAGACCCCTCGCTAGGGATTGTCCTATAGTTCGAATGTACGCCCCCTCCCCCCTACTTGCACAATATCCATAGAGTTTTAAGTATAAAAAGACCTATTTTCTATTTTCTATTTCCGTGGCTTGTTGCTTGTTGCCATAGAAATGTAAATTCAGATTATTTTGTCGAGCCATATCACCATATCTCAGTGATCGACCCAAGGTTTATACACTGTCTTCCGGGACAAAAAAACCTTATTTTAGGTCGTTGGATATTAGAGTTAGAGAAGTGAGCCTAATACTCTGTCTTTTTCCTCACGCGAGACATGTGTGATTCACTTGAAAACATCTAAACTTAGCGAACCTTGTAATTCATAAGCCAAAGTCTATATGGAAGTATCACTGTGGTTTTAGATTTCATTTTTAACACACACAATAATGGCATTGCCTAGGCTACAGACAGAGTGATATGATATATATATATATAGATTCATATATTGGTTTATATCTTCGAATTTCATTTTTGGTCAACTTACTTTGATTGTCCTCTTGTTCCAAGTCGTCGAGTTTTTAGATTTGGGAATGTGTTGCGAATGATCTGTCGAGAAATTTTCATTTAAAAAATGCTTCTTAGGCCCTGGCTAAACGAGGAAACATGTTTACTGCGCGCATGTTTCCTTGTGTTTCTCAGTTTAGCCACATGCGAAACATTGCTGCGTGCATCAAATTTTGTTTCCAAGACGCGAAAAAAAATGTTTTTACTGTGCTACAGAAACATTTCATGTTTCCAAGACGCATAGAAACATCGTTTCCCGATGTTCCCTGACAGTTTTGCCACCTTAGGAAACATTTAGGGAAACATTGTTTCTGGAGAAATGTTTCCTCGTTTAGCCAGGGCCTTACAACTTGCCGTCATGTTATTCACGTACGATCTGCACTCAACCATGCAACCAGTAAGCATATCATCTGGTCAAGGTGAGGGTCAACAAAGGAAAAGTCTACTATCCTTAGCGTGAGTGGTGCTTTCATTGTGTAATCAATATGAACTGCATGCAGGTTGAGTCGCTGGCGCGGCGATATTTAGCCAAGTTCACTGGCATCGTAATGCTCTTATCAATACTTCCTACTACTTTTGCCGTGAAGACGCAAAAGACACTTTTGGTTCTCTCCTGTGCTTGGAGGTTTTTTCTGGTTTCCTCCCTCTACAAAAATCAAAACTTCTAAATTCCATATGCATTCAGCCAATCATAAAACATGAGTCACGTTTATTGAACACAGACTAGTCTTTTAGCTGTTGCCTTTGCTAATCAAGGCCGATTTTTTGCTTTCTTTATTGTCATTACCTTTCCAAAGCTAGCAGCATTGACAGGAGTAAGATTGTTCTTTTCACAAAAGTCCAGATAATGCGAGTACAAAGCACTCCTAGGTAAACTGACGCCATCCGCTACCTCGTAGTTCTCATTTAACCTAAAATACAAGCCATGCACTAACATAAGTGTCGCTTTTTTACTATCCAAGCTAATAGGCAGATTAAGAATCCCGTTTTTCTTCCCGCAAACGTGACCACGTTTTCATCGTTTCCCTACAATTCACTTAACCTTTTGCAAACCTTCCCGACAAAGACACATATTCTTATTTTATCCACTACTATCGATCATGGCGATTCCTTTTCACTAATTTTAAAGACTTTTTCATGGTCAACTGACGTTTCATGTTTGCCATAAACTAGAATCTTAACCTCTCCAATGCCTCACATCTTATTCGCAAATCTTTATTGAAAAACTCCTTTAGAGGCATGGGCTTCATGTTTAATTACTGACTATTATAGTGAAAATAGATTTTTGGGAATTCCGCGATAATTTCTTTAAAAATGGAAAAAAACTTTTTGGCGTAAATTTTGGAATCTGGGGCTTTTGGAAAATGCTTGTTTTTGACGTTTGTCAATGAATTAATGCCAGAAATATCCCAATAACCGTGGAAAAAGATTACACACGTCCATCAAAAACTCAAATTTGTCATCAAAAAGTCAAAAACTGATTAGCAGTGTGGTCTTGGAATTCTAGTTGAGATTTATGGAATAAAGTGACCATTGGATTTCTTGATGCCATGAAAAACAACAACTCAATATTCAATCAAATATCTTAGATAGTGTTGATCGAAATTTCAAATAATATTTTCGCTATTGTGAAGCTGTGGAAACTCTCTGTTCTCCCTTCGCAAAACCTAACAAGGCTATGAAATGCCAATTCAATCTGTGAGTTATCTGTGCACTGACTTTGACCAGCCTAGAGGTTGTTTCAAGGGTCGAATACAATTTGTTTGTAAAGGAGTTTTAGCATTAAGTAAAGCGATTGTAAACAAACGGCCTTTTTTTCCAGAATAATCATTCTGAATATATAAACATTTAAGAGTTGAATAATAAAAAATACTCACCATTGGATAGTCAAAGGAGATTGGAGCTTGCTATGGGACATGTAAGATCCGCTAGTTTGATACATGTGTTGGCCTGAAGGAAAGGGAAGAATAAAAAAACAAATGAATGGATTCGTTGAACTTGCCTTGAAATTTATAGCCATCCCACGGCATTGACAGACGAACAAAAGTACATCGTTAAACTCGCAAAACATAAAGTGGCCACCAGAAGCTAATGCAATTTAGAACCAATTCTTCTTTAGTTACTATTATTAGCTGAGACCTTTTACAAGAACAAACGTTCTATCATAAATGCAACTTAATTTATCTTTAAAAAAAGATGAATTAAATGGCAAATTCTTTTTGGGAATTAAGGAAGTCATCGAGAAATGATTTTCAATTTGTTTTTATTAGTTTTCAGGATTTTTTGTACGCCTAGCCAGACTTCCGTTTTGAATTTAATTTCGACACGTTTTATTCTATGCTTGTACACTGACATTACGTTGTCCTAGCGTTTCGTGAAAATGCTGAACACTAAATCCTTCGTGACGCGAAAGGCTTTCATGTCAAACTCTTAAGAGATACGCGAATAACACGATATTTTCTTTCAATGGGTGATGTCAAAACTCGACCTTTTAAAAGCTTACAAAAAAGACCTTGATACAAATGTCACTCAATGTCAAACTTGCGAATAGATCTGCTTCACTATTGATGCTACTTAACCGCTCCAGCTATCAAAAACAATGGTTGATTATACCAGTTGAATAAAGTTCGGTTTGTAGTCTCTTAAAGTTACGATATACATCGACGCTAACGCTTCAAAACTACTCACCCATTGAAAACTTTTAACACGAACACTACGAATCGTTTTCTGTCGGTTAAAAAAATATATTCCTGATATTTTTACCGCCTTTTGAACATGAAATGTCTTTGGAAGGCAAAGTACTTTTTGGCGAGGTGTATCCGTTTGTGGTAGAAGTGACACATGCTTGACTTTAAAGTTTGAAAGTTTTTGATTGTTTAAGGTTGGACGCGCTTGAGCAAGCACCAATCATCTTCTTGCTATCTAATTAACGGCACGCGCTAGCTTTTCCATCAAGTGTGTTGGTAGGTTTACATGTCACGGACGCTCACTGCACGACTTCTCAAAGTTTTGTTTAACAGACCACGAAAAAAAATACTATTTTGTAACCTAAAAAGAATTAAAATCAAAAGCTTACACGAAAAATTCGGTGTTATATTGTTCAAAAACTAGTACGAGAAAAGCCAGTTATATTAACCCAGATGATGATCATAGGGTCCAGAAACGTTTGGCTTTATATATCTTCGAAGTTTTATAAGAAAAACAAATTAGAAAAACTGAAGAAGAACGAAAAAAAATAAAATAACGATTAAAATCTCATTAAGAATATATTTGATAGCTCTTCTAATTCGTGGCTGAACCATTAAATGTCTTTTAAAGTTAACAAAAAACCTTTTAGCCGCCCAAACTTCGTGAATGGAGAGATTTAAAATCAAGCATTTTATAATTTGTTTAGTTCTATGAATGTCTTGTGGTTTTCTTTTGAAGTCTCGTTTATAAATTACTGACCATTCGAAGACCTTAGAAATATCCATGGTATCCAATAAAATATTAGTAACAGAGTCAATGAAAAATTTACAAATCCATTCAATATAGTTATTCAATATAGATGAATAAATAGATGTGTCAAACAATTCTAGGATTCTTTTTTTTATCGTTGGAATTTTAACCAAGAATTTCTTTTTCAAAATTGTTTTGGAGATATATATATATATATATATAGGTATGTCAGGTCTCTGTTTTCCCGCATATTAAAAATTGTGCTTTGCTCGCAACTCTGAAAGCAAACCTACACGTTCTACAGAAACTTCAAATTAGTTCTTAAAGTTTGGTTAACATTTCTTGACGCTTGAAGTGAGTGACCTACCATTAAAGAGTCCTTCAAATTCGTGTCTTTTTTTGCCAAATTGTAGGCTAAATATGAACATTCCGCCTTTGAGCTTAGCAGGATGCCAAGCTTTCGTACAAGCCTCGCTCCTCATTTATGACATTACCTCCACCTTGTGTTTCATTCAGGATCTTAAATAAGCATTAGAAGAGAGACTCGTAGTTACGACTCGAGAGTCAACAATAAGAGTATTGTTGTACAGCTAGCGTGGCGCTCGACAAGACGCGTGTGTGGATCTTTCTTCTGTATTGTCAGAGAACTTAATTACTCTATGGTCGCTATATACACACTTTTAGAACACGGCACACGTTCACAATTACACGCCACGTGCCGCTTCTGTTGTGACGTTTGGCTATGATCTCACGTTAGGGAAGATAGCGGCTTAAATGTTCGCCGAGTTTAACGCTTTAACCCTGTCCTTTTGAAAATAAGGTATTTTTTGAACTCGGTCTATTGATAGTTACTTAAGAGACTTTTTGCCATTCAAGGGTTGGTTCGTTTCGGAACAAGGCTATGCAATTTACGGCGTTTTAATAAACGACCATTGTTGAATTGTTACAGCTTTTGTAAAGTGCTTAAAAAACAAGTTTGTCTTAATTCAGCCAATCAATTCTCTCCTCTTCTCCCAACTTCAAATTTTTTAAAACGTCAACAGCCCAATAAACTTAGACCTCAAACTCTTGAAAAGCTTTAAAAAGTTGTTCAAAAAAACCATGGAAGCAACAAAACTAGCATGTAAAGTTGAAGCATTTGAATTTCGGAATTCTGCTGTGTCGCAAGATGATATTGTTCCTTTCGATATTGAGTCAGAGACTTGATTTCTTTTGTTTTTTTCCTTTTAGGAGTGAGTTTTTGGCTAGTTATTTCAGTCTTTTGTGGGGCTATTAACTTTAAATGGGGAATAATTACGCCTTAGGGAAATGTACAAAATGCAGATATAGGCGTATCCTCACATTGTTTGCACTTCAATGATATTTCACAATGTTGTTTGGTTAAACACTACTGTCGAATACCCTAGCGATCATGCAGTTGTGGCAGTTAAATTTACAGTCCCTCCGACAATCCGAGTTATCTCTCGAAGTCGCTCTCCTTGGTAATGATGATTGTCCAATCATAGTGGACTTTGGACTATTACCATATTTAAAATGACTATTTGTATGAAGTTAGACTGAGAATAGCGTTCGAGGGCATTGTTTCCAGACTCAGTCACTAAGAAAGGCACAGAGAACCCACACGTGTCGATGTAATTTTTAGATACACAATATATAGTCAGTGACTTGGATCGCAAAAGCAAATATACCCAAGGCCTTCACCAACACATTCTCTTTGTGAACCTTTTAATTATTCGCTGCGAACTACCCTATCAGGTTTTTCTCATCGTGTCAATAGAATTGGCTTAAAAGTGCAAAACATTTGATAACAATTTTTTTGAAAAGAATTTGACATGGATTGCGGCGCGCGTGAATAATTTTCGAACACAGTATTGTGAAATTAGATATTTCTAAGTTCTAAAGACGTCCTATAGGAACTCATGACTCTTGCTGAATCGTGAGAGTATCAACTGTCCATTTATCACATGTTGAGAAAATAAATGGTCAGGGAATAAGCAAGGCACTTGTTTTATCCTTGCTTTTTGGCGGCTTTCTCCTTCATGTTTGAGTTTGGAATCAAAGTTTTCTCGACTTTTTCATTTCCATGTTAGAGCATTGCAATTTATAACAAAACATTATATATTAAATAATTTAATGAAAGGCCATTAAAATTCTAGACTTCAAGAAGCCCAAGTAATGAGTCAATGCAAATTTTACAATCAATAACAAGATAACTTCGAACACCCAAACTCTCTAATAGCCATTTGATTTTAATGTCAATGGTTTTATGGTTGTTTATAAGAGAATTACGAGAAAAATGAAGAGGGTTTTTGGCGGCTAAAGGTGCGAGAAACACTTGCCAGACCTTCCCCTTGGCATAACAATAGCCATTACAGGGGTAAGACGAAGTTGTTGGCAACACTAATTTGAAAATGCAAGGAAAATGTAACTGACTTCAAAATCTTATGCTCTTCATGAGAATCGGAATAACGCTGGATTTATTTTAAATTGAATCCAAGAAACACTAGACTAAGTCGTCGATAAACTGCGAACACGTCGTTAGAAATCAATTAAAATCCCAATAAATAACCACTGGTGATCTATAACTTCAAACTCCAAAATTTGCGAAGTAACTCGGGAAGTTTGCCTTTAGAAAGGAAGCTTGATCCGGTTTTGTCCAGTCCATGTAAGAGAAAAGTATCCTTTAACCGTGCGCGCTGAAGTGTTGTTGGTCGTAACCTGTGATGTCAGATTCAGCGCAGAAAAGTAATTGGTGATCCGCATATTAGGATATATATGAAGGCCTTCTGTTTCTCCCCTCTTAGAGATATTTTGATACGAATGAGCACATCAAAACTATATATACACTAGAACTCGTTCGCAAGCAAAGATCTATGGAGCTTACAAGAGGCATTTCATTTACTGATATTTCTATGCAACCATCCAGTTGTTCTGACAAAATGAGAATATGTCCTGCCCGTTGCCCGAAGATACTAATAATGCGAAAAAACAAATCCTTCAGTTCCAACAAATAAAAACCAAAAGTGCGCTGATCCAACTTACCTAATAAAGATTCGGGTTCTTTACGAATTTTCTCAAATGGTTAAAATTTTTGACGTTCGTTCTTTCTATACTCCGACGTGAGCGTTGGTCAACTGGGCTAAGATATCTTCCAGCCTTTCTTTTATTCCTTGTGAAAACTTTCAAATCGTAATCAAATCATGCAGCCCAATTTGCAGTTACCTTGGAGTTTTGAACAAGTTCAATGGTAGGTCTCTTATTACGATGCTGTCAATCTCCATTCTGATTGACACGTTCGAGAATTATGACAATAGCTCACACGATTTTAGACCTCATTGTTGATGCTAGCCATAGAACGGTCCGCCCATGATTGAGGCGATTGAATACCACCGAGAAGCCCTAGATATCCATGGAAATATATCCTGAAGGGGATTTATAAAATAATTTCTTCATCGATTATCTAACATTCTGTCACTTTTTGGATGAAGGTTGAGTTCGGTCGGAGAACCATTTTGTTGCGCATACATTCGAGTGTAATTGCGAGTTGGGGTTCTTTTGTCCTTGGCCATGTGGACCTTGTAATTTTTTTGTGGAAAAATTCCCATCTTTATCTGTTGATCTCCTCTCGCGCCATTTAACAAAGCGATACAAGAGCATTTTCAAGTGGTTTTGTTAGTTGGAAACTTGTGGTTGCGAACTAATCATCACTGATCGTCCATTTTTTCTTTAGTTCTATTTCAAAACAAGACAAACACATGACATTCCCCACGTGAACAAGGTGGAGACAATCTCCAAAAAGGTTTCATGGTTTTCCCCGACTCTTTTCAGTTTTTGGCGTGGAAATCTTCAATTTACTCGCAGAACAAGGCGCATGCGCGAACCTCGCGAACTGCCACGAATGACCAATAATCAAGCATGTGGCATAACAAATTCAATAATCTCATTAATGTTTATATAAAATGGCTAAGAAAGAATCCCTTAGTGGGTCTAAGGAGCAAGCTCGAGAAATTTTAACGGCTGCAAGGATTCGCAGAGTTTCTTGAACGACGTTGCCACCCATGGTGTCGGAGTTATATGAAGAAGATCCAGCCAAAGGGCATTGCCAGTCTATAATCGATAGATGCGTGTGATAACCCTCAAATTAGCTTTGGGTGATTGATTTTCTGTCACATGGTTTCAAAGGATTTGGGGTTTCTTAGGTGAAATCCATGGTTATAGTGAGAGAACGTGAAAACATGCACCATGAATGGACAAACAATGGAAATCTTGCAAATACAGTGCTCCAGTGTTTGAAATGAATTTTACCACCTGTATTTTGGTTTATAGAACACCACGAATACACGAAGCAACTCTTTCATCACAAACACTTCAAGAGAATAACACGTCTTTTCTATGACTTTTAGTTCAGCTAAGTTTATTTCCAAGAAAAAACGGGAAGAAACTCGAGTAGAAAGTAGCAAGTTAGGCGAATCTTTTTTCATTTTGCAAACTATTAAAGAAGAACTTCATGAGCTGTTGCTTTGTTTTCAGTTACTTCTCATTACATTTATACGATTGTGCTGTTTTAGTTTAGCGATCGTTTGCTAAACTCTGGGCCTATTCTCAATCGATAAGTGAGACCCTGTCTTAGTTTTTTTTTACAAGGCTGTTCTGTCTCCAAGCACAACACGTGCAGGGCATGAAATCCCATTGTAATTTCTTTCAATCTAATCCTTTTTTAAAGCATTGTGCGCATGAAAGACAGTATATTCTATCAAACAACGTCTTCCATAAGAACTTTCTAAGGGAAATTCCCCTAATGGAAAGTTTTCCCGGGCAAGGCCCTTATTGGACTATCTCATATTACATTAAAAGTCAGCACAAATTCTTCCTTGCTTTCTAGCTCAACCCATTCTCTCGCTTAAAGCAAATGGTTCTTTCTTCGGCTAATTAAAAACCCCAAAATGACACGACAATAAAATCAACTTATCAGTTAGACATTGCTAGAAATTTGATGAAGAAATCCCCGTAGTATTTTACCAGACATATTGACATTTTCATTTGGTGTTAGAGTCTCAGGTTTGCAAAGAGCTTCATCGAGACATTCAAATCAATAGAAAAATAAAGTTCCGACGAGGAAACAATAGTCTGAATAAGTCTATCAGTATATTTTTAAGACTTTTGACAAAGCATTGTATGACATATTGACAATTTAATTTTCTTTGCTGCAAATGGATTACTTCTCCAGCATCATCAGTTGATGATGTTAAGTTAGTGAAAGGCGTTAACATTAGTATAACTGAGTAGTTTAGAAGCCAATAAAAGGCAGAAGAATTATTTTTTCTGCGATAAACCTTTAATATTATTGTTCATCGAATGTCTTTACATCGGCCAAATCAATAACTGCTATCCGACAACTGATAATGAATTTGACCCAGCCAGTCCTTGGAAGCCAGTCTCACAATTCAGTGAAAGATGGCTTTGCAAAAATTCATTTATAAAGACCACAAATAAACGTAAAACAAAGCTTATTTCAAAAACAAGAGAGTAATATTTATTCAATTTTATTGAAAATAAGCTTTCAAATTTCGTTGGATTTTTACTTAGCAACCATAAACACAATAGAATATAATTCCAATATTTTTGTATAGAGATTAAAGTAGTTTTTATAAGAAAATACGAATGTAATTCCTCTTCACTATTACAGTCTTTAAATAGATTTGAGATATTACTATCTTCGTAGTTTCTTTTATTTTTCAATGTGAAAAAAACGTTTTGACTTTTGCTCCTGAGTTTGCGGCTTCCTCCATTGGTCTTATGTCATCCATCTTACGCGTCACGTGACTTTAGCCGACACGTGAACATTTGGCCAATCATTAGTCATAATATATAACGAAAGGCCGTTATTTATCGAGTTTTCTGCTCTCTTCTCTAGCCTTTTTTCAATCTATATTTACGTCACATTATTTATTAAGTTCACTTTTCATAACTGAAAATCACACTACTTCAAGATCTACTCTTGGTACAAGACTCTCCGCTAGCGATGTATACACACTCGGGATTGTTTCGAAGTTGATACTTACTGAGTAATTCCTTAAACGTTTGTTTACCAGATTTATGCCTCTGTAATGTGTATCGTTTAAAGTTGTATCTAGGAGTCCTAGGAAAATACCAATTAAGGTTGCTGAGCAAAATGATCAAATACAGCTTGAGTTTTGGTTTGAAATTGCAATTTGACATGTGACGACAGCTGGAAAATGTAGTGTCCTAGAAAATGGGCCTACAATTTTCCCGCTCTTTTCGCCCACGACGCGTGTGTCATTTTACGAATGGCGGAAAAATTGTTTTCTACGCTGACAAGCAAACGAAACTCCCACAAGAGAATGGGGAGAGATAAGGATTTGGATTTCTCATTTTGTTAATTTTTTCATCATCAATTTTTGGAGTTTCGTGCTCACTGTATAAGTGCACTGAGTGAAATAATAAGCGAATATTGGATGAGGTTGAGCTAAATTTCATCAATTATCATCGTCAAAGTATAGTACATTTGTTTACGGTAGATTCATTCAGTTCTAGAACAATCTTCTCGCTCAAATCCCCGACAAGATCCCGGCACTGAGCAAAAACAACTTGTTTTGCTTTCTTGCTAATTGGAAGTGAACTAAAATACTTCGATAACTGATGGAGTTTTCTCAGATTTGATGCTTCTTCTGTCGTATGATTGAACGCGATTTCGTCAAAAATCCAGCAGTTTGGTGCCTCAGGAATAAGCGAATTTGCATGTGGAAAACTCTCATGAGCTCTTATCTTCCCAAATCCTAGACTCTTGCTGCAAATATAACAGTAATAGATCTTGCAGCTTAAACATCTTATGACGTTACAGTCCCCCTCTTGCTTTGCCATACAAGTGCCCGCGCGTGAATATTCACAATTCGGATTTTTGCATTTAAAAGTCGATGCTTCACTGAGAATCTCTGCCACGGCTGCGCGTTCATTCTTGCTGTCGCTATCTAGAGGACACACGTGATCAAGATGGCTGTACGGACCCAGAATATGTTCGCATGTCAAACAAAATGCCGTCTTGCAAGCGGAGCAGTTTGCGAATAATTCCACAAAATCGTCATCCTCGGTCCAAAAGAAGGCGCAGTTTGGACACGAAACTTTTTTTTCACTCCTGACTGCAGCATTCACGCTTAGTTTCTTGACGTCCTTCGATGTTACCCCTTGTGAATTGTCCGGGAGTTGAACAAGAATGTCATTGATAATATCTGGGTCGAAACTAGAGTGACATTCGTCGTACAGTGGACACTGGTAATTGAATGAATCTGGCTCGTTTGTCTTTGATCGTAACCATAGTGATAAACATTGAAGGCAGAGATGATGGCAGTTATCGTTACAGGCCAAAATCTTCAAAAATAAAAACAAACAAATAAAGGTATAAAGCTTTATATACAGTATACTTAACTCTATGGGATACTGTACACAAAACGTGGGCGCCATTTTCTTTCATGCATACTCCATGAGGCATCAGAGGCGGCGAATTTGTTGGGGGGCCTGCCCCCCCTCCCAGAATGTAATGCCTCACAAAAAAATACGCATGAGATTTGGTTATGATTACCATTATTTATTATTTTGATATTACATAATTTTCTGTATCTAAAAAAGATACGATAGCGACGACTTGCATCATTTTTGTGTCTCTCAGCACAATTGCAAGTGGTTTAATGCGCGCAAAATGTTAATGATTGAAATATCACACATACACGTTTGTAATCAAGCTAAACAGGGAGGGGGGGGGGCACTTGTGTCTCTCAGCACAATTGCAAGTGGTTTAATGCACGCAAAATGTTACTGATTGAAATATCACACGTACACGTTTGTAATCAAGCTAAACAGGGAGGGGGGAGGGTCACTTCAAGGTACCGTGAAATATTGTTTGAATTCACTAAGCAAATCGACTGATTTGTCTCAACATGACCGCCATGTTTTCTTATTTTATTCTCCTGGAAATGTACTATCTTTCTTGTTATTTTAAACATTATTTACATATGGAAAGAAGGAATAAAATTAGAAAATATATAGCTAGGGCAAGGCAGTCCAAAGGAAACCTTAGGACTTATGATTTTAGTCTACCTTAATTAAATATATAGAATTGTAAATGAGGATATAAGTGAGGGGGGAAAATGATACTCAAAAGAGAATGTACATTGAATGAAAATTAATTATTAATAAATAATTATATGAATAAATAAATTGAAATTCTTGCAAGTAACATATTATAATATGATATTAGCTATCGAGAGACTTATAGACGGCCGTCATTCGTACAGACAGAGCACTAAGTGACTTTAGTATAAATACAAAGGTGATTATTGAAAATCTCGCGTGCTGATTGGTCGAGAAACTCACACTATCACACGATAATCACCTCCAGTAATAATCCAAAATGGCGGCCAGCCGCTTTGTTGCTGTTACCGGGGAAAAATTGTCTTTCGTCTTCTTTTTTTCCTTTTTTTGAAAGAATCACTTGTGTATTTATACTAAAACAATTATTCGCCTCAGTGAATATCGAAGACTCGCGTCTCGGTAAAATATTACTCGATATTCACTTCGCCTTTGGTGAATAATCGTTAAATATTAGTTTCTTGAGAGTTTTTTGAATTTTGAAAATTAAATGAGTCCCCCGAGAGCCGCTACGCTGGCTAACATTCCTTGACATTTCACCTTTTTCCAGACTGATTTTTTTAACCTATCAAACCTAACCAAGTAAAGATTTTTTTTAGCAATTCATTGGATCCATTAATGAAAACTTTAACGACAATTCATAGTTTTATGACTTACTAGAAAATCTTTTTCCTGGCATGATAAACAATGTCGTTCTTTCTCGTCTGCCATGGCTTTCGTGATCCTCTCCGACAAGTGATCAGTAAGAACTGCAATACAAACGCATAAATGACGCTTCTGGTAAAAGGGTCGTGTATTATGACAACTTTGGCAGGTAAAGGTATTTTCCCCTATGGATAGGTTTTTTCCTCTCACATCGTTGAAAACTGCTGCCTGAGAACTGTGACAAAGGAGATTACCTTTAAATATGATATTCTAACAGATGTTGCTACATGACGTCTTTGTCTTCGTAGGTTAAAAGAAAGGCAGCCCATAGGGCTGATGTTCCGTCTTAAATCACTTGAAACATTTTTACGTTTTGTCTTTACGTCAGTGGTGTCCGTCTTTAAGTCTTTGAGAACAATCTTCAAATATTTTATCTACGTCAATGACAGAAAATATAAAAATATGTCCTAAGAATTCCATAAGTGCAAGGCCAGGCCGATGACATAACGGTGATAATTTTAGCAATCTATTTTTAGATTAAATATTGTGTTTCATCGTTTACTAACAAAAACTTAAACAATATTCGTCCATTATTATATTCGTCCGAATTTAACTGATCGACATCGAATCAGTCGAGAAAAAATTCCAAGCTCCAAGTGGAAAATTTGATTCGAAAATTGTTAGAATTTATACGTCAACTATAGTTAATTCTGTTTTTAGGCGCAAAGTGAAATGGTTCCGAATTTGAAAAATAATAAAACCAAATCTTACATCTGATTTTACATGTTTTTACATACAACGAGAAACTCGATATCGAACGGTTCGCTGAATAGATGATTTGTTTAACCAGAATTACCTGAGCCTAAATATAAAGTTCAATTGACGTATATGAGAAAGTGAAAAGACGTGAGTAGGATAATACGATCTGTGTCACAACAATATCTTGACGTTTTCCGAAAATTCCCCACAATTCAGCCCCTCCTTTATTGATGACTTTGGTGCTAGGGACTTAAAGATTTGCAAAGCCTACGACGACGACGTCAACCGGAAGTGTAAATAACTTCTCTTTAGGGTTCTGTTCATTGGAGATTTCCTTCAAAACATTGTCAGTAAAGTCAACTCATCCACAGCAAACACAGAAGAAGACGCCAGACCCAAAAAGTGAAGTTATTCACACTTCCGGTTGACGTCTCCGTCGTAGATTTTGCAAATCTTAAAGTCCCTATTAAGGAGGGAGCACAATAGTTACAATAGTTTCAATCACAATACAATAGTTACAATCTTAAAAGAACCCTTCTAGAAGGGAGAGATGACGTGCGGGAGAGGTGGGGTTATTCAGCTTTCACAACCTCTAGACGTTAAATCTTGGATCTTGTGGTCAGTTATCTTTAAAACTCAAAATCAAATCGTAGAAACGAATCTGTATGTACGTGTGCCAAACACGGATAAATATAAATGTAAAGAAAACTTTATTTAACCATGGTGGCCCATTCACCAACGATACTGGTATCCAGAGAGACCCTGCTTAAAACAAAACAATAATAATATTACAATAATAATATTACAATACAACAAGGTATTTCTAAATAGACTGATGTACTAAGCTATTCCTAAATTATATCAAAAATAATAATAAAATATTAGAATAAATGTAGTTAGGTATTCAGTAAGGTGTATAATTAGCAGAAAATAACGAAGTTCATCGTTAATTAGTAGTAATAGTCCGCGAAATAGTCGCTACAGACACTCAGTAGAGTGCAAACAATACATCCGTGAACACGAATTACTAATTTGTTCAAAACAGTGCTAGTTAAGGTGACTGCCTAATCTTGAACGTTCGATTATGGTTGTTGACTTGATAGTTTATACTTTTTCAACAGCCATACAAACTAAACTTGATCTCGCTTTGTAAATATTTATTCTGTATTTTTCATCATTGTTCAACTCTATTTAATTATTCCTATATTTTTGTATTGTAATTTTGTGTGTGAAATAAAATTGGCTTGACTTGATTTGGGTCCACGATGTGCGCGCAGCTTAAAAACCGCTGTCAAATACCAAAACCCTCAAATTTTGCACGGGACTCTCTATTTTTTAATAGCCGAGATTATTTGAAAAAATCAACAATTTAGAAAAAGTTTATGTATCTAACACATGAAAAAATAGATTTTTGATTTTTTAAGAACACCGAAACTACAAAATATGACAAATCAAATTATGTATATCTCGACTCTTTGTCTTTTCGTCGAAAATATCTATGTTTCATTGTAGAATGATTGACTAGCCTTCATTCGTGCAATCATATAATCTGCAAATAACTATTATCTTATGAATCTTTTTTTTTTCAATTCCGGTGGCGCAAGTTTTGCTCTTGCGTAGGCTTCCATTAAATGCTGATTATCACGAAAACGAGCACGGGACACCCTATTTTTCTTTCCAGATTTGGAATCAGCATTAAATTTCAATTCGGGAAATCGAAGTTTTGAAAAAAGTTTAAATCGTTTCCCAAAAGTAGGCAGTCACCGTAAACATGAAATAGTGTAAGTTAGTATTACTAATATTTCACGGATATATTATTTGCACTCTATCGAGCAAGGCTCAACCGTATCTGCGATGCGAAGGGAAGGAGCTGTTCTTATCGATACCCAAAAACCTAAATCAATCAAATTGCATCCGGGCTTACTGATTTTGGACTTTTATGTGTGCGTTGACCCTATATTAACTGTATATTTGCCAACGCAAAACTATGCTATATATAAATATACTATTTGTATATTGATATTTTTTATTTTTATTTTTGGAATTATTTTAGTATTATTACACGCTGGTTGTCAACGAAACTGAACCTGAAACATTCACACGGAGACTCCTATTACTTGCGTGCAGCGTATCTAGGCAACTTAGAACTAAAATATTCTGTTACTGTTCAGTATCATTACATGCATCTGAACTATTACACTTTAACACAAGAAAAAATCCCAAAGTTTATTATAGATATTGCTCCTGATAACTATGAACTGAGATAAGGAAAAGCTATTTCTAGACTAGGTTTTGAAATCACTGTTACTTGTGTGCTTTTTCGTTAATATTTTTAGTTTCAATAATATAATGCTTGACTTAACATAGATTTTTGATAGATACTTGACGCAATTTTACGACAAAAAGACTCCTTTACCTTAGACGTACTGTTTTCCCATTTCTGAACACGTGTCATTTTCTAGAGAACTCTTTCGATTGCGTATGTGAAGACGCATGAATGTGGATAAACCAAAATGAAGAATTTTATCTTTAATAAGATGACACATGGTCTGAAATGATAAAACAACACGCCCAAGGTACTGCGAGGTTCCTGCGTCCTTCCCTTTTTGGGGCTCCTGTGGATTACCCAGAATCCAACCAGAGATCGAGGTAACATCCAAGATGGCGACTCCAATGGAAGTTCAAACCAAAAAAGATGATGTTGAAATTGAAGTTGAAGAAAAAGATAAGGTTGTGGCAAGTTCTGGAGCAGCTGGTAGTATATCTGTAGCTCTTCATCCTTTAGTAATAATGAATATATCGGAGCATTATACACGAATTCGCGCCCAAGAAGGAAGGCTAAATCCTCAAGGTAAAAAACTTGACGAAATTTGACGAAACAATGGTATTTTCTTCTTCTCTTGTTCATCTTCGATGTAATCGTATTTGGCTTTATTGCTGAATGAGAAAATTATCTCACTGTAACGCGAAAAAAGATAGTTGTTCGTTTATGCTGTAACTGGCTTAAAGTAGCAAATTTATCCCACACACAGACCAATAATTGTTATACCAGTGAAAAAAAGATTGAGCTAAAATAGCTCGAAATGGTGCATACGTATGTTTTATCATTTAAATAGTACTATAGAGCAATTACTTTTAGTTATTGCTGTTCAAATGATTAATGTTTTTTCAAATTTTCCCTCAAACTTTCAATGTGAACCTAATTGTAGCACAGTAGTTTCACTGATTTACCGGTATTTTACATTTTCTTGTAGTGGTAGGAGCCCTGTTGGGTACCCAAGAAGGTCGAAATGTTGAGATTTTCAACTCATTTGAGCTTCAGTTTGATGTGTTTGATGACGGACATATTATTATAAACATGGAGTACTACAAGACAAAAGAAGAACAGTGTGAGTCACTAAATATCCTTGTTTCGAGGGTAGCTTTTACATGTACCACTGGTTTTTTTTTATTCCTTCACATTGATCAAGATAATGGTCACAACAGGGAAATCAGAATGTAAATAAGTATGTAACCTACACTAACTATTTTTTGGTCAATCCTACTCTGTTGCCCAAGTTCCCAGTTACTTCTGTTGTTTCGATCACCATGTAGCAATGCAAACAGTAGTAATACCCTGTGAGCCTTGTTCGAACATCAAATTAGAAGCTAGGATTGGCATTTGCTTAGGGAGAAAAACAGGGAGAAAATCCTTAAATCACAGAAAGAACCAACAAGCAACTTTACCCACAAAAAATGGACTGACAGAGGATTAAACCCATGACAATAGTAGTGAAAAGTTGCACATTAGCACTGCACACCACTCTTACTTCCTCCCTTTTTCTCTTCAAAACCAAACAAGGTTTTTATAGAAGCTGGAAAACTTTATGAAGTATTTAAATTAAGAAAATTTACTCAAAAAGAACGAACAAAAGAATAAGGAAAAAAAATAGCATAAGTTGTGTTTCTGTGTCTGTGTCTTCGTACGATTTTTACAGAAATGACTGAAGGATTTTATATTTTTTTCCATACACTACAGTTCGTCAAGTCTTTAAGAATCTTGACTTTCTTGGATGGTATTCTACTGGAGTCGCAGCCCAAGAAAGTGACATTGGTATTCATAGACAGGTGAACAGTGAATAGTTACAAATAAAATATACTCATAACCTAAAAGCAATTATAAACCCACCCGGCTGTGGTATCTCATATTTGTAATATTAATGAAATGCAAAAGATTACAAATGGACTGCTTCAACGACAAGGTGGCCATCTTGTATGAATTATTGGTCTTCCAGGGGGCAAAATGAAACAAAGTAAGGTGTTAAAATGACGACCACATGATATTTGAGAAATTTCTTTAGTTGTGGAAGTGTCCATTTTTAACATTCATTTCTTGTCAAAGTGTCTTGTTATGGACCACAAAAATGTCAATCAATGCCACTATTGTAATCTAATGTTGTCTATTTTTGCCTGGACAACTCATAATGCCATAAGATATGGCTGCAGGATCTACAAAGTAGTCAATTTATATTATAATGGACACACAATATCTAAGATATACCTAGACATTTTAGGAAAAGCTGTTGGTCATGTTATATACATTTACTGTGATATTTATCATTGATTGTGAAAATAAAAGAAAGAAATAACAGTGAATTAACAATAATAATTCCTCTTCAACCCAAACTCTTTTTCTTTCTGATTATAAACCTCTCTGCCCACCCCTTCCCCCTCCTTCCTTCTTACATTAGAAGCCTCCTAGTTATTTAATCAAAAACATTTGCAAATATTAGCATAAGCCCAGGTGTCCAGGTCTATATTAAACGTTAAAACTCTATAAACCATCTATATAGATGTTAAAGCTCTAAAACTGAGAGTAATTACTTGTTTCCTAATTGATCTTTAGTTGTGTGAAATCAATGAGAGTCCATTGTTTTTGAAGCTAAACCCCTTGGCAAAGACCAATGATGTGAGTACTTTTAATATTTAAAAAAAATTGATTCTAACTTTCATTCCTCAATTCACTAATTTTATTTGTTTTATGCTATAGCTTCCAATAACGATGTATGAATCAGTAATAGACTTGATTGATGGAGAGGTAAGAAAACTACAGAAAATGATTACCAATTAAGAGATTTTTTTAAAAAAAGAACACTTATCTTATCCACTATGTTGCAATTCAAATCATGTCATTCCTGTCCCATAGGCTGGGGGATGGTAGGGTGCAGGTTCAACCCCCCCCCCCCCCCCCTTCCCCTTCCCCAATCATCTCCTAAAATGCTTCAACGAGTAGCAAAAACCTTTACGGTTAAATCTTGAAAAGACATTAAATTTAATCACATGAGTGAGTGCATAGGCGATATATAGGTTAGCCCTATTGTGAATAAATAACCCCTAGGATTGAATTTGAATTTAGTAGTTGACTTTTGTGGAGGGAAGAAAACCAAAACCATTAGACCCCAGTGGATTAGATTATAAACTGTAGTTAATGACACATATTGTTATATGTATAGTAATGTATTTACACTTCTCTTACAGACAAGAATGTTATTTGTAGAAGTACCATATACACTTGCAACTGAAGAAGCTGAAAGAATAGGTGTAGATCATGTCGCTCGGTTGTCCTCATCAGGAACAGTTGATGGTGCAACAGGTATGTGTATTATTGGCTTATTATTACGCTATATAAGTTAATAGAATTGTTATCATCATCATCATCATTATTATTGTTTAGGGAAAATATGCAGGTGATTATAGAAAATCTCGCACGCTTATTGGTCAAGAAACTCACACCATAATCACCTCGAGCAAAATTCCAAAATGGTGGCCAGCCGCTTTGTTGCTGTTGCCAGGGAAAAATGCCATTTATCTTCTTTTTTTGAAAGATTCACCTGTGTATTTATACTAAAATAATTATTTCCCTCTGGCTCAGTGATTATTTGGGAATATTTACCTCGTCGCTCGAAGACTTGCATCTCAGTAAATATACCCCAATAATCACTTTGCCTTCACGAGTAATTTATTGTTAAATATTCAAAGTGTTATTGTTATTACTTTCAAGCTGATTGTTGCAACATTCGTTCTAGTGTCAGAGCACCTTTTAGCGCAGTACAACGCCATCAAGATGTTACACTCAAGGGTTAAAATGATACGGGAATATGTTAAAGCTGTACATAAAGGTAAATTAATTATTCATCCATCCATCCACTTTCCTATCCATACATCATTTCACCTATCCATTCATTTATCCACCCATGCATCCATCATTTCATTTATCTTTCCATTCAACTATCCATCATTTCACCTACCCATTCTTATATCCTTCCATCTCACCCACCTACCCACCCTACTACCTTCCCATCCATTCATGCTCGCCTCCCTCCTTTTAATATACTTTCCTGAATTGGCCCAAGTTACCAACAATACAATATCCTATCAAATTCAAGTGGGACCAATGTTTCCTCGTGTTGGGAAAGGTTGGGAAGGCCTACTATAATTTAGATTAGCAAGCCACCCAATGACCACCCATCCAAGTATCCATCCAAGCATCCATCCATCCCTCCCTCCCTCCCTCCCGCCCTCTCTCCATCCATCCATCCATCCATCCATCCATCCATCCATCCATCCATCCATCCATCCATCCATCCATCCATCCATCCATCCATCCATCCATCCATCCATCCATCCATCCATCCATTTGTCCATCCATCCATTCATCCATCCATTTGTCCATCCATCCATTCATCCATCCATTTATCCATCCATCCAAGCATCCCTCCGAGCATCCCTCCCTCCCTTCCTCCGTTCCTCCATCCCTCCCTCCATCCATCCATTACTCCATTCATCCATCTATCCATTCTATAGCTAATATTTTTTTGCTTCTTCTCAGGTGAAGTCCCTTGTAACCATGAGATAATGAGGGATGCTCTCAGTCTTTGTCAAAGACTACCAGTAATGAAGACAGAATTGTTTAAGGAAGGATTTTATGATGTAAGTCAAAACACAAATACAGTACATGATGAGGGAATAACAGGAATCCAGAGTGGTGTAGTAGTTCACTCCCCCTCATCTCTAGTCTCACACTAAAGTTCAATTTGATCTGTGAGGTTGGCTGTGCCCTCACTTAGATCAGCCCAGGGCCCAGTTGTTCAAAGCTCGATTAGTGCTAATCCTGGGTTAACTCTTAATAAGACCTTTACAGTTAATCATGGATTAGCGCTAATCCAGCTTTGAACAACCCGGCCCAGAGGTTCTTTCAGGATATGTTCTGAGTGAGCAGTGCCATGACTTACATTAGGTTTTCATGAATGGCACTTTTGGCTGCTAGTGGTATATCTCTAATAGCACAGTTAATGGAGCGGTCCATTAACTATACTAATAGACTACTAGTATCTCAGCCAATCAGAGCGTAGAATTCATGTGTATGCATATGTATGCTAATACACATTAGAAAGTAATTTTGTCTCGCTCACTAAGTACCAGACCATCACATTAGCCTAATATTCATTCTGTCTTTCTTCACAGCAATGTAATGATGTCATGCTTATGTGTTACCTAGCAACCGTTACTAAGGGATGTAATAGCTTGAATGAGGTAAAATAGATCCAGCACACTATTAATAAACAGTGCGTTTTATTAACTAAAGGAAATATTTTTCCCCCCTGCAGTTTATTAACAAGTTTACGGTGGTTCATGATCGCCATGGAATAGGACGAAGAATGAGAGGACTTTTATTTTAGCGTTTGGCTGAAAAAGATTCCTTGGGTTTGTATACGAAGTAAGCGGTTAGGGCTAGCTATAACTCTGATATAACTTTAATCCATGGCCGTTGTGAATGAATGGATAGTACAGAAACTTCGGAAAGCCATTCTTATGCTACAGCCTAACTGTTGTTTGTAGCTGTTGTTAACTTCCTCAGCTGCTCCTAACTTGTCTACCGATAAAGATCTTGACTATGATAACACATTAATTTGGCAAGCGGTTGCAGTATTACATTATCAATTAAAAAGCTTAAATTAGCTTGAAATTAGCTTAAAAAGTCAAAGTACTTTTTTTAAATTGCTGCATTCACATCCGCTTTCCCGTGAGACATCCATAACCTTGGAAGTTCAAAAAAATTTATTAGCCAAATTAATGTTACACTTGTACATAAAAACAATTAAACTGTTCGGTTTTTTCCCTTGAAAAAGTTTTTGTCTAAAATACATACATTTTGTCGATATATATATATATATATTTCCTTTCAGCATCTTACTCGTAACCTTTTATTTATATTGTTTATAATATTAGTTGAGAAAAGGTTGATTCCTTGCCCTGGAAGGGTTGTGGGAAACAGTCGAAATATTCCCAAATTTAAACTTAAGAATTTCGTTCTGATTCATTGTTTTCTTGTTTTCTCGGTATGTCACATTTTTTCGACTTTTTTCCTTTTTTGGCGCTCGAGTTTTTACCGCAAAAGCTTTCTCTTTCGATGCAGGCGTAAAAAATATTGTTCATATCCAACAACGTCTATTAATTTCTTTAATTCTTACCTCGTAAATTAAGTTTTTAAGCTAATTTTTCCCCACGCAATATTAAATTTTGTTCCACGTTATTCCCAACAGCTTTATTAATAAAAGATAAGGTCTTAAAGTGTTGTCTGTTCAACGTTTTTTGAATCACTGTGTCACACATCTTTTTTATTCATTTTTTCAAGGTGTTGAACTGATGCTGCATTAATATCTTATGAGCTATCTTCGAATACAATCTCCGTCTTCGCTGTCGTGATAATCGTCCCAATTTAAAAAATCTCTGAGTTAGATTTCTATCATTTGAAAAGCAAGAGCTGTTATTTTACGATGTCTAGGATTTTTTATGCGATGTTATCTTAAGCTATAAAGCATTTCTTCACGCACATCGTACCAGAAAATATCTTTTTCTGGCGTAAACTTGATAACTATTTAATGTGTACCGAAAGAATACGAAAATGAATACACCTTTCACGATAATACTCGAAACTACAATAGCGATATTAATTTTAATGTAAAATATATATATTGGGTTAATAATTAATACATTTTGACGTAGATATTTTAATGCTCTTTGAATTGTAAATATGCGCAATCATGATGAGAGGAAGACGGCTGCAAGCAAGGCTACTTCGTTCTATCTTGTTTACGCTAAAATTCAAAGGTTTTAAGCGAAAAAATTTCCTATGTTTATTAACAGCTGGTATTGTTATAGCATTTCAAGTCGTGATCGTCAGTCGCGTATTGCTGGCAAAATCTTTTTCAAGAAAACCAAGACCTGTTATAAATTCTACGCTCGAAGTTCATCGAACGACGGATCATCAAAGTTATTTTTTATTTACGCCTTCAAAGCCAGCTATGACAAGACCTTCTAAATTTTACTCGCACCATAACTTGAAACGTTTTCTTCGGAAGCAGAAAGATCGACGTATCGGTCGAATGAAAATAAAGCGAAATCAAAATGGCATTGTAAATGTCACAAGAATCAACAGAGAAAATGGAATTTTGAATTCCACCGTTCCTCCAACCTTGGATTATCGCATTTTGCACGAATATTATCCACCTGTGAACTTCAGTGTTGTGATTCCCCATGTAGTGCCGAAATTCGATGATAAAGAAATATTTTTGCTCGTTTTGGTGTCTTCTGCGACGGCCAAGGAGCCCAACGCTGAGCGACGACAGGCCATTCGAAAAACATGGGGAAATATGAGAACCTCTTCAGGGATACTTAGTTACAGCTCGTCCGTCAAGCATGGATTTCCTTTTAAGGCCATCGTTAACCATTCATTTAGACTGGTATTCCTCTTGGGGAAAAGTGACAATCAAACATTGAATGAAGAGATTGAAGAGGAAGCAAGGACCCACAACGATATGGTGGTTGGAAATTTTCCTGATGTTTATAATAATTTGATAATTAAAGTATATATGGGCTTTAAATGGGCTGAAAACATCAAGACTAAATTTATCCTCAAAGGTGATGATGATACTTATGTTTGTTTGCCTCGCCTGATGATGGTGTTGAATCAAGCCCCGGTTCGTTTCTTTGGGGGGTATGTCATGGCTAATGCAGTAGTATTTCGCGAAGTGTCAAATAAGCATGCTATTAGTAAAATGTACTTCAATGAAGATTATTATCCCCCTTACTGTGGTGGACCATTTTACATCTTTACTCACAACCTCATACCCCAGTTTCTAAGTCTGACTGACAAATTCAGACCTTTTCATGTGGAAGATGCATATCTGGGAATTCTATTGAGAGAAATGCGAGTACAACCTTTATTCATGCCTGGATTCCTTTTGAATAACTTGATGATCGAAACCTTGCCAAAATTTAATCCTTGCGATTGGGCCACTGCCATTGCTATTGGACATAAATTCAACGGCAGCCAAATTGAGTATATACATGCTCAGCTTCCTCTACATGAGCCCTCGAGGCTCACAGCAAGGGAATGGCATGTGTGCAGAAGGAAGACAGGGGCAGTGGTCTCTGACAACATGCTCCCAACTATTTATGGAATACTCTTTTCTCTGGCTATGATCCTGGTGTATGTAACTGCTGCTTTCTTACCCACTCAGTATGAATATGAAGAGGAAAAATTTGTTTTCAAAAGAAAGAGAAGACATTATTATCCATTTATTCATCGCTCCACACGATAATCCCAAGAAATTATTATCCATTTATTCATCGCTCCACATGATAATCCCAAGAAATTATTTATTTACTTGAACTTTATGAATGTTCCTGAAAGACTTCTAGCTGATCTGAGATCATGATGTAGACGTCACTGCAATACTGAGGTGTCATGAAGCCTGTGAAAATTCACCAGTGAAAAATAAAAACATGTCAAACATTGCAATAAAAATATAAAACCTTCAGGTTTGTTATTTTTTCATTTGGTGGCCTGGAAAATCATAGTTTTGAAAAAAAAGTGACACTTCAGTTTTGCAAATTTCATTGATTCTGATTCGCTAACATTTTCTCTCAGATCAGCTGGTTCCTTTTAATTTTATTATGTAATTTTTTCGTGTTTCTTTGTCATCAATAGCTTGAGGGCAGCACATATTGGCACATTCAACAAATTTACATTCTCTTAATTTTTGATTGAAAGAACCCAAAGACGATGGACATCTTATGGGATTTAACAGTAAAATGTCAGAGTAGTACTTCATCCACTGAATTTCAATTGAAATTTCAAAAGAAAAACCCTTGTAGCACAGGAGAGAACCAAAGTTAGGGTTAGGGTTACAGAAACATGAATAAGTGAACATGAATTAGTGGTTTTAATACTATTTTTAGTGGTTATCCCCATCATGGCAAAAATTGCTTTCCTCTAATGAATGAGTAGATCTAACTCCCTCATACACACAGTGGAAGTAAAACCTTGTATCAAGATTTTCCTCAAAGAGCATTAAGGAAATTAATATTCTTTTTTATTGGTAGCATAAGTAAGAGCAAAGCTAAGCCAGGAAGAATATTTATTTTTGTAAATATTAATTAATATAGTCAGTGCTTTTGGTGTTGCTTGAAGTAGAAATGGATCAAAAATATGATACTCCATAGGTTTTTTGAGAAGAATTTTGAAATTCATCTAAAAATCTTGGAAATTTGAATATCCTTAAATAAGATCTAAGAACAAATTCGTGCATAATAATAATTATCAATATAATCAATATAATTATTGATTTTTATATTACAAATTACAACATATTCTCGTTCCACAGAAACTCAAACTGTTTTATTTTGAATAGTTATTTTGTCTAAAACTGTAAAATTTTCAAGAGTCAACAATTTTTTTTAACTAGAAATTTTCAAGAAACATCATGCAGGAAAGACAGCTGTCTTGAACTTTCCTTGTTGGGATCCCCGTAATGTGGATTTGAAATTTCACAATAATTTGTAAAATGATAAAAATTATTAATTCAAAAAATGCAAATTAATATTATATATACATATATTACTAAGAATCGAATATTTAAAATCCTAAATAATAATATTATGTTGCTATTTATTTTAAATATATTATATATTATATATTATCTCGAAGGTCCATGTACCATTAAAATCTAATGTTAAAATACTATCAATACCGGAAATAATATTTTCAAGCCATGAGATGTACCGGAAGTAAATATACAATTATCTTTAAAACCGGAAGTAAAGTAAGATACGTGCCGGAAGTTGTTGAATTTGTGTTATAAAGCTACACCTGTAGTCAGGGAGTATGTCTGTTTTACAGATAAAAACAGATCTCAAAAAGAACGAAAAGATTTCCCTATTATGTTGCACCAGCGTAATAGCCGTTTTATTTTTCCATTTTTTTTGAAAGAAAATAGCAAATACAGATAGAAGGGTCTTGGATATTTTTATCTTTCCTAAGACTCAAGCCATACCAGAATGCATTTGGGTGGCTAACAAACAGGCTATATTAAGTTAATCTCCCATACCTTACCTTCTGCTTTGACCAATCAAAAGCCACAAATTCCCCATTCAGGGCATAGGCATGTTGGCTAGAGCAAAATACCAAAAAAATTATCTTGAACTAAGCTAGACCAGAATGCACTTCGTTATGTAGTCGAGAAGAACAAAGGTACTGAGAATGTTCGGTAGAACGAAATACACGCAGTTTCTTTAACTGAGAAAAGGGTCTTCCTTGGCACGGGAACAAATTCTCATGCGTTGAAAACACGAATCAATAACTGCGCAAGATTATTAAGTATTTTTATTTATTGGATTAACATTTCCAGCAGCATTTATACTCGTGTTTCCCCTTCTTGGGGAAGTTTCATCTTTGGCAAAAAATAGAGGATATTGCATAACCGCACGGAGATAAAGATTCTGGACCGTTGAGTTGATATCTTGCGCAGCAACTCACTCATAAGATATTCGTAATTCGTATCTCGAAGCGGCCACGTAATATTCTGTTCAAGTATACGGTATCTATTGATGAAATACATAAATAAATAGATAATAATAAATGGGATTTAGCAGTGTCATTTCTGCAGAGTAGGTCTTCATTCACTGTAATTCCAATTGGAATTTAGGAGTTGATTTTTGCGGAGGGAGGAAAATCCGGGGAACCCGGAAAACCCTCGAAGCACAGGAGAGAACCAAGAAACAACTCTACTCACATGACACCGAGCTCAGCGGGACTCGAACCTGGGTCACACAGGTGAGAAGGCGAGCCCTCTCACAGCTACGCCACCCTTGCCACCTAAAATACAATCTTAGTGGATTTTTACTTTTTAATGTGATTCCTGAGAATTATTTTTACGCATGTCGCCAAAAGGTGACAAAAGATGAAACAAATACGGGATATATTAACTAGCGAGTCATTTTAGTACTTTTTTAAGGGAATTCGATAAATTTAATACATTTTTCGAAATTTTTTTTTTCGATACATTTTTCGAATTTTATTTATCTCTGCGAGCGTACGCGAGCAAACTGTAGATTAATATAGCAGCTTAAGACGTAAATGGTGGCCAATGAGAGCACTGGATTTACTTTTACGTTTAATTGGCAGCGAGTCTCCATTGCACCGTGTAAACACTCTTGGCACTTATGTCGTAACGCTCTTGCGAGACAAGCTGCACAGAAAATTGCTCTGTGTAATCCTGCATAAAAATCATCGAATAATGCAATTATCATTATAACAAAGCGTGCCTAAAAGATCCCGTCAACACTAATGCCGGCGTTTTCGAAACGCATCGTTTTCGTCTTAGCGGAACGCCTCGAAAGCTCTGGGTACATACTAGCGTTTTTAGCCGTCCACACTAAGGGACGGACCATTAGATAATTCGGGGAGGAGAGGGGGTGAGGGGTTTTTAGTATTATGAACGCAAAGCCAAAACACATCGAAAAGTGTGCTTTTTCAGACGAAAACACAGTGTGGACGTGACGTAAATAGGTCCTTTAAGGCACAATTTCATAGCTCAACAACCGCAACTTGTAAAGTAAGGCTCCTAATGCCCAGTCCTCCTCGATTCCGTGTACTGACTTTGGCAGAACAGTAATGGGAGTGTTATCTTCAAAATGGTATGACTCTTTTAGCATAAGGTAAACGAAATTGGCATTAAGACAATTCTTGGTGGACGGTAGATCTCCGTTCCTAGGCTTTGAGCTACTGCAGGACAGACGCGCTGCCGCATTGATTTTGCCGGGAGTGAAGACTTTCTCACATCCAAGACATCCGATCTCATTTAGCACGTTCACGACCTGCGGCAAGGCGTAGAATTTAATGTGTTTTGGTGGTTTTCGTATGTAAGGACTGCGAGTCGAACGACCGTAATCATTCAAAATGACGTCATTAAGAATCTTTCGGCATTGCTGGACATTGCCGTTCCCAATATACTGCTTTACTATATCGCCATCAACAACCTGTACTTGGGCTCCCTGTGGACTACATGGACTGGTTCGTTTGCCTTGGCCTTGGCCTAACTTAGTAAAGTACTCTCGTAAAGTCGTTCCGAAACCTTGTTTAGTGTAGGATTGCGCAATTAAGAGGTACGGCATTGTGCCGATGGTGACGAACTCTGTAGCGTTCATGCTTGTACTGTGAACCGGATACGCGATCTGTGTGACTGTGTTAAGGCTTAAACCCAGTACACCAACTTTTGAATGTGATTTCTCTTGATCGAAATATCCTGCTAGAAAATTGACCGTTAGCCATTTGAATAAGATCTCGCTCCTTCCGTGGATGATTGCAATAGATCGCTTGCTTGGAGGCAGAAATGGATGGTTGTTGAGATTGTTCAAGAATTCAATGACTCTTAAAGACATGGCGTTGAATGCTTCTCCGTAAACTCCCTTTTCTGACTGCAACACCAGAAAGAAAAATGGCGTCGAGAAACGATTTTTTACTGGAATAACCTTCTTTGCAGATTCTACTAAGGCTTTCAAAATAGGATCAAATGCCTGTGGCTCGTATAGGATAGCGGTGATGTTGATCTTCCATTGACCAGGACTGGCGACCACCTGACGTACGTCTGATGCTTTGGCTATTTCATCTTCGGCACGCCTTACTACTTTGTATATTTTCAAGTCTATACTTTCTAACCTCGCAGTAGCAACGATACCGTATTCTGTGCACGGCGCTTTGCAAGGAGAAATACGACCTAACGAATTAATAAACGTATCGTTAGCTCGTACACTTTTAAAATGTACCCATTTGGTAAAGACACAAATTTAAAATGTCATTGCCATATTTTGTCCCACAAGCCTCGTTTTCATGACCTAGTGCCAGTGCCAACCTCGCGATCAATATATTTAAATATACTTATAAAGTAAAGCGTATTTCAGTTAAATATTGCCTTTCAAATGCAGTCCATCTTAAACAAACATAAAGGCATGACAAAGGCATCGTCTTCTGGATAAACAGAATTCAAAATGGTGGTCATGACGTCACAAAAAGCCAACTCAGTATTTCGGTGTCCGTGACGAACGTTTTGATAGTAAACAAATCTGATTTTCACTGTAAACTATTTTCAAAGTACCGCTAAATGTACTGCAAATACCTCAATATACAATGCGACAATGCGAATTTTGACGAACAATAGGTTTTTGTCGTTACGTCATCCAACATGGCCGTCATCTTTCTTATTCTAATAATTCATTTTCTACAACTTTCAACCTTTAAATTATCGCCTTTTTTTAAGAAAAACTTACCATTTTTCGCTACGGTGGCAGAATTCGTCGTATCAATCATGAGAACAGTCAATATGAAGTAGAATATGCCATTTGGGAGTAGTGGTTGAATAAAAAGCATGGAGACCATCGCCATGACCTGTAAAACAGAGAACATTATATGTATTTTTTCATATTATTTTTAATGAATATTTTTTGTGATAGAGACTTAACAAATATCCATAAATATTTTAAATGCTATCTACTCTCGACATGTACTGTCAACATGTACAGGTAAATATCAATAAATGTCATATAATTTTCTTAGAATTCCATGGCTAATTTTGTATTTGAGAGAAATAACACCTAAATAACTATTTCGAGTTTTTAAAAAAAAGTAAAGATAAACCACTGGATTACCAAAAACCAAGCGTACTATCAATAAGGTACTAACCAAAAGTGGGCCTGTTGACCAAAGAATATTAGATAAAGGTGAAGCGCAGCAAGCTGTCTACCCTTTGACTTATCTGGTAATTTGAAGTCTATTACTGACCTAATAATACTTTGAAATGAACTATGATGTTGACTCAATATCTTTAATTACTTAATATCTTCCAAGTGGTGAAAAAAAAAGAAGCAACGCATAAAAACAATTGGAGTGCGAAGACAAAATAAAGCCGTTATATTAAAATACCAGCGACGCATCTAAAAATGCATCAAAAATACATATGCTTCACGTAAATTGAACATAAGATAAAATACATTTTAAGAAATATTCTTTCAAATTACTTGCCTGTCGAGATTTCCTTTTTGTCCTCTTTTTTGAAAGGACAAAACACCTGTATGAAGCACGTCCGACTTAAGTATGACCACCAGTACGCCCGCAGTCACGCGTACCCCTATATTCTCGAGACTTTGTCATTGATACCAGTATTTCATCTTAAAATTGGAATCCGAATTTTTTGAAGAAACATATCAAGGTAATGTGATATTTAGATAAGTGTTTTTATATATAACTATATATATCTCAGTTCAAGTGAGTACGAACACTTTGTTTTGTGAATATAATATTAGTTTTGAAAATATTTGATATTGTTGATTTGAGTTTTATAGAACTAACTATAAGTGTTATGCGAATTATTGATTAACCTCTGACCTGATTAATTGATTGGCTTGCTGGCCCAGCTCTGTTTTGTCTTCGTGTTGAGCTTCTTTTTCGGGAATAATTCCAATAGCCGGAAAATCAAAATCAAGTCCTTTCTTTATGTTCTGAAATAGTAAAAAGGTGTGACATACCTTGTCACCTTAATCGTTGCCTAATTGGCCAAGTATTTTTTTTTCTGTTTTTTCTTTTTTTGTTTTGTTTTGTTTTTTGTTTTTTTTTTCTCTCTCTCTTGTAATTCTGTAAATTTTCAAAAACTTCAAACTTGATTCTTATTTACTTCTCTGATTTTTACTGTATGCTCCCTAGAGCAGAGAATCGACGCGAATAAAACAGGTTTAACACAACGATCGTATGATAGTTAAACCTGATCGCAAGTTTTGTCGTTTTTTTTTATAATAAACAGTTTTTAAATCTATACAGTCATATAAAAAATATATTTCATGGTCTTTCTAATCCGTTAAGCCTAAAATGTTGTTTTTTAGTTTTTATCATTCGATCAGCTGTCATCCGCTTTGGTCATGCGCAGTGTCATGAATTTGTTTATTTTGTTGCTGCTGCTTTGTTTTCGCGCAAGTGAAGGAGCATATGTGTCCGAACTGGGTAAGTTCAATTCGTATTTTATTATTCTTTCCTTCTTCTTGGCGATTGACATTTTTCCTGTGGTACAGGTTGAGATTGTGTACTCTTCCACGGTCTCGTACCCAGAGACTGCGTTTCTTCTGGCTTGCGGCGAAGAAAAAGGGCCTCTGGCATAAAAGCACATACGTTCAAAGACTTGCCATAATTAAATGAAATATGAAATTTTATTTTGATTATTATTAAATTATTAAAGCATGATTTTCATCGATTATACTTCACTTTAGGATAATTGCGCATGCGCCAAAAATGGATTATGACAGAGACCTTGTTCTTCGCCGCAGGCCAGAAGAAACACAGACTCTGGGTACAAGATTGACTCTTCCCTAAAAAGCTAAACTACTGGTGTTGTAAAAGCTTTGATGTTGTAGCCCAGTAGCCGTACTGTGATTGTAAATGAATTTTTGTAAGGCAGTAGCTACTGGTGTGTAAAAGCTTTGATGTTGTAACCCAGTAGTTACTGTGATGGTAAATGAATTTTTGTAAGCCAGTAACTACTGGTGTTGTAAAAGCTTTGATGTTGTAACACAGTAGTTACTGTGATTGTAAATGAATTTTGTAAGGCAGTAGCTACTGGTGTGGTAAAAGCTTTGATGTTGTAACACAGTAGTTACTGTGATTGTAACATGAATTTTTGTAAGCCAGTAACTACTGGTGTTGTAAAAGCTTTGATGTTGTAACCCAGTAGTTACTGTGATGTAAATGAATTTTTGTAAAGCCAGTAACTACTGGTGTTGTAAAAGCTTTGATGTTGTAACCCAGTAGTTACTGTGATTGTAAATGAATTTTTGTAAGGCAGTAACTACTGGTGTTGTAAAAGCTTTGATGTTGTAACCCAGTAGTTACTGTGATTGTAAATGAATTGTTGTAAGGCAGTACTACTGGTGTTGTAAAAGCTTTGATGTTGTAACCCAGTAATTACTTGTAAATGAATTTTTGTAAGGCAGTAACTACTGGTGTTGTAAAAGCTTTGATGTTGTAACCCAGTAGTTACTGTGATTGTAAATGAATTTTTGTAAGGCAGTAACTACTGGTGTTGTAAAAGCTTTGATGTTGTAACCCAGTAGTTACTGTGATTGTAAATGAATTTTTGTAAGCCAGTAACTACTGGTGTTGTAAAAGCTTTGATGTTGTAACCCAGTAGTTACTGTGATTGTAAATGAATTTTTGTAAGGCAGTAACTACTGGTGTTGTAAAAGCTTTGATGTTGTAACCCAGTAGTTACTGTGATTGTAAATGAATTTTGTAAGGCAGTAATTACTGGTGTTGTAAAAGCTTTGATGTTGTAACCCAGTAGTTACTGTGATTGTAAATGAATTTTTTGTAAGGCAGTAACTACTGGTGTTGTAAAAGCTTTGATGTTGTAACCCAGTAGTTACTGTGATTGTAACATGAATATTTTGTAAGCCCGGCAGTAACTAATGGTAGTTGTAAAAGCTTTGATGTCATGTAACCCAGTAGTTACTGTGATTGTAACATGAATATTTGTAAGCCAGTAACTACTGGTGTTGTAAACGCTTTGATGTCATGTAACCCAGTAGTTACTGTAATTGTAATATGAATATTTGTAAGCCAGTTACTACTGGGTGTTGTAAAACCTTTGATGTCATGTAACCCAGTAGTTACTGTGATTGTAAATGATTTTGCAAGCCAGTAACTACTGGAGCTGTAAAGGACGTTTGTTTTTCTCGTGTATATTTAAAGACCTGTTTTTTAACCATACAAACGTTTGTTTTCGCAGGAAAGTTGTACCCATGCGTTGCCCCTTGTAAAGACTACGGCATTGTCATAACTCCACAAGATAAACCACACACATTATCAATGTCTGTCTATAAATTCTCTCTGCAAAAAGACAAAGAAATTAAGCCGACAGACATCAAAAAGATCAAAACTACCCCGAGCGAGGTTCCCATAGACTATGATAAAGTCTTCAGCGGCAACGTTTCCATAGGAACGTACATCCTTCCTCTCGTGAAAGCAGCAGAAAAGATTATCCCACATGACCAACACTTGACTTCGCCCATTTTGTTTTCCGTAAACGAGAGACTTGTTGCCCAGAACCCCTTGGCATGGTTCAAACTGATTGGAGAAATAAATCTTGTATTTGCGAATAAAACAGTGCCATTTCTTGTTAGCCCGTTTTCAGTGGATGAAAACAAAGCCCATACCGAAGCGTTGTTCAAATGGCAGCTGGTAAACTTCCTTATTGGAGACTTGTCGAGCAAGACTGTTGGAGTTCTAAGCTTCAACAGCAGAATGGGTTCAGAGGTATCCTTTGAAAAGCGCGTCCTTGATCAAAGTGTCACGGATTTGACAACAATTGCTGGCATTTCCCATGCGGTCGTTACCTCCAATTTCTTCAAAAAAGGAGATATTCTCCCACTCAATACTTATTTGGAGGCTATTTCTTCACCAAGAAAAGCGGTCATAGAGAGTCCTTGTGGACCCAAAGGTGTCAAAAAGCGGTTCAATGGCTTGCGAGGAGTAAAGTGGATTGTCGGTACAGGTGACATCGAAAAATGCCGTAGCATAATTCGTCATGTTCTTTTTTCCATCTGTGATAAGATCAATGGCTGTGCATATCTTAAAGAGCCTATCAAGGGCAAGATCATTGGTTATCCAGATGTTGGAGAAACGATGAAACAGCTGGGATACGAGAGCTGCGCAGAGCATTTCACTCCCGCCAAGCTGGATGCAGCGATCAGACGCGTTTGTGGCGGGAACGGTAAAGCTGCTAAAGGCGGGAAAAGTAGTCCACGTGTGATATTCAATTGCATTAATGGGAACTTTTTATACCTTATGTTGACCAAGGGGTATAAAATGAAAGATAGTACAAGCATCGAAATCAAAAACGAAATAGCAGGACTAAAGGTTGATACAAGTCTTGGCGAACTGTTGATGAAGATGAAATTACTAGATTAAGAAAACAAGGTATCTGTTTTACATTGAACAATGACAATGAAAAACGATAATCAAAACTTCCTCCATATGCAACTTTGTTTTTTTTTTGTTCATAGATATATCATCGTAGATATACTGAGTATCATTGACTGTGTTAACGTTAGAATCGGTTCGAAGACATGCAGTTTCGATGATTTGGAATCTTATAATCTTGATATACTGCAGACACTATTTATTTATTTACATTCATATTTTAACAGGAACCTTCTCATCACTTGTGATTTTCAAGAAGGTCCTGATAAATAAGATATTTTGACAATAATATGTAAAAAGAGAATTTGGAGGTTGAATATCGAAACCAGCTCGGTACTGAAAAGTCAACAGTTAATTTTGTGGTTTGGATTTTTTGCTGATTTCCTTACCTGGAAATTATATTAAGGCTACGTTACTCTACCCTTCCTTATCTACGCATCCACCCTGCTCAACCTACGCTTCGCTACCCCTACCCTACCCTAACATACTTTCGTACACATACCCTACCCTAACGTACCTACCTATAAACCAATTAACCCTTTTTGCGTACCCTACCCTAACTTACCTATCTCCCATACCCTAACCTACTGCACTCTACCTACTCTACCTACTCTACCTTACCCTACTTTACCGTACTATAATCTACTCTTGCTACTCTACACTACCCTACTCTGCTCTAGCTACCTTTCCCTACTTTACCTCAATACCTTACCTTACGCTACCTTACCCTACTCTACCTACCCTACCTTACACTACCTTACCCTACTCTACCTACCCTACCCTACCTTACCTATATACCATGCAAGCCAAAACGTCCATTTGCGCACCACTTTGGCGGAGAGAGTTAACTTTGAAAAGATAGCATTTTTATACATCACTTCTGTGTTTGAATCGTATTAATCACACTTGTGGAGTCCAATCATATACCAAAACACATAAGAACTAGAATAATAATAAATAATAATTTTATTATTAACGCAAAACTTGGATGCGTATATGTTTATGATCGAAACAGCAATATTGTTCACCCATCATGTAGAACATCAATAAATAGCCACAGGTCAAGTCTCTGATGTTTTCATTATTTACTTATAATCTTTATCCCTTTCTATTTCAATCGCCGAACAAACTTAGCTAAAGTTCTCACAAAGTCTAGCTCACCACCTTTTATTTTATGACATGTAGAATAAGCAGGTTTCTTTATAATAGCTATTTTTAGAGCCCAGACAAGCAGGCGTCGTTTCTTTAAACGCAACTCATATTCCGGTACTGAATAAACAAATTGGTTCATGGTCCACTTCATCCATCGCCTAATATGGTCAATTGAATCACAACATTCGCGTGAGTTAATCAAAGGAGAGCAGCGATGTATGTCGAGAGAGCATGTTTCATTGAACGCTTTGATATACGTCATTCCGTGAAAAAAATTGGCCGAGTTGGCACTGCAATGCATTGTGCGACTGTTTTTGTAGACATTTCCAATATGGCGTCTATCTCGATCCCATAATGCACTGCAATGCCAGTTGTTTTTTTTTTGCGGGGGGGGGGGGGGGGGGGGAATTGACTCGGCATATATCTATAAACCATTTCTAAAAAAAATGTGGCACTGATATAAGTATATGTATCGTAAATGTAACTTCACTTCTTGTACTTTCTCTCAAACCTCCAGATACCTCATATGTTTAGTAAGTGTTTGACATCTTGTAGAACCCTGGATCTTTGAGTCGGAGGCAGGAAGAAAATACAAGGTTACAAGTAGAGTTGTATATATATGTCAGTCCTATAAATGTTTTAGAAAATTATGCTATTAAATATATAAGAGTAAATGGTTTGAACCCAGGTGCTGGAACTGTGTGAAAAGTATTTGCATATGACTGTAAATGTATATATATATATATATATAAATGACTGGCTACTAAACACCAGTGAGACTCGCTATCATATTATAAAATAAAAAACCTTGACCGAACTAAACACACGACCTAAATAATGTAAAAATAGAGCTATTTTTTGTCAGCGTCTCTGAGAGCTCTTGAGTTTGAGTTGGTCGACAGCGTTATTTATTATTCTAGCCTAGATAAGAGTACACAAATAGGCCTGATATTTTTGGTAACGTAACACCTCATTGACTTTAAAGTACTTTTAAAGTTGTTTTGAAGCTAATTCTTTTAATGCAACCAATGAGCAAGCACACTCAATATCGACAATTAGAAGGTGATGAGTCGATATTTATATTTTTTAAATGTTCCTAGAATTTTTTCATTCTTTTCCATTTAGCTGTTTAGTGTTGCTTCTGCTATGATATCTTGCTTGTTTCTGCGTCGAACACAGAGAAAGCTTGGTAACTAAAGGGCTTAAATAAACCCGTTAGTACCCAGTCTTTCCTCGCGTCACGCATTACCCTCGCGTGTAAAACACAAATCAGCCAAAAATTGACGGCTCCAGAACTTGAAGCAAAATAATTCGAAATGGAATTTTTCCCCTAATTTTACTGCATATATATGTTTAGCTAGCTCGAAGGTACTTTTCCTGTCCCTCGTATATTTCTCGCGTGCTCAAGTTTTTATGCATCAGATACTCCTCAATCTGCTGTGCTTGAAATAACTCGGATATTATGTTTATTAAGTCATTACTATCGTGACCTCTTTTCTATCGTGATTCTATCCAATCTCAACCAAAGTGGCCTTGCATTCAGCTCATAGGTCCATTTTAGGTGGCAATTATATTGCAGCTTGAACAACTATTGCATTTTGCTTATAGTGCTAAAGGGTTCTTATTCCCACACCAAAATGCCCGTACGTGATAAGCCGATGATCCCACGCAGCGCAGTTGACCCAAAACAAGCTCAGCAAAGCTTTGAAAGACCGCCCCGAGGTAATTAGAAGTTGATGAACAACGACCTGCGTGGGACGTTTGAAATGACGACAGATTGAGCTCTTGTACCATAAATAACGACCTTGTTGTTTACAAGCTCCATTACAAGGCTATCGTTACTGAAGCAAATAATTCCTAACCATACCTTTTTTATAATGGTATAGTCATCTCTTTGACCTATTTTAATTTGGTTTGCTTGGCGTTTCTCGTGATTTTAGTCGTTCTAAAATGTCAATTGTATCAGCAGATTGCCAATGAAGATATTAGTTGGGTGTAAATCGTTTCAAGAGAGATGATATCTTCCTGTACTGAAGTATCAAACGGAAACTAAATACGTTCATTGCACTGCTACAGCTGTTGAATTTCTGTCTATAGAAAACTGCCAAAAAATAGCGACATAATTTGTATCACTGACAAAATACTCTTAGGGATTTAGGTTACCATCATTTGCATTCTCATGCAGGAATTCCTTTTTTTTCGTGACTTTGCTTTTTCGTATTTACTAAGTTTACACCTGAGAAGCGATATATTTAGACTAAGCAAGCGGCTGGCGTGAAAGACAACCTCTGGTTCAAGCAAGGGCGTCTTTCCCTCCTACCGATAGCCATCGGAGCCCTCTCCCCCTGCACAAACCCTAGGGACATGAATCCTTCTTACAGCTTGATAAGATTAGGCTTTGCATGATTTGAAGTCTGGAAATTAGGAATCAGTTTTGAGTAATGCTAATTCTTAATTGGGGTTTGATTTTTAAGAAATGAGACAGAAACTAGTGTTAAAAAAAGGAAATGGGAGCGACTCAGGTGATTAAAGCACAAAATTGAATTGTCAATTCACGTTTCCATAGGTCATATTTTCAATGTCCCCTTGCTACGATATTCACACGTATGGGCAAGCTATTCTTGAGAAACAACTCCTTCAGCAGTTAAAGAAAAAACACTAGATAACTTCATAAGATCAACTGCAGATGACCTTGATTTGCGGCATTGCATCTCTTGATGTTGGCTTACACTCTAATCCGAAGCAACCATCCCTTGTTTTTAAATTCGGAAAAAGTAATCTCTTCACGCTGAGCTTATATTAGGTATAAAGTTGATTGTTTGTCTAAAGGATATCGTTCTCTTTCATGTCAGAAAGAGATTAGTTTTCGTATTGATGGGTTGCAAGCATTCCCAAGAGAGTTAAAAGACAAAAACATGGCGGCCATTGTGGTACCGTTAACAATGGATGCTAATGAGAAATCTTTTGTTAAATGGCACCAACATGGCCGCGATGAGTTTAAAAAATAATTGTGAAATGTGCAAGATGGAGTGTCGTATATGTCATCCCCTTCGGCATTTAATAGTAATCCCAGTAAACCGAGTTTTGGTTACGTACAGTGTTACTTGTTGTGGCAACATCCTTGTACAACCTTCGCTGTTGCACCCTAAAAGATGTCACACGGTACTAAGATTTATGACACGGGAGTACAGCGTATTGTACTCACTCATAGCGCACTTCACGCACTAGTCGCCGGATCCAGAAATGTCACACAGTGCATAGGTAGCTACTCTATAGCTCACACTTATTCAGTGGCGCATCCAGGATTTTCCAGAGGGGGGTTCCGTTCCTTAAACTGTGCTTAAAAAACTCATTAATAATTCATGAAGGAAACACAATAGAAATCATGACCGTGAAGGAGGTTTTATATCTGATAAAGTTTCGTCTTCATTTGCATAAACTTTAACTTGGATTTTCTCTATCAAACTTGGTTCATTTTGTAAAGAATTCAGTACAATATGATAACATTCATCATGAGTTTTTTAAGCCGTTCAATAAACTCGCAGATCGTGTTTTATCGGGTATAAAACCACTCGGCTACGCCTCGTGTTTTATATCCGATAAAACACTCCTGCTCGTTTATTAAACAGTACATAATTCTCTTTTGTTTAGTCGGTGTTTGACAAAAAAAATTGGCTCTAAAAAATCACCTTATTTACTATCTAGTAACGGAACTTAAAGGTAAAATATAAAAAATATAACAGCAAATATCTATCATTTCGTGTTCAACATTATCTTCGTGGATACTTCGAAGCAAAATTTATATAAGACATATTTCTATTACCTAAGAGCTCCAACCTTCAAGGGGGGTTCCGTGGACCCCTCCGACTCCCCCCCCCCCCCCCCCCCCCCCGCCCCTTTGGATCCGCCACTGTAATTGAGTCCGTGCCATCCCGTGTCTGGCCATCACCTGTCATTGTCACGCAATCTTGGGTGTTTCACCCTAATATTGTGTCAGCTATTTTATGAGACCAACTTCAGTTTAACAGCAATCGGTATTAACGAAATAAATAATTGGAGCATGCACTAAAATAAAGCACTCAGAACAATCTACTAGTCTTCGTACGTGTCCGGTCACATTTCAGTTTAGACATCTTTAACTCTCCGTCGGAGAAAGCACTTCAAACCCAAAAGCGTCCTAAATACACTCCGAAATCTCTATTTATTCACCAAGAGAACTCGTGAAACCGTTTCGACACCTTTTCCCATTTGTGTCTGATGGTGCATTTTGCGCCTGCGCGCGGGTCTAATTTTAATAGGCCAAGAAAGCGCGGGAAAAGAGCTTGTCTTGTCTTTGAATGACCACATCCAAGTTTAGCGGACTTTACCGTCGTGTGTTTTGGGAATTAGGGTCAAGACCAAGTTATTAGACTTAAATCAATCTGTCGGCCTGCGGTATTTTCTATTTGAGCGTGGGATAATTCTAATATCAAAGGTAGACAACACATCCCATGCTGGTGGATAAGAATGGATCTCTTGGAGCGAAAAACTGTTTACTGTTTGATTGAATTTGCGATTGTAAATGACCGCGTAAGCAAAGCCACTGATCCACAAAGGGGTCTGTTATGGTAAGGTCTGTTAATAGGTTTATTTAAAAAAACATTCTGGGCTTAAAACAATGACTTTTAAAAGTAGAGCTGAACAAATTTTAGAGCCATTTGACCTTCAGTTGATGTTGTAATTCAAGTGCATTCTGTAAAACCGTTTTTCCTGGATGAGAAATTCATTTGTTGAACTTACAAATAAATATTATTCTTGCAAAATGTGAACCAACAAAACAAGCTAATATAAAGAAACGAAAATTTGAGAAATAAGATTTTTGGATGGACTGCATGAAAACCATAATTTTTTCACTTTTGGGATGATGTACTTGTTATTAATGACACTTGGTCACTCTATTATCTTTCTTAAAGGCGAAGACAAGTCAGTCTGAATCTCTTACTAAAAAGGGTTTCACGGTTTCCGAAAATTGGAATCAAACAAAAAAATAATTCCCAAGCAGAAACTTTAGAATTGCCGAAGACGATCCCCCATGTGAAGACCTATTGAACTTAGAGTATAGGATTTAACCTGATAGGGTTACACACTATCGCGATACCAACTGAATCAATGACTTCTTATCTGTTGTTGTTGGGTGAAATAAAGCCTCTATTTATCGCTTGACCATTGATTAATTTCCAGCTGTAAGAGTTTCCTTTTTTCTTTCATTCGCTGGATTGGCGTTTCGCCCTAGAATACCCTGTAATCTAGTGATAGTAAAAGAGGTGTCGTACTCTGCCAGCAGGGAAATAGCCTAAGTTTGTTTTGTCCTGTCTTCAAACGTTTTCTTTATGTTGGTGGTCAGCATCTTCCTAGTAATGCAATACTTTTCACTAGGACTGGAATCTTTCCAACTTCTAAAACAGATCTCTAGTGTTTTTGCGTCAATGTTATTGAATGAGTCAGACAATTTACATCTGCTTTTTACGTTGGTGTTAGTACTTTCCCCGGGTTTTCTTGATGCACTCAGAAGACACGGTGGTATTAAAGAGTGCAATAATTGCCAGTTGTCTGGCGTGGGCCATGAAATGCAAGAAGAATGAAAACTGTAGTTTCGATTACAGATTTTATGGGTCGTTTCTCTTCATTCTACTGAGGAAGCAAATGCCGAAGGAAACGACGCCCAACCATAACACGTTTCATGCTAGACAAAATTCATTAAATGCGATAAAGAAATATAGGAAGTATCCGAGTCACGTTTTATTTTGCTCATCTTTGACAAGAGTAAAAATTAATGGCAATGCTCGTGAAACTGAATCAGTTTTTAGCTTATCTCTGTGAAACGTTAAGTTCCTAATTGGGGAACGTATGAATGCAATAAAGAACCACTCAACTACTTAATCACGTCTGCTGCAATACAAGCGGGTAAGATGGCACTCAGTTTCTGCTAGCAAAATTGCATCCCACAAAATCAAACAATGCACGTTTTTAACCCTCTTATGTTTTTCGCCATTTTTATGGAGAAATTTATAAATAACGCTTCTAGATTTAGAGAAATGAAAACAAACGACAAACAAATCCTTTGTTGAGTTGTTTTGATTGAAAACATATGAAACATGAGATTAAAAACAAACTCTAGTAGGCTTGTTGTCCTGTGGCGTGAGATCAGCTTCGTTGGTGATCTGAAGACGATGAAAAACAATCAAACTAAAACTTCCTTAATCTATATAATAAATGTTGTACTGTGAAGCAAAGTCCCAGATAAAAGAAAGTAATTGAACCTCAAGTAAAAAGGTAAAAAATAACAAGTTTTGCTTGTGTCGAAAGTCCTTCCAAAAATCTTGTTAACCACAAAACCAAGTTGCTGAGCAGAACATTGATTTCTGCATGTACCGAGAATCGAGATATAATCTCGGCTTTAGGCTTGTACAAACGATGAATACAATGGTCACTTGATTCCATCAAAATCCGATTACCGGGAACTCAAGGGAAAAGGCCTGTTGCAGAAAACAGAAGCTTTTGCGGCGTTCGTTAATTTTGGTTAAGTAAAAGCTAGATGTTTTTGATCGTGTCGGAGAAGAAGATGGTGAATGAAACGAGATGATATTTTTCACCCAAGTAGTTTCCATAGTTCGTTTTTAAAAAGGTGTAAATATCGTTTTGAGAGACTTTTAAAGTCACAGGGTCAATAAGCAAGGTCAATCAGACTTATTTTGTGTACTAAATTCACCTATCAGATTGCTTCCAATCTTGCTCAATGAAGGACCGACATGACAGCCCGCGAAATAACCCTGAAATTATTTGTCAAAGCACTCTGAAAAATGCAATCGTTTTTGTCGGCATCAGAAGCATTGTTTATTGTAGTTTAGTCTTTTTGCAATATTTGTTGACTCTGCTAAATCCGCTAACAAATAAAAACGCAGTCATTTGAATAAGTTAAGCAATTCAGAAGCCGTGAGTTTGGATAAATTCAGTCGGTCTTTCTTTTGCCTTTCCCGGCCGTGCGCGCACGAAAAATATAGCGTCCGACCAGTTTATTTTAAATTTTTTTATAAAAATTGCGTGCGGTTTAGTCGCTTGAACGAAGACAACGAATGACCTTATCCATACAGTGCGCCTCTGATGTGTTTAAGAATTAATAGATATCTCGTTGGATAATGAACCTTTGTCTCGTCTTCCCGATAGCTTAATCTCGTAAGCCGTGTCGTCTTATGTTTATTGTAGTCAAACAATAAATCGGGGTCTTAAAAAAAGGGGTCAGGACGTTCATATAGTGAAAATCTAGCTCACGGAGAACGTAAGATTCTGCAGGTCTTTTAAACAAGTGCTGACAAAAGCCTGTCAAAAAGGTGTCGCTGATCACTAACGATAAATGACACTATGTCCAACCAGACACAGGTCAAGGAGCGCGCGCTGATACGAAGCAACAACGCTACGACAAGAAACGGCAAAACTGCTTCGCGGGAAATCAAAATTAGCGAGAGTTGTCTGGGAAAAAAATAGAGCATTTTGTGTTCTCATCTGCATTAATAAAAGCCCCCGAAAGGGTTAAGGAGTATCAGTTTTGTGGGCATGTATTAATAGAGTTTCCGGTACCGGTCTATATGCTCCAATGATCTCCTTTGTTCTTTGATTTGCTGTGTGCCAACTTTCCGCTTAGTTGACCGCTGCAGGGATTCGTCAAATCGACCCTCGATGATCATGTTTCAATAAGGAAACGTAACGGGATCTGTACTGGTGCCCACAACACGACATCTATCTCTACGTTAAAGGCTTCCTCCCTAAAAAGAGAGCAATTTATTATTTTTTTTTTTTTTACAAAATATAAACTAACTTATCTAGAATTATCTAGAAGTCTATAGAACTTTGTAAAGTTGGTTGTCTTTGTTAAGCGGGGTTATCATTTCCGTTTGTGCAGTTGTCTTTAAAAGTTTTCAAGTTCAGTGGACGATTAATCCCGACAAAATGGCGTTGGGAAAATTTTTTTAAAATGAAGTATATATTATTCTATGGTCTTCAAGTTGGCCAAAGTAGGTAGGCTCGAACCAAACCAACAGATTTGCTATCCATTAACGCCTCTCTTTAGTAAGAGCCGAACAGGAAACATTGGATAACTGTATCTCTGACAATTTTGATAAAGCCCTCTTCTTGAAACCACTGAAGCAGTTCAATCCAAGGCTAGTCGAAAGTTAGTGACTCATCTTGAGCCTGTCCCACGCTTAGAGAAGTGACGTTACGTAGAGGTCAGAAATAGATTGAACAATAGCTAGAGTGATTAGTCACTTGATAATTAATTTATTTCTCGCAACGTGATTGGCTGATAAGATGTAACTATGGTTTTATTCTCGCGAGTCGTGTATGACGTCACGGCCCAGCCCGAGTTTGCCCCCTGCGACACATTAGAGCGGCTACGCTTCAAGGTACATATATTGATGTGAAAAATAATATCAAGTTAGATCAATTATTGCTTATCACCGAGCGAATGAAGCTGGTAACATCCTAGATCCCTAACAACAATTCCTACTTTCATGATGTCAATGGAACGAAAAAATAGCGGGAACTGTGTGGTTCACGTTCGTAGTGACTCAGACAACGATTTGGATGCGTTATTTCACGTTGTTCAGAAAACAACCAAGACTGTGGAGTCATCATCCAGCTCGCTGCCAATGAAGCTGCGTAAACTTCCACCATCTTTCTTCAAACAACCGACGCTTCTGGATCCTACAAAACTAAGTCCCGATGACAATACGGGGCTTTCTATTTCTCATTCGCGTGCCCACAGTTCGCCGGCTTCTCTGACAATTCCTACGAGTACATCTGGACAAGGATTATACTCATTGCACCCGGCACACAGTAGAACACAATCTTACGACGGCACTGCGTTCGAAGAATCACAACTGCCTCCAGGATGGGAGATGCGAACTTCGCCAACAGGACAACCATACTTCATGAAGTAAGTAGAATTGTTCTTTGGATAATAAGTACTTCTTATAATCAGCAGCCCAGGTGGTTCTTGCTATTAAATCACAGATGATTACGGAGTCGTGTTGTAAATCATATTTTTCGAGAATAATTAGCTGTCGACAAAGTTCTATGGGATTGTTCCTCAAGGTGTCGAATTGTGTTGTTCAGATGTTTTAATTTCGCTCTAGCAATCAATTTACTTCCTTGGAAACACCGTTTTATTTTCATTGGGCAAATTGTTTTCAGTTAACACACTAGAAAACCTGTTGTGCTTTCAACGTGTACTATTCAAGATGGCGGGTAGTGCATAGAGATCACGTAACGTAGTTAAGTTTACGCCAGTGTAATCTTGTGTTTAACGAGGACTGCCGTTCAAATCACTAATTGTTGACTATGCTGTTTTGATTTTAGTCATTTCGAACAGATAACGACATGGCAAGACCCCAGGAAGACTCAATCGACCACGAATTTGAACAACTCTAACTCTTTACCTGATGGTTGGGAACAAGCTATCACACCAGAGGGAGAGATTTACTATATTAACCATCTTACTCGCACTACAAGTTGGGTCGATCCACGGGTCGCTGCAATACCACAATCCAGACACACCAATCAGCCTCCTTCCATTCTCCAAAATAGACCACAGCCACACAAAGCCATGCTAGAACGAGTGCAATTGGAACAAGAAAAGCTGAAGAAAAGACAGCATCAGCTCCGTGAGCAAGAGATTTTACTCAAACATGGCTTATTGGAGCGAGGCGGTACTAAATCTCTTCTAGGGAATTTAGTAAGAGAGGCGTCATTAGGACAACTACCCACACAACCAGAAAATACGACACAGAATGGCCACATCAGAGACGAATCGTTCGACTCCGGGCTCGGAATGAACACTGGATACGGAACGTTTATTGCTGATGTAGATGATACTATGTTTGACGCCAACTTCAATACGAAGGACTCGACATGTCGTTCAGGCGAAGGTCGGAATAACGCTGGCAGACTTCCAGACTTCTTTGATAATTTGCCTGGGACGAATGTCGACTTGGGGACGATCGACAGCAATGATTCTACACCTTCAGCCATGGAAACCGATGATCTAGGTGTAGGACTTGATTTGCAAACAGATATGTTAAGTGATGTGGAATCCGTTCTCACTCCCAATATGTCCAAGATCCCAGATCCAAGTTTCTTAACTTGGTTATAACTGTGAACTATGGGTTTTATCCTTGAGTAGTTCGTATATTTTTTCACACAGAAGTATATATTTTTGTATATTGAAGTATTTTTATATAGTGAGTGAAGCTGTTTTTCTTTTAGCATATAGTGATAGTACATTAAGCCTGCTAATAACAAATACCTCTGAGGGTAAATAATTCAGTAGTTTTTTATTAGTAATACTATCCTGTTTAGGTAGGTTTCTAAAGAAGGAAAATCTTATCAGACCGTTGTTTCGCAGCGAAACTCCCAAGTTGACTCTAACCTTACGAGTCGAATACCATATTCACATAGAAATAGTAAGAATAGAAAGAATATCTCATAGGAAAGTGATTGAAACTTTAAGGACACAATTTCCAAAGCTTAAAACCAGAAGAGAAAGCAAAAAATCATGCAGTAAATGAATCTACTAATCTAGTATTATATTTCTGCTTCGTTTATTTGATCCTTCGATAACTCCTCCTACTTGTTGAGAGTCACGACCAGTTTTGATAGTAATTCAGTGTTTCTTGAAAAATACGCTCCAAAAATGGACAATCTTGAACGATAATAGCTATACGGGAATACATATATATGTGTATACTCCTGGGTGGAGAAAGTTCTCAAATCTTTATGTACATAAAACAGAGTATTTTGAGCAGAATTATTTTTCTGACATCTTGTTGATTAAAAGAAGAATACGTTCTTTTTATTTGTTCGGGTTGAATGATTCTTTTGATGCTGTTATGTTAATCTTACTCGAATGCTTGCTGCTTGCTTGTATAAAAATTAGATTTTACTTAAGTAGGCGTCCAAGATAAAGTGATTGAATTTATAATAACATAGTCATGTCTAAACTAGCAGCAGCTCTGCTACCAACTTATCCTTGTAGATTCGAGGATTGACATTTAATATTGCAATATTTAGATTTTAAACTTTTTAAATAAGAAAAATAGTCCTCTTAAGGCGTAAAATACTATTTCTCTATTTTGCTACAATTAAATCTTAACTATCCTAGATAACTGGGAGGTTTAAAGTGATAGAAACTTCCCAATTTTAGTGGTATATTTTCAAGTAAAAAGATATATATTTTTGATACAAGTAATCGAATTCGTTTGAATTTTCAGCTTCAAATGTAAAGTTGATATTTTTTGTAATAACTGCAAATAAAAGAAATGCTAAAAAAACTGAGTAATTTTGATCTGTTTAACAAAGCGAAAACCTGGAATCCCTTACAGATTATTTCGTGTACAACTCTTTTGATTTGATTAATACCAGATTTCTACCAGTAGTACTACAGTTGGGTGCTTTACACAACACGGAATCCGCTGTGACGTCATGGGGAATATGACGTCAATCATTCTGGTCGCTCGGCTTTCCAGAATTTTACTGTTTTTTCGACGCGTCTCCAGACGAGCGTCATTCTACAGAAGAATGATTAATGGCTGTCCCTTTTGAACGATTTAAGAATTGAGTGATGATTGAATTTTAGACGTAATCGTAGGTAGTTAAAAACTTTGAACCAAGCATGCCTAAGTTCTTTGCTTTCCCGTTTTGGAAATAACTTCAACTCGTGAACAAACTTATTATTGAAAATTTAAAGCGAACGTTAACATTTAGCCGCTTAGCAACGAATGTTTGCAAAAATCGGTTGCCTAAATAAAATAACGAACTATTCACAAACTTCCAAATGAATTCAAAAAAGTTATCTGACCAATTATTACAAACGCGCCAAATCTATCTTATAAAATGTCCGTTCAGATTCAGGAGCAATTAAAGCTCCAAAACTAATTACGCTCACCCCCTGGTTAAAAAATATTAAAACGGCACTATCCGATTGGCACGCTAAACAAAACAATTTTCTAGGATTTTTTATATTTTGTTATTGACTTGAGCTGATAAGTTGAATAGTTGTTTGAGACGATTTGTTTAGCTGAAGACCCCCACTATAGCAAGCAAACAAACAAAAAGTAAACTTTCTGGCTGATCATGAGCGTGTGCTGCCTTATCTTTTGTCCTCTAGAGTTTTATGGCAGTAATGTACACAAATTGATATCTACGAGTTGAAAGTTCAGTACATAGTAATTTGGTTGTTTTGAGCGTGGTCTTGTTCTGTATTCAATTCAAGAAGTGTTCTTTTTGACTCCCAGAAGCGGCCGAGCATGCATGGCTCGCCTTTTTCCCCAGAGTCTTGCTGTGCAAAATTGGGTGAGTATGTTTGCTCATGACAAACAAAATAAGGTGTGGTTGATTCAAAATTGTGAAAACAAAAGCGTCTAAAAGCTGAGTTTGAATGAGAAGACAGTTTAATCCCATGGAAGGCTGTGCTCTCATTGTGACTTAAACGATGTATCTGTTAATGGTTAAAGAATGAGGGATATACTGATCAATAGGGATGCGTCTTTAAGGCAACAATCGAATGCTCCTAAAATCAGACACCGTGATCAAACATCATTAAAGCAATATGAACGGATAGACTATATCGATAAGCCAAGTTAGATTTTCTAAAGGCTGCAAGTCATTATCCAGGTCAATAAATCTAACTGAAACAACTGGTTTCCTAAATCACATGTACTTCAAATCAACTTATAATCGACCTTCTTAGCCTTTCGTCAGTTAATAGATTGCGTCTGTTGTCTTTCGAACCCTCAGTAGTGCTTGTTTCACTTAGACCCTAGACTCAAATTAAAACTGTCTAAAGTCTTTTCAATTTTTTTCATATATGAAGTCCCATATTTTTTTCTGATGTGATACACTGTTGTGAATCAAAGAAGAGATAACTAGCTAAAAACTAGTGCGAGCTGCGTCGGTGTTTCTAATGAAACAGTAATAATGATGAAAACGTAAATTAATTTATACACCGTGAAAAGATGAAAAACCTTACTGACGTTTCGGACGCTAGTCCTTCGTCGCTAGTCCTTCTCTTTTACTCCGACGAAGGACTAGCATCCGAAACGTCAGTAAGTTTTTTCATCATTAAATAAAGAGTTTATTTGCCGTTAGGCCCTACATCCTACGCCCTCTGTCCGTGCCACTTGGTGCATAAATCCTTAGCGCATACTAACTAAACTAAGTAGCATAACAAAATTGCAAAGAATCAGGATTTACGGACTGTTGTACGAAGACGGCCCTTGGTCCAGCACTAGCACTTTCCTGCAGTGGATTGTGCGGTGGCGTTTGACATGTTTCCGTGAAGAGACAATCAGTAGTCGTCGTGGTCCATGCAGTAATCTGTAAATACGTGAGCTAAACAGCCCAATTAGATACACCTCGTTGATGACTGAAGTACGAACTTAGAAGCTATGAAGCACGGTTCACCCTCTTGAGTTTAAAAAAAGATTCTTGTATTGACCAGAATTGAAGCGAAAAAAAAATTTTTAGAAACACTTGATAACGCTTCGAATAACGGCCAACAATCAACAATCTTTCGCGCGCGCGTTTTGGTTTTGTCTCATTGTAGCTGGCTTACAATAAAAACCCGCGTATGAGAAGCTATGTTTTTTCAAGTTAGCCTAAACAGGTTCTTATATAAATGGTATTTAGTGTTAAATTAGCCTAACTAGGTTCTTAACTTTTGTTCAAGAAATAAAATAAAGTTTCATTTTAAGTTGGATTTTTTTATTCAATGAGGACATGTTCTTTACAGTAACCATGTATAGTTATAGTGTTTATAGCATTATTGTGTACAGACTGTGTTACAAATATATTTTTGAAAAGATTGATTCTATTTCTTTTTTCTTTTAAAAAAATAGGAACCTGTTTTAGCCTAAAATGGTTCTTATGTGGAGGGTGCTTAAAAATGGAATTTTAGCCTAATAGGTTCTTAAATATTAGGTTTTTATACGCGGGTTTTTACTGTATCTGGTAAATCTAGTTTTTCCTGGTTTCCCAGTCTTCTCAATTTTCTTTATTCTCCTTCTCTTTCTCCTTTGGTGCCAGTCTCTTTCTATTCTCGTTTTCCATCTTTACACAATCTCAGAACTATTTTCTTCGATTCCGTCATGTCTCTCTTCAGTTCTATCAACATTATCTATCTTCAATATCTTCTCTATAAATTATTCTGAATTGAATAGTTCTAATTGTAACATTCCAATGTTTATATCGATCCAGAGGTGGTTTTAAAATAAACCTGTCTTTCATATACATCCAGTAGTCCCGTTGCTCGATTCGAATTTTGATTAAATACGGATTCAAGTATCCGTCTCTGACAGTTACTTATGTGCAGTTATGAACAACGCTCTATCTTTGCTATGTCTTCATAAGATTTACTGATGCTTGCTTCCCGTATTTTGAAACCCAAGCCTGACAGTGACAAGTAGGCAAAACAAAAAAGGAGATTAAAAATATCTTAGCCGGCTTAAAACACTGAATCAAAAATTGGGAAGAGATTCAACGAGCCTGTTTCCTAAACCGGCAGCAACATGTCCAATATCTGGTTAAATATTTATTTATTCTGCGCATAGTTCATGCTCTTGCGGTGAGAATAGTTATATTTAAACATTGGATATATTTAGGGTGGTGAAGGAGTGTACGTCTATTTTTACATTGCACGTTTTAGATTGCTGCTGGTAGTTTCGACTAGAGTCTTTGTCGACAAGAAAGTCGATAACAGCTGGCCTAAAGCTAGAAGGCGAGGGTGGGTCACGGCCCGTGTGGGTGCTCTACTGGTCACAGTCAGAGTGAGTTACAGGCATTTGTGAAGGACCGACAAAGGGCTTTTTCACTACGTCATTATAATGATAACATGATAATAGGGGAAAGAAAGAAATAGAAAGAGAGAGTGAGAGGCAAAAGCAACAAGAAAAAGATACAGACAATATAAATGCAGCCAACCTGCAGAGTAAATGCACAGGAAAATGCAACAAAGACCAAACCAAACCATAGTAAAGCTTCAAGTAAACAATGACTGAGAGCATAACGGAAGTGATGGCCAAATCATTCAGACAGTCCTAGACAGAATGGAGCCTTTTTACCCTGGTTCAGGAAGTGTGAGGGTTCTGGCGGTTAGTCCGTGGGTGGCCATCTATAATGAATGGTTTCTGACGTGCCCGAATGAGAGTTTACTGTCCCTGTACCGATCACGGACTATAACTAGAATATCCGGCGCACGCACTAGAGCTAACGCAGCGATGGGGTAACGCAACGATGGTGTCACGTAACGGGCGTCTAGCCTGGTACAGGACACGTGGACAAATGGATGTTCCTTTAGAATTAGACGTAGCTTAGTTGCAAATTGGTTGGGATCCACGGTTCGATCCTCAGGATCTTCATGTCTGTATCGACTTCTTTCTAATTTGTGTAACTTTAGCTTTAAATACTCTTAAAACAGAGCACTGATGAAGAGAGAGGATAAAGTGCGTACCGTCGGCTCCATGGAAGACCAGCAGCTTCTTGCTGAAGGCACACTGACATTAGCTTTGCGTGTTTTGGTCGGAAGCGAAGAAGAGATCTAAGGAAAGAAGGGCTGACTGAACCAGCAACAAGCTCAGCATTCGCACGAACACAGTTGACGAAAAATATAATTAACGCTTCTAGATCAAGACTGCCTAGGGACCTCTTGCATGCATGCGATGCACGGTCCAGGAAGAGAGGAATTGATTCTTTATATCACTCCGTTTAATGCAAATTATTACTTAATTATTAATTATTGGGTACGTTTTTCTGGTACTGGTCATTTTTTATGTCTTGTCGAAGTTCTTTGACAGTTATAGTGGGGTTAATAGATCACGAAGATTAGAGTGTTGCTCGAATTGCTTTACAGCTTGTTCAAGCTGTCAGGAAGGGTCTGCACTCACGAACCGCTTGTGCACGAGATCTAGTCAGCTGCGCACTATAGTAGCCGTTCGAAAAAAAAATGAGTTGGTTTATCTATATTCCGCATACTAGTGGATGTAGTGCGCTACCACGATAGCTCATCGGATGCACAGGATGGACAGACCTGAAATCTTCGCTTCATTATTTCAATCCTACCAACAATTAGTTTCCTCGAGCGACTTCTATGTTTTGGTTTATGTTCTTGCAGTTTATGTTCTTTCAATGCAAGTTCTGGGGCGCATGCGAAAAATGAATGAAAATCATTTGCAAATCGTTGAAATGAAATGAATGAAAATTAATGTACAAATAAAAGACGTTCCGCTAAAACAAAAATATTCTGTCGCACAAGGCCTGTGACATAATTCATGATGCGATTTTAACCTCAATGTTTCGTGATGTTTAAAATTCCTGCGTTAACCAAGTGTTTTATCTTCACCGAACCTAAACAATGTTTTTATTCAGACCATTGATGGTTGTCTTGCACAAAAGAGCATTGAGAACGGCTTATTAACAATTAACTTCATTACTTTTTTGGTTATTAAAAGCCTACCGACGGCAGTTATTCAATAATAACAACCTGTGTGACTCGTAAACAACACAAGTTGCAACATGGCCTAGAGGCTAGAGTGACTTCACAATATCCTTGCAGTCCCGCGCACCTCATTACGAACCTCGAGCTCATTGACGCGTCAACGAAAGTTTTGTTCAAAATAAATCAGCCACAGCGACCGTGTAGTACAAGTCTGATCTTGCCTTTCTGCAACATTGGAACTCAGCTAAAAGTTGACGCCAATATCTCCACAACGATTGTTTCCTTCTTGTTTTCCTAACAATAAGGAAATCTAAGCTGACCTTTGAAAAGTAGTATCTCATTCGTCCTTTCGTAATTAGATTTTGGATTAAGCCAGTTTTGACGATTTTTCCTCCACTGGTAAGAAAGTGGAGAAAAAAGTGGAAAATGAAGGAAAAAACGTTAAAACCGATTAAATCCAAAATCTATGTACACAGGCCGTAAAAGGTAGGGGAGAGGGAGGGGTGGGGTGTGCAGTACAACCTATGCAGTAACACTGATAGAACCAATCGTCCTTGTAAATGTGGGTAGCACTTATTCAGTAGCCAGTGGTTAAAAAACATGTGGCATTCATATTTAATGTTCAACAGTAGTTCATATATTCTGTCAAGCTGTAAGTCCAATTTGTAGTATCCATTTCCTGTGGGGAGGGTTGGGGTAAGTATTATGGGGTACAATTGGTGCGGGTCGATACTTTGATTCCCACAAAACCGCTCCTTTTTTCACGTTAAAAAAAAGACAAATTACCCAATTGATACCTATTTAACTTGCTTTTTCAGGATTTGGTGGTTTTAGTACAAAAATCCAAACTTGTGGAAAATCAGAATCTGGATTGGCATATTGGATTGGACTTTTCTTAAGTGGAGTGTGGAATCGACACCAACATTTTAATTGATATTTCAACTTGAAATCGATCTAAGAAGGATAAAAGTACATGAAGAATTGCTTTGAAGATGAATGAAAAATATGGCTCTTTTGAGAAGAAACGGTTAAGGGTACCTAGTGCGAATTTGCGAATTTATTCAAAATTTTTTTACGACTTCTTTTCAGCTTTATCAAAATATACTCATAAAAGGATTTCAAGGTATCTCACTTGATAATGATCCAGCTCCTATTGACCTTTCCGACCTTTATGATCCTTTTGTTCGACTTATAAATTGTTATTATTAATAATCACTTTATGTTACAAAAAAATCATTTGATCCTTTATTCGAATTACCATTTCCCTTTCTCCCATATAAACCTTAAGATTGCTACTGAAGAAGTGTGTTAAGTTTTAAAAAACCTACAAGGTGTCCTACAAAGTGTAAGTCCAGAAATTACATTTATCCCTGATGGGGCTCCTGTAGTTTCATTTCCAGTGTCCAGCGAGGGACCTGAACACTATTTACCATATATGGGTATCGTATGCCAAACGGTCAACAACCGCCATTTTTGAATATTCACTTCTTCATTCGAATATTTGCACCAACCTTTTACACAAGTTTTTAGATTATTACCCCTTACAAATATCACTTTAGATGCTGAAATACCACTACGAGCTACAGATTACATCTTGAATTCGATAATAAGTGGAAAAAATTGCTGTTTGAAGGGAAAAATGAGTGAGGAAAGCTCAGTGGAATCCAACGATTCGCCATCGCGTGCCGAAGGTAAAAACATACTTCTTTTGATCTGTTTTATCTTTCTTTTTATTTCTCCTACCTGGAAATATTTTACTGTAAGTTGTTTGGGAGCTTTGACGTAAAAATATTATTTCAATTTACGAAGCTTTTTGTTTTATATGAGATACTTTTGAATAAAAAAATCTCGGCTTCAATATATTTTCAAAATTTGTATTCTCTAGTGATCGATCTCCTCTGATGTTTGTCTTTGGTAAAAAAATATTTGAAAAATAAGCCAATTTAATAAAATAAGAACATGTTTTAAACTATAAAAGGACAACGCAGAAGTGTTTTTGTTTCATAATCAGAAATATTAAATCGTTTGTTACTTTTGTTTAATACGGAATGTTTACTGTTTGATCTGTGAGTTCGTATTTTATTTTACAAATCTGTACATTGATCGTGTCCAAAAGGATCTAGTTTAAATAGATTGGATAAGTTTTAGTGATTATGTTATATTTTGCAAAAGATATGGATGATTAATATCTTTTTCCCCAGAAGGCAGTACCTCCGGTATGGAGACAAGGGTTTGTGTTGTGGGAAAGAATAATTTTGAGAATGAAGAACTGATGAAGGCTTTGGAGGTAAAAAAAGATTTTCTGTTGTGTACATCAGTTTAGGACGCAATGCCTGTGAATCAGATATGAGGATAAGATTATTAAAGTATTTCATTCATTCTAAAATCTCCCTTGGGATATTAATTTTTTATATTGTAGTTCTTTGATTGACGGTCCTTGAAATGTTAGTCAGCTAACAAAACATCAAACTTTGTTGGTTGCACTTCAACAATAATGGTAGAGCGCATACCAAACATCCATGAAAAAGATACTGGCCATTTTTATGAACATGCAAACTCAGTAACTGCAAGCTGCACACTTTACTCTTTCTCTACCACCAGTCAAAAATACTAGTATGAAAGGTACCAAATGATTAATAGGTTTGATTGACGACAGCAAAAAACCAAATTTCAGTGTGCAGCTAAGGATTATGGAGTTCACATGTTTAAGAAAATAGCAGTAACTAGCAAATATTGTACAAAGTAGTGCAAAGTTTCGTATGTCTTCAGTTTACTGAACTTACTAGACCTTGCCAATTTTTGCAAGTTTGTGCAATTTCTTACAAAGCTTTTCACAGATAAGTCATATGCACTCTAGTAAAAAGTTTATATATTCTAACATAGTCTTTATTTACTCACTACAGACTCTTAAAGTCTCTACAATAAGGACAGAAGACACTAAAGATATCCTTAAAACAATCAATGATGAAGTAGAAACAGCGTTTGTCTGTGACCCCTTTGAAGGGGAAGAATTCATCAACCTCCATAGAGAAGAACAAAGAATCATTGGTCCACCTGTTGTACTGGCTTGTGCCAAGAATAACCTAACTCTCCCATATAACTCCCGGCCGCTCTACTGTTCCATTATGGCCAATCATATAATTTGTTTCACTGGGTTCAAGAAAAAGGAAGAAATGGGAAAGCTGTGTAACTTAGTACATCACATGGGTGGAAGCATTCGGGGTGAGCTGAGTGGGCGGGTGACGCATCTGGTAGCAAGCTCTGTCCATGGACATAAATATGGGGTATGTTATAACCAGAAAATACTTTTTGTACCTTAAAAGTACTCTGCACAAGGCTTGGATGACCATGTTAATGTCAGTCCTTTCCTAATCAACTAGAGGCATGAAAAGAGAACCACAACTTTCTATTGACTCCGACGAAGGACTAACGTCCGAAACGTCAGTTTTCTATTTTCACTACGGTGTAAAACTTATAAATCTACGATAACTTGTTTCATTAGAAACACCGACGCAGTCCACGCTAGTTTCACTAGCCATCATCTAAAGGGTTTTTATGTTGAATTACTGTCAAGTCCCATCCTGTAAAAGCAAAGTTGATTTAATATTGTTCATTTATTAAAAAATGGATGTATTAAAAAAACCATTATCTGATAATCCATTTATTAACCATACTTTGTCTTGTGTAGACTGCAGTTAGTCTAGGAAAACCAATTATGACAGTGGACTGGATCTATGCTTGTTGGGCCAAGAAACTGGATTTGTATGTATTCATTCTCATGTTTTAAAAATCCAAAAACTTGCCAGAAATTTTTGTTTATTCAATTTTTGTTCATTATTGGCAATTGCTTCCTAAGTGCATAATATTTCTGAACAGAGCACACAAAAAAACTGTTTTATTTATTTTATTACTGTATATATTGGCTAATCTTATTTCTGTATTGAATTTATTTATGCAAAAAGAAAGACGGTCGCATGATCTAGCAGCAATGCAGTCCTGCAGATGGCATCAGCACTGCTCTGTTCACTAAAAAAGCACTTTTTCGACCAATCAGCTCAAGCACACTATCCTAACTATATAATAATTATTAATAATACATTGTTGTTTTTAGGGATGTGTCTGCATCTAGTGACGAAATGGTAAGTTATCGTTGTGAATTACCAGTATGTAATGTGCTATAAAAAAAGAAAAAGATAGTTCCAAAGATGAAAATCACTTTTGATTACAAACATGACAAACGAATGAATATTTTTTCAACTCATGGACAATATAGCATATCAAAAAGAGCTTTATATTTCTTTGTTTTTAGGACAAATTCAAAATGGCTCCTTTCCATGGTTTGTCACTGAGTTTTTATGGTTTTTCTGACGAGGAGAAGAAACACATGGAAGAGTCAACTGAACAACAAGGTATTAATAATTAATAATTGTCAATAATTGTAAAAAAGTTAGAGCCTATCATAGTTACAAGGTACAACTTGAAGTTATGTTCAGTATTCATTTTGATTGATAAAAAATAATTATTCATTAATCATCAATCATTATTAATATTATCCATTCTTCCAAATGGTTAGGTGGTAAATACGTCGACTCAAGTAATGCGAGCTGTACTCATGTGGTGGTGGAGGACGGAGTTAAGGAACTTCCTGATAACATCAGAAACTCGTCACAAACATTTGTAGTAAAACAAGAGGTAAGCGTGCATGTCAATCCTATGACTTTTGCTACCTGTGTGTCAAGGTAAATATTTTGCAAAGGTCTTAAAAGCAAGAATGGAAAAATCGTAGGATAAGTTACTACAACCTCAAAGATACCGCCATCCGGTTAGCTCAGCAAGTAAGTGTGTCAGTCTGTTGTGCGGGAGGTCGGTTCAGGTCTCGGCTGGACCAACACCCAGGGTCTTAAAATAACTAAGGAGAAGGTGCTGCCTTGATATTTGATAATATCTGCAAATGGTTAGACCCTCAAGTGGCTTGGATGACCATTATAAATGGCGGTCTCGTCTCTCCACATTTCATCATTACTAACCAGTATCGGAGGGACGTAAAAGAACCGCTGAGGACGTAAAGAAAACCTGGCAGTTACAACCCTCAGTGCCCACACCTCATACTAACCATCTCTCATTCACAAACTATTGTGAAGCGCCTTTAAACATATGCATACGGAAAAGAGCGCTAAATGAATAGATATCATTACCAGATATTACTGGCAAATTTCAGATGATTAAATAATTAGAGTGTGCGCTTTTGTTGGAAAACACATTGTCTTCTAACTAACCAATCAGAGGCGCCCTGTATTTGGAAGGCACGTTATTGTTTCCTAACTAACCAATCAGACTGCTCGCTTCTCATGGACAGTACGTTATAGACTTCTGACTGAGCAATCATAGTGCGAGTTTTTATGGAATATAAGTACTTATAAATTGTACTTAACTAACCCACTGCTGTGCGCGCTTTTCATGGACGGCATCCCATTAATTTTTTGAACTAACCAATCAGAGTGAGCTGCATTTTTTACATACGCTGCCAACCCCCACTCTCTTTAAACAAATAATATTCTTTAGATAGAACGTTCATGAAGTTTATCTTTATTACATATATATGAGATAGAAGGTCCACATTTTCTTATATTAATTTTCTTATTAATTTTCTACTTGAAAATTATGTTTTATCGTTGTTAATAATGATGATGATCTCATTATTAATCTAGTTTATGCTGTCAGTCAACGGCAAGGTCATTAACTAGGCGGAGAGTTAACGTGTTACAAACTACTGAGACATAAACTGGAATTTAAGCCAGAGAATTTTGCTCATTTACTGGTGCATTCTCTGAACCCTGACCGGCCTTATTCAAACCCCTTAATACGTCTCCTCCAGGGAAACAAAATCTTTTGGTGAATTTGAAACGTTAATAAAAATGCTATGATTATAAAGATTGTTTCTGCACACAGAAAATTTTAACAAAAAATAATGAGATCGTGAATATTGTAAACACGACCAGAAAGCAAAAAAAGGTCCTCATTTTCGAGTTTTGAGGGGAAAATGATTGCGATTTTAAGTTTTGATCTCCAAGAACCCAAACAGGAAACCATTTATTAAAGTTTTCACGAAAAATCCACACTCGAAACTCGAAAACTGAAATATCCTTGACCAATGAAAATGAAATGCTTTCAGCATCTAAACTAACCAATATACAGGAAGTATAAACGTACGACGAAAATAAACAAAAATACTCGTGTTAAATAATCCAATATATCTGTCATATCATGGCTCCAACATTCTCCAAAACTGAATTACAACCTCCTGTAGACAACAGTGAAGATGCTTTACTATCAAAGGCAAGTTAGTGCCTTGAATGCTGCTCCTAGCGTCAAGGAGTCTGTACGAGATATCTAACCATGCTGCACAGTAGGGAATTGTGCCGGTCGAGGCGTTGAGACAGGAATATTGGAATCGAAAAATACTTTTTTTCCTTGTATTCACACAAAATTCTTCTGACTAGATGCCAAAGTTTTTATATCTTAGTTTGGGACGACTTAAAGAACTGTAGAAGTTGTTATTATTTGCCAAACGTCACGGTTATTGTAGCTCAGTTTCCAGTCATTATATTCTCACTATTTCTTTCTTTGACCCTATTTTTTTATTGTTTATTTATATTATATTATGTTATTTATTTTAGTGGTTTTGGGCTAGTATTCACATGGATGGATGTGCTGATGAATCGCTCTACCCATTCACCTCCACGGTAAGTTTTCACCTTTTATTTACTGTTAATGTATTTATTTTTCATTCATTGAAAGTGAAACATACAATCTCAAAAACAGCAGAAGTCCTTGTAATATGATGCCCGTTAAAGGCAGACTTTAACCTTTGTTGTACCTAGTCAAATCAGATCAAAGATCGCCTTGATCTTTTGTCTCTTCTGCACTCGATACATTTAAGGTTCAATGTCTATGCCCAAAGCTGACTGCATCACACTTCATTGGTTAGCACAGACTGCGGCGATTTCTACACTATTCTACACTTGAATTTTAAAGCAATTTTTGCAATTTGCAAAGTGCTGTGAAACAAATGATAAAAAAGTATAATTCAAAACCTTTTTCGGTCGTACTCGATCTAATGTGACCGCTAATTACGGAATAATAAAGTAAGCAAATAATATGGAGTATGTATTAAGCGGGCACCTGGAGCTAGGCCAATTAGGCCATTAGAAATATACAGTGTTCCCTTCATTAAGCGAATGCCTACGGGACCTTGAATGCCTTGTGTGCGTTGTATATAGATTTTATTTTACAATTAACATTGTAAAAATATTCCGGTTATTATCCGAAGTAGTGTCCGTCAGATAAAGGGTATCTGCTTAATAGAGTTATCGAACTACCACCACTTCCAAGAGGTTCATTAGATGTCACATTTTAAGCACATAGACTCCCGTCCAGGGGTATTAGGTCGCAAGGATATCAAATGCCAACTGGAGGTCTCAAAAGAAGTCCGTCAGAGGCCAAAGTTACTGTAAAAATACTTCTGGCTATAATTTTTGAGACTATTTTGACACCTGTTGAGTTTGACTCGGATTTTAAAACTCATTTCGCTTTTATTTCTTACATGAAAACCGAAATAAAGATGTCACCCACTTTTGCAGCCCAAAACAAACTTCCTATTAGTCTTTAATCCTTATTCTACAGTTCAGTTCACCTCAGAAAATCTTTCAACCTATACCATGATTTTGTTTTTTATCCTTCGCAGTTTTCTTATCTTTAGGAGGTTTTGTTTCTTTTGAGTGTTTTTGTTGTGGAATCACGTGTCAGCTCATTCCTATAAGTGGGCTTTCTTTTCAAGAACATGCGAACTCCGAGAGGGTTACGTGTTGTAAGATATTTAATGTAGTATTAGTAACTATGGAGTAGAAACACGGTCAAAAGAGGCTTCGAGCTTTAAGTCTAACATACATGTACAAATAAAATAAATATTTATTATTTTCTGCGATGTATTTATCCTGAAGACCACATCGACCATTATTATCGTAACATTGCTCGTCTGTGTGCAGCAAATAGCCATGCCGAGATTGAGAACAAAACTGGTTCGAGCCGTTGGCATTGCATTATTATTATTATCATCATCATCATCATCATTATCATCATCATCATCATTATTATTTTGTTGTTAGCCTCATGATCAAACCACCAAGCAGAACACTCCAGCCAGCGTAGGACGAAAACGAAAACGCAAAAAAATCAAGGAATCTGACATCACTGACCTGCTATCCCCAGACTCCCCTCTATTCAAAAACAAGAGAAAGAGTGGGGACTTGTTATCAGTCTCTGGTTCATTGCTTGACTACACGCTTCTGTCGCCATCCACACCAGTAGCTGGACGAGGTCAGTAAAGTGTCAATCGATAGATCGTATCCATATCTCTAAACGTAGCGCGGAGACTCGTATAAACAACGAATTAAAAAAGAGGCAAATAGACCTAATCGCAGGTAGTATTATTTCTTTTTCTAAGATACTATGTGATTACCAATTTGACACGAAGACCAGTATTGTCTAGTGAATATTACGTGATTTGAAATGGGAAAATAACGTCCAACAAATTTATAGTAGTAATAAATTATGCGTTCGGTGTGTGTAATGAAACAGAGAGAATAAGAGAAAAATATCAGGATGTTTTTCTCTTATTCTCTCTATCCTACTAATTTAGGTAAATTGGCATCACTGACCTCGTTTTCGTGTTTAACAACTCATTTCTCCGTGTGTCTTTCAGAGATATGAATAGGTTGTGTGGGTTGAGTCCTCGTTATACGTTGGTACAGCTTAATTAGTAATATGCGGTATTGATTTACATGTTTGTTGTTATCAGGCGATGCCACACCCAGTGGTACCATCACCCCTCTTAGCACCCCTAAACCTGCTCCAACAGCTAGACAACAAGTTACCATGGAGCTACTACAAACAGAAAAGAACTATGTTGGAATACTGACTACCATATTGAAGGTATGTATCTAATGGAGTGTTGACTCTGCTACAACTTTAGCATGTACTATTTTGAAGTACAGGAGTCCGGAGGACTTATTCATTTCCTCGCAGTCGCTATCAGTGTTGTCACGCAAAACAACTTTCATCTTACGGACCCGAGAGGGGAGGGGTGGGGTGGGGTAACCTGGTATCCACCAACTCTCGAGGCAAATTTAAATCTTGATTTTGTTCTCAAAAATCTACAAAACCAAAAGTAAAATCGCCGAAATGAATGTACTGTCTGTTTGCATGTATGCTAAACAGCGAATTGGTGTATAGATATAGACACTACAGACACCTAGTATCAAGTATTTCAAAAGGTTTTTTAGGGGGAGGGGGTGGTATATTCCTGGTACCTACCACCTGAATCAATCAAGTTTATATCATTAACCTTTGATTTGACCTTGTTCCTTAGAAAGAAGGATTTGAGATATCAAGTCACACCTTCCCTCTTCCTAGTCCGTTCCAATGCGCTAAGGACATACTTTACTGATTGTTACTTGGTTCATATTTTCGCAGGTGTTCAAGGAACCCCTCGAGACCGATCCACGTGGTCCTATCGTACCTACAGAGAGTATCAAAACCATATTTGGTAGTCTGCCTGATATCCTCGATGTACATACTAAGATCATGGCAAGTAGCAATTTTCTATCTTTGGGTACCCTGTGTAGAAAGTCCAACTCCCACGAGAGGAACTCGCTTTCTTGCTTTCTTCCAGGCTAACCAGGGAGGTCGTAAATGGGCTATCATGACATACATAACGAGCGCGAAGTAAGATAAGACTAATAGTATTCTTGGTACAAATATTTGTATCGTCCCATGCACTGCTTAAGTAGCTTACGGCAGAAGATTATCGCGAAAGCCTGTGAAACCCAAGGTAAACTGGCGAGAGCCAAAAGTAATGCAGAACTTATAGCTTGCGTTACTCGGTGTTGTGCGGGGTTGCGAAGAAGACGGGCCACGAACAACAAGCTACGAAGCTTTAAAGTAGCTTCTTACATTGTTTCCCTGTAATGTACGTGCAGTTACTCTACCATGGTTGCGTATCCGATTCTGATTGGATGAGCAGAAGCTTCACGCCTGTTTTGATACCTATGTTTTCACTCTATATAGGAAGAGATAGAAGCCATTATATCTTCCTGGTCAGAAGACAAGTGTATTGGAAAAGTGATTCTTAACCACGTAAGAAACCAGACATGATAATGTTTTATAATGAAATCATAATTATATCGTTAAACATGAAGAATTATAGCCAAAAGCCTGTGTGCGGCTTTAAAATCCCTAGCTTGCAACTCCTCGGGGGGTCGGGGGGTCACAACTCCTCAAACGAGGGGGGGGGGGGAGGATAAAACTAGTCATAAAAGTTTCGAAAGAGAAAATAAGGTAAACAAAAATTGCGCAACTTGTTAAACGAGGGATGAAAAGGTAACCCAATTTTTAACTTCTCGTAATATCTCACAATTGTGTCTTTTCCTCAGGCCGACGTACTGTGCAAGGTCTATCCGCCTTTCGTTAACTACTTCGAGATGAGCAAAGAAACTGTTAACAAACACGACAGAGAAAACCCTAGATTCCATGCATTCCTCAAGGTATGTTACCATAGTGATTGTTGCCATAGCTACCCTAGGTAGACCGTTAATAGTTTATATTATTTGGCAGGCTTGTTTGAGTAAATCAGAATGTGGTCGTCAGTCTTTAGCTGAGCTGCTTATACGACCCGTGCAACGGCTGCCGAGTATGAACCTTCTATTATCAGGTCAGTTTTTTTGAAAAGAGAGTGTGGTATGCCCTGCGCGCAAAGGTCCTTTTCTACCCCGCTTCTTTTTTGTTAGCTTCTTGTTGCAAGACTAGGTAACGGGGCGAACAAGTGGTTTTCCATGCGCGCGCCGTCCTCTTCAACTGCGCGTTTATTTGTTTGTTTATTTGTAGTGCTAGTACTGCTGCAAAACTGCTCTTCCGTTCTCATGTTTAGAAACAAGGAATAATACATTTTTTCATTCTCCCCTCCAGATATTCTCAAGAGAACAGACAAGAACAATCCTGATTACGTGCCTCTAATGCAAGCATCTGACGCTTTGAAGAACGTTATGTTGTAAGTATGATTCCAAATTTACCCATACATTTCCCTCACAACCTCTCAGGGTTAAGCATAGTATTGCTGGGTTGAATTCGCCAAATGCGGAGCTTTGCTCCCTCCCCCCCTCCCCCCAATGCAATTTAGTACCGCATTCCTATGCACTATGAGATCAAGGGTGGTGTTGTGCTAGTGCACTCGCCTCTCACCTCTTGGATATCAGTTTTGATTTCTGGACTCAACATCCCAAGAAAAAAGAGTTTGTTGGACTCTCTTTTGATTCAAAATTTTCTCCTGGTTTTTTGGAATCTTCCTCCTCCTTCTTCAAGTTCGATTTGAGTTAGCCATTCCCTGACTTTGATCAGCGAGGAAGTTGTTTCAGGGTTTGATAAAATTTGAAGATCACCCAGGATCTTTTTTTTTTGAGCTTTGGAAACGCGAATCATAATTCTCCAAATGTCCACATCCAATAAAATATTAGGTAAATCTTTGGTGTATTAATCTCATAAAACAGGCATATCAACGAAGACAAACGAAAAACAGAAGGTCAAGTACAGATGTTCGAGATCCTACGAGACGTAGATGGCTGCCCTGTAAGTAATGATTACTGGAATTTCTGGCAAATATATTTTTTTCAATAAATTTTTGATCGAAACAACATTAAATTGTAATGATAATAATGACTATAATGATTTATCATAATTTGCGCGCAAAAATAATCGCAATTGATCTATTTATTCGTTGTTAAGCTATATTATTAGTTTCTTTGAAACTCGAGTTGCGCGTCGAAAAGTGCGCAAAAATCAATCAATCAGTGTCTGTCAGTGGAAATTCTCTCTGACTTTTTTCCGTTTCCTGTCCGCTCATAAACATTTTTTTGCTTTTCCTCCCAGGCGTACATTTTATCGTCACATCGTAGCTACGTTACTAAAGCTGATACTTTTGAGCTTGGAGACGGCGTATGCGGCAAAGGAGAACCCGTTACGATATTCCTATTCAACGACAGTTTAGAGGTACGTAAAGAAAGAATGTGACGGGCTCCCTGTGTCACCTAACAAACGTATCCCACTACTTTGATTTTGAGTTGCAAATGTAATAAACATTCATTCTTTGCAGATGACGAAGCGTCGTGGGATGAAGATAAACAAAGCAATGAAAAGTCCTGCGGCCATACGAACCCCGCAGAAGGCTTACAAACACTTAGAATTTATTCCTCTTTCTCACGTCAGAAGGGTGGTCAATATACGAGATAATGAAGGTAATTGATACTCGCTGCCTGCAAAGCACTACTGGGAATACAACAGGTAGCCCATCCATAATTATATGCTCTCTCTGTTCAACCTTTAGATTGTCAGAATCTGTTTGGTATTATCTATCGCATTGCTAATGAAATGAAAGAAAAGCTGTTAATGTTCAGACTCATCAACGATGACATCCAGAAAGAAGATTGGTTGTATAAACTTACGATGGGCCTGGCAAATACTGCATGTACCACTGACATCGTAAGTGAGCTTAGATCCATATTTTCTGTTATCAAACCGTTGTCTAAGGCCCTGGCGAAACGAGAAAACATGTTTCCAGAAACATGTTTTCTTAAATGTTTCCAAAGGTGGCAAAACTGTCAGGGAACATCGGGAAACATGTTTATTCAACATTGGTTAGCGTATGCGGCACTTTCAAGATAGAGCTAGCGGTGCTAAGTAACGAACTTTTAGAATGTTAACTGTCGTTGCTAAGCGAGGAAAAATTGTTAAACATTGTTTTCATGCGTCTTTGAAGCATGCAATGTTCCTGCCACACAGCAGAAACATTCTTGGGTCTTGGAAACAAAATTTGTTGCACGCAGCAATGTTTCGCATGTGGCTAAACTGAGAAACATCGATGGGAAATGCGCGCGGAAAATATGTTTCTTCGTTTAGCTTGGGACTAATGATTGTTTCTATTTCTTCATCAGGAAAACTTTGTGACAACCGTAGATCCTCAGGAGTTAATGCTGAGCAAGAGTGACCTCTCTACGGGTGGTACACTAAGTAGAGCTGTTAGGTAAGACCCCACCCATGAAAATAGCCCTCTAGTTGTTAAGAGTGACCTCTCTAAGCGTGGTACACTGAGTAGACCGTTTGGTAACACCCCATCCATGAAAATACCCCTCTAGTTGTTAAGAGTGACCTCTCTAAGGGTGGTACACTAAGTAGAGCTGTTAGGTAAGACCCCAACCATAAAAATAGCCCTCTAGTTGTTAAGAGTGACCTCTCTAAGGGTGGTACACTGAGTAGAGCTGTTAGGTAAGACCCCACCCATGAAAATAGCCCTCTAGTTGTTAAGAGTGACCTCTCTAAGCGTGGTACACTGAGTAGACCTGTTTGGTAACACCCCATCCATGAAAATATCCCTCTCAATATCAACTGCTAAAAATTGTATGTTATTCACCTTGCATGCATCATATAGATCCCTTGTTGTAATTTCTAGAGCTGCTTGAATTGGCGGACCCCAACAACAATTTTCTTGAAGAGTAAATTGCAGTATTAGAGAGTTTTAGATTCACTTTTTTCCTCCCCGCAAACAGCAAATGTGACCATGTTTTCATAGTTTTCCTGTATTTTACTTTACCTTTTACAAACCTTCTCACCAAGCGCAAATACTCTTTTGTTTTTCTACTACTTGGACTTTTTTTGCAATTCTTTTTCAGTAATTTAAAAGAATTTTTTTACTGGTTAATTGACGTTTCACGTTTGCCTTGAACGTAAATCTAAAATTCTCTGATATCGTTCTGTCCGCTAAATTGGTATGTGGAGAATATGCTCCAAGGTGTCTGATTAATCCTTAAAGTTGCGTCATTTACTTAGCCTGGTTAAATAAACCAAAGCAGAAAAACGTTTTTGTTCCTTGCTTTGATTTCATATCTAGTTCAGTACAACTCACCCAAACCGTTTATTTTTTTAGGGTTGCCAAACGTACAACCAGAAAAGTAAGTCGTGCCTTGTCAATGAATAAAACACCAAGAAAGAGTAACATGGTCAGACGATCTTCATCAAAGTAAGTCAGGGAAAACAATTGTTTTCGAGTCCATTTTTAAAAATCCTTTCTCGGTCATTCTTTTTTATCTATCTTTCCTCTATTTAATCTCGTTTTCATCTTAGTATCTTTAGCATCGTTAGTATCTTTCATTTTTCCTCATATCTCAGTTCTTTTCTTTTCACTTCCTATTTCCATCTAATCTCATCTCATTATTTTTCCAGTGTTACTCCAAGTCGTGAGGTGTTTGCTGGTGCGAGTCCTTTAGCAACATCATCAATATACAACCAGAATGTACCAATAGGATTGCGTGGTAGGGCAATGAGCGTCTGTGAAGGCATGGTAAGTAGATAAACCAGGAGAGAGAAAACTCCCGTCATTTGTTTGTCTTTTTCTTTCGTTTCCATTATACCATTGAGAGACGGATACACGCATATTGTAACTATGATTGTAGAGACCCTTTTTACCTTGAGTGTAATGTTTTCCCATTACAGACCACGTGTCATTCCCTAGAGTATCATTTCTTTGTTTATCGGTTGCGCACGAGAAGACTATGGATGCAACTCAAACAAAGAGTCATGTGTCATTCCCTAGAGCATCATTTCTTTGTTTATCGGTTGCGCACGAGAAGACACATGAATATGGATACAACTCAAACAAAGAGTCATGTGTCATTCCCTAGAGTATCATTTCTTTGTTTATCGGTTGCGCACGAGAAGACAACTAAATATAGATACAACTCAAACAAATTTTATTCCCAAGACAATGAGACGTGGTTTGAAATGGAAAAACATTACGCCCAAGGTAAAGAGGTCTAGATTGGGTATTCCATGTCTGTGGTTGATATTTTTACAGCCACCAACATGGCTATTCAATAGAGAATTGCTTCAACATTCTAATTCCCCATCATTTCACAAATTTCTAGTGGACAAGGAATAGACAAAACATATGTAACTTATAGAACTAACAAACACTTCTTATATTGTAAACCCGTGCGACTCTTAACATGTTTTAGTAGATCGAATCTGCCTTTGTCATACCCCACCAAATCAATGATTTCCAAGTTACTAATGGATCAGTTGACTATAGCGTTTATCGCCAACACAATAGTCCCATTCACACTTCCCTGCGCCATGGTTACCTTTCAAGATGGCGCAGGGAACCGTGAAGGGCACTATTCACACAACTTTATTGACTCCACCATGTTTGTAAATTAGGTTTGTTTCGATAAGAAATAGAAGCTAAATCCGCTGTTTTTTAACTCTCTTTATATAGGACTCCGAGTTAATGGATGTCGATTTGAAAGTTCGAAGATCAATGTCAATCAGCGAAGAACGCTAGATCAAAGAATATCTTCCGAGAAAACGTCTTTTTAGATCAAATTCATTGTTATATAGAAATTACTAGCTCAAATCAATGAATATTGGAAAATTCATTGCGAAGGGCGTTGGGTATAGATTATATTGTTATACAGTTATTCGGGCAAAACATTAGTATTATTATTATCCTTGTAATTAACAGTGATTGATGCTTGAGTGAAGTAACTAAACCCCTGGGGGCGAAAGCACTAATTGTTTTAGTCAAATCCAACTAGTCGATCAAATATATGAATGCAAACAAGTTTTGAATTCAAAGTAAGTTTAATGTTATGCATCTCAAAGCCTGCACTTTTCATTACTACAGTAGTAGGATATAACTTATAGCCTATAGTAGTAGCTTATCCAATCAGAAAGCAGCATTGATGATAGACCACTAGTTGGATTTGATTAATACGCATTAGTCTATTTACATCGTTTTCTTTCGTGTCTATATGACTATTACACGTTGACAAACATTTTTTATTTCACGGGTTAAATGTTTTCACTCCATCGCATCCCTTAAAATAATTATATATGATAAGTTAATTCTTCCAGCACCGACTTTTTCACTAATCCTTCTCTTCGAAATTCGTTCCATCAACTTATCGCGCATCGTAGGCTGCTCAACGACGTAAAAACCATGCAAGTAAAAGTGTATGTAACACGAAAAAAATTCATCGCTTAAAATGTACAGCTTGTTAGTAATAATAAATATATCCTAATGAGATTTGTTTCAAAAACTTATTTCTTGAGATTTTTTAAAATATAAATTGTAATTCTTATAAAATAACAGCAAGAGGCATATTCTTTTGTGCTTCATTTGATAGCTTACGTAGTACACTCCAAATGTTGGGAAACTGAAAAGTGTACTACCTGAAATTAAGATTATACATTCAAACATTTCTTATATTTGCAACTAAATCTGGAGACTTGTAAACAAAATGACGTCACAACTTATGCTAATTTTTCTTACATTTCTAGAGAAATACGTTTTTGAAACGAGTTTAAACGTGATATTTTTATTAATGCCAATAAACTACACATTTTGAACATTAGAAATTTTTCGTGTCATATGCCCTTCAACAATCAGACCGGAGGCCTTGAGAACTTTTCAAAACTTTTTCCCAATAGTAGATTTATACTAAGGCTCAGGTCAAACGTCGAACTTCACGTGATCCGAACCTAAAAGTTTTGAAAAGAAGGCTGAAAACGCGAGTTAGCCGCCATTCTTCAATACCGGCTCTATTCGCTCCTCATAAGGCTGTATAGCATAATCCTTTATTTTTGAAACTCAATTATTTAGGAAGACTTCTAAAGTAAGCACATTGAACTGTCGTTGCATCGTTGTATATAATACCTTAATCTTTACCAATAATATTTGTCAGTAAATCAGATTTTTTCTGTGAACAAATCTATTTTGCAAGGGATACCTGTGTCAAGCGATCTCCAAAATTACACTAACCACAGGTAACCCAAACCATTAACTTTTCTATCTTATAAATATGCCAGTAATAAGATGATTCATAATAATTATAAGAGTGTAGTATAAAATATCTAATGGTTATCTTAAAATGATTAAAAGAGGATAAATATGTTGAAAAACGAGGGTCACTAGACCCAGTTAATATTGATTATATTAGATGATTGATCCATATAGGGGTTTTAAATACGAGCCCCGAGTACGATATTAGGGTGGCCAACTAGGGGCAGTGTTCCATATAGGGGTGGCCAACTAGGGGCAGTGTTCCATATAGGGGTGGCCAACTAGGGGCAGTGTTCCATATAGGGATAGTGTTCCATATAGGGGTGGCCAACTAGGGGCAGTGTTCCGTATAGGGGTGGCCAACTAGGGGCAGTGTTCCATATAGGGATAGTGTTCCATATAGGGGTGGCCAACTAGGGGCAGTGTTCCGTATAGGAGCAGTGTTTCATATAGGGGTGGCCAACTAGGGGCAGTGTTCCATATAGGGGTGGCCAACTAGGGGCAGTGTTCCATATAGTGATAGTGTTCCATATAGGGGTGGCCAACTAGGGGCAGTGTTCCATATAGGGGTGGCCAACTAGGGGCAGTGTTCCATATAGGGGTGGCCAACTAGGGGCAATGTTCCATATAGGGGATAGTGTTCCATATAGGGGTGGCCAACTAGGGGCAGTGTTCCATATAGGGGTGGCCAACTAGGGGCAGTGTTCCATATAGGGGTGGCCAACTAGGGGCAGTGTTCCATATAGGGATAGTGTTCCATATAGGGGTGGCCAACTAGGGGCAGTGTTCCGTATAGGGATAGTGTTCCATATAGGGGTGGCCAACTAGGGATAGTGTTCCATATAGGGGTGGCCAACTAGGGGCAGTGTTCCGTATAGGGGTGGCCAACTAGGGATAGTGTTCCATATAGGGGTGGCCAACTAGGGATAGTGTTCCATATAGGGGTGGCCAACTAGGGGCAGTGTTCCATATAGGGATAGTGTTCCATATAGGGGTGGCCAACTAGGGGCAGTGTTCCGTATAGGGGTGGCCAACTAGGAGCAGTGTTCCATATAGGGGTGGCCAACTAGGGGCAGTGTTCCATATAGGGATAGTGTTCCATATAGGGTGGCCAACTAGGGGCAGTGTTCCGTATAGGGATAGTGTTCCATATAGGGGTGGCCAACTAGGGGCAGTGTTCCATATAGGGATAGTGTTCCATATAGGGGTGGCCAACTAGGGGCAGTGTTCCATATAGGGGTGGCCAACTAGGGGCAATGTTCCATATAGGGGTAGTGTTCCATATAGGGGTGGCCAACTAGGGGCAGTGTTCCATATAGGGGTGGCCAACTAGGGGCAGTGTTCCATATAGGGGTGGCCAACTAGGGGCAGTGTTCCATATAGGGAGTGGCCAAATAGGGGCACGGGCAGTGTTCCATATAGGGGTGGCCTACTAGGGGCAGTGTTCCACATAAGGAGGTGGCCATATAGGGGTGGCCAACTAGGGGCAGTGTTCCATATAGGGGTGGCCAACTAGGGGCAGTGTTCCATATAGGGGTGGCCAACTAGGGGCAGTGTTCCATATAGGGATAGTGTTCCATATAGGGGTGGCCAACTAGGGGCAGTGTTCCATATAGGGGTGGCCAACTAGGGGCAGTGTTCCATATAGGGGTGGCCAACTAGGGGCAGTGTTCCGTATAGGAGCAGTGTTCCATATAGGGGTGGCCAACTAGGGGCAGTGTTCCATATAGGGATAGTGTTCCATATAGGGGTGGCCAACTAGGGGCAGTGTTCCGTATAGGAGCAGTGTTTCATATAGGGGTGGCCAACTAGGGGCAGTGTTCCATATAGGGGTGGCCAACTAGGGGCAGTGTTCCATATAGGGGCAGTGTTCCATATAGGGGTGGCCAACTAGGGGCAGTGTTCCATATAGGGATAGTGTTCCATATAGGGGTGGCCAACTAGGGGCAGTGTTCCATATAGGGGTGGCCAACTAGGGGCAATGTTCCATATAGGGGTAGTGTTCCATATAGGGGTGGCCAACTAGGGGCAGTGTTCCATATAGGGGTGGCCAACTAGGGGCAGTGTTCCATATAGGGGTGGCCAACTAGGGGCAGTGTTCCATATAGGGGTGGCCAACTAGGGGCAGTGTTCCATATAGGGGTGGCCTACTAGGGGCAGTGTTCCACATAAGGATAGTGTTCCATATAGGGGTGGCCAACTAGGGGCAGTGTTCCATATAGGGGTGGCCAACTAGGGGCAGTGTTCCATATAGGGATAGTGTTCCATATAGGGGTGGCCAACTAGGGGCAGTGTTCCATATAGGGGTGGCCAACTAGGGGCAGTGTTCCGTATAGGAGCAGTGTTTCATATAGGGGTGGCCAACTAGGGGCAGTGTTCCATATAGGGATAGTGTTCCATATAGGGGTGGCCAACTAGGGGCAGTGTTCCATATAGGGATAGTGTTCCATATAGGGGTGGCCAACTAGGGGCAGTGTTCCGTATAGGAGCAGTGTTTCATGTAGGGGTGGCCAACTAGGGGCAGTGTTCCATATAGGGGTGGCCAACTAGGGGCAGTGTTCCATATAGGGGCAGTGTTCCATATAGGGGTGGCCAACTAGGGGCAGTGTTCCATATAGGGATAGTGTTCCATATAGGGGTGGCCAACTAGGGGCAGTGTTCCATATAGGAGCAGTGTTTCATATAGGCGTGTGCAACTAGCGGCAGTATTTAGGTCAAGGTAGCATGGGCGTAATGTTTTTATCATTTCAGACCACGTACATTAAATCACACATTAAAAATCATAGTTTGGTTCAATGGTGGCACATGTGAAGATGCATAAATATGGATACAACTCAAACTCAAACGAATGACCCGCGGAAAGCCCTCGTTCTTCGCAACAGGCCAGAAGAAACGCAGGCTCTGGGTACGAGATCGGATAATATACAGCATGGACTTAGTTTCTACTACACACCAATGCACGCCAAGAAACAATGATCACAACTACAGAAGAAGCATTGACAAGGAATTAATTCTCTTATGAATGTATTTTGACTAACAGGTGTTAACTGGGTTGTCTGTATTCAAACTCCGAGACAACTCTTGACTCTCCAGTGTTTTATGACATAATATGTCAATCAAAAAACTATCTAGAGGAGTTTTTACTTGAGCGTGAAAATAAAGATACACGGCATGGGATTAACGACATCGTCCTAGCTTTGAACCGTTCTCAAGGCGTTAGCGCGAGACGACTAGCTATGGTAGTCCAAACACATTACGTTACCAAATGTGCCAGACTTATTTTTGCAGTGAGTGATTGAGTTATGCGGGTTGGCGGAGACTCGACCAAACCAAGTAAAGAGGTCAGCTGAACGAGCGGTTTTCATGACTGGAAAATTAAACACACGGTACAGACTTACTGCACGTACACGGTATGACTGTAACTTCTTCTCATTGTCTTCAGGTTCATCCATCCACAGCTCGTGGTAACGGTAAGATACGGCTAAAGCACGGTTACGAATCAGTGCCATGTCGTGGTCGTCCCACTGATCATAAGAAAACCGCTTTAACACTGAGGCTTATGCTACTTAGGATAAGGTCAAACGTCGAGCTTCACATGAGCCGAACCTTATGACATCAAAGAAGACCGCCTTGATATCCTTTGTTTAAATTAGGTTCGACTCATGTGAAGTTCGACGTTTGACCTGAGCCTTGATCTATACATCGATGTAAAAGTAAAAATAACATTAAAAATTAATAAGCAAAAAAGTGATCGACATCAAGACAAGACCAGGCGTCAAATGGAACCCAGTATCAACCCCTCCACTGACGACCATTTTGTCTGCGATTCTCGCATACAGCCTACAAGGTCCTCCGCTGCCATCTTTAATCTTCATGGGAGCAGCGAACACCTCGGCACCTTTGGGTGGAAGAAGATGAAGGTTGGCCACATTCTCTATACCAGGGATGTTTCTGTTTAAAAGGATTAGATGAGAACCGAATGTAAGACTTTGGCCATTGTCAAAAGAAGGAGTGTCGATGCCAAAGAGTTTGATCTTGTTGTTATCGACCAACCACTGGGCCGCGACAGAATCCATTCCTTTAAAAGAAACAAGGATTCTGGTAAGTTATCAAGTCGTTTTTTTTGCTCCATGTTAAGTTGGTATTTCTTGAAAAAATAGATATTAAGATGCACTGCATATTAATCTATTGAAAATCGTAAGCTCGCGCAAATTGACATCCATGGTCGTGCTTCTTATATTAGAGGACAGAGTATAGAAACGCCCTAACGTAAAGGTCAACTAGTACCCCCCTGTCTTCTTTTCACTTGTTATCATGCACCTTTTTGTGTGTAACTCTTCAAACTTTTTTCAGAGCTCTATTTCTATAACCTGCTAGGCTCGGTGTCGTATGTGAATAGAGTTGTTTGTTGGTTCTCTCCGGGGTTCTCTCCTGTGCTTCCAGGATTATTCTCCGGTTTTCCTCCCTCCACAAAAATTAACACTTCAATTCTAATTCGATCTGGTGTTGAGACTTTAAGTCGTATACTATATTGGATTTAGATTTTCCATTTCCATTATTTTACATGTGTTGACACATCTATCCCAAACTTTTCCTCCCCAAAACACGACATTGATATCCGGTACTATACTCCCACTTATTACCTGGAAAATGGAAGGTGCTGGTATTTGTAGGAGTGTTCGTTCCAAAGTACTTTTTCTTGTCTGGATAAAACCTTCCAAAGCCAGTGTAAACGAATACGATAGATCTCTCAGGTATTGGTCCGTAAGTCTTCTCCCATTTCTTCAGATCATCAACGCTCATCTGATAGTCACGGTTTTGGTCACATTTCGCTGATACATTCACCACGATAACGTCACCTACCATCGATTCAATAGGGATTTTCTCTAAAGTTATGCCAGTTTTGTTGATGTGTCTTGGCGCGTCTATATGCGTTCCTCCATGTTCACCTCCGATGAAATCTGATGTGGTAAAGAAGATTTTGGTGCCAGGGTAGTCTCCCTCGTAAACCATACGGTGCTGGTACAGAGTATTACCAGGCCAGTAGATAGTGACGTTCTCGACGAATGGGTACGACATATCGATCCATTTTGGAGGAGCTGTATGTGCTGTGGCGATGAAAGCCAATCCGAGGACCAGTGGAAATATCATGATGTTGAACCGCCTGAAATAGCACGAGAATAGAACTTTATTCTTAGCCTGCGAAGCCAGGCGTTCCTTGTGTGTTTTGGGAAGGCTCTTATCCTCCCCAAGCCTCCCCAAACCCCACAAGGAACGCCTGGCTACGCAGGCTACTATCTTCTTGGGGAAATACGTTCATGTTCTATGTACACTAAACTGCCAATTTAGACTATTTATTTTCATGTATTAATGTGGTTTGGTGTCAATCGTTGTCATTTGGTGTCAATACCAGTCATTGGCCACCGTTACCATTCATTTCCATCAGTCACCGTCATAAGACATCACTGACCGTCATTGACCATCGTTACATATCATTCACCGTCATTCACCATCATTAGATATCATTCACCATCATACACCGTCATTCACCATCATTAGACATCATTGACCATCATACACCGTCATTCACCGTCATTCACCATCATTCACCATCATTCACCATCATTCACCGTCATTCATCATCATGCACCATCATTGACCATCAAGGCACTCGTTCATCTCGTCCCAGAGCTTCAAAAGAGCATCATAATTATCTAATATGCTTTGTAGGCAGTCTGCTCTCACAGTCCATCTTGTGGCACTAAATTTTGCTATCCCAGCAGCAGAACGGCCGTCTTCGTCGTCAAGATTTGACTTCATATTCTTCAGCAAAGTTTCTCGTTTGGGAGAGTACTTTATTAACTTGATCACCTCATTGATTTATTTGTTTGCAGTGGAGAGATTTGAACGAACAAACCGGTTCGTTCGTAGAGTACAATACAAAACCAAACGAAACAGGCTACCAAATCAAAAATAATAACTAAAATTTTCGGTAGACTTATGAATAAAATAAATCAAAGCATATACTATAATAAAATCTTACCTTTTTTGTACAAAATCGCTTATTTTTTTCTGTTTTTTTGACGACTGAGCATGAGTTTCCACGCATGTGTTTCCGCACGTGTTCTATCGACCGTAAAGACTGACACGGTCTAGTCAACCTGCAATTATAGCCTCGCATCCGTGTCTCCATTTTTCCTATTTGAGGGGAGGGGTTGGGATATACCCATGAGCTAGTTCGCTTTCGCCTCATCATTGCCGGAATATCTCGCTTTATAGGCAATTATTACATTTATTTTAAAGCTTAAAGTGGACGCGTGTCATTCAGTGCGATTTTTTTTTTTCTCGAGAAGCGCCGGATGAATTGAACTAATGTTTTCAAAGTGGCGGCCAAATTATTGACCCCCGGATTATTGTGAACTTTTCTAAAAAATTCTATCGACTGAGAAAAAAAGGATATCTTTACCGTTATTAGCTAGTAATTATAACGAAGGAAGGTGTTTGTGTTTGTGTTCGTGTTTGTGAGTGTGTGTGTGTGCGTTTAGTACTTGTTCAGTTTGTTTTGCACGTGCTGGGCAGCTACCGAAGGCAAAGCTCAACTTAAGATGCTTTAGGAAAACACTAAAAGCTACTGATCTCAGACGGAATCCAGCATGTTAAATAACACCTGAATTAGAACATTTTAAAGCGAGAATTATCAATTTTAACATTAAAGATCATAGAAGAAGGAGTGTCGACGCTATTGAAAGAGGTCGTCTGCTCTTTATGTAAAAGAGGACTCCTTTAACTGGTTTCGATTGTTTAAACCATCTTTTAACGTTTTAGGGGTACTAACCTTTATCGTTGGTATCTAGTATATCAGCAGTAAAGGCGCAAAGAAACAAAGCAGAGGAGAGACTGACAGGTAGACTGACAAACTAAAACTAAACGGCGACGTATTGCCCAATCCAATGCCTGACAAAGACAGAAGATATATTATATACTTGAGATAATGTATTCGTAATTCGTAATGTTTTCTATTGTGCATATGTCACGTCATCAGGCGCCATGAATTATATAGCTGTCAGGTTGGCCCCCATGTCGGGGCCTGTCCAGTTGAGGTATACATACAGTAACTGGAAGGTTGCCAATATGGGGTTGGTTGGGGGCTGTATGATTGGTAAAACCACATATTAAGTTATTATTATTTATTTAATCATGATTAGCACAATTATCTTCACCTTATTTGCACAAATTTATTTATTTAATTTATCTTGCACTTGCAATGAAATTTGCTAGATGTCCTTTTAGATTTTGCAAATAAATTATGTAGATGTAGATGTCCACACTATGCCGGATAAACCTGAATCCGCAACTTTCACACCGAAACCGAAAAAAAAGGTTTTCCGTCCACAGGTGAAAACGGATAAAATGTTTCTTGTAAGTATAGGTATGATAGAATACATCTAACATATGTGGGACCGCGCATGGAGCATCGTAAAAACTGGTCGGTTAGATTTGAAAATGCAGTATAATTGTTGAGTATTTTAATAAAAATGAAATGAAGTGTATATCAGCTAAAAGTATGGAGGCTTAAGACAAGACTCAGGACCATCCATCCACTTGCTCCCGACTTCAGTCTCCCCTTACTCAGTGGCGGATCCAAGGGAGGGATGCAGGGGGTGCGCACCCCTCCCTGGTTCAACTCTGTGCCCCTACTTGGAAGATAACCAATGCAAAATAATGTTTTTTCCCTTTGATTCTAAGGGGTGCATCCCTCCCTGGGTTAACTTTCTGAACAAAATCCTGGATCCACCCCTGTTACTAAGCGGCCACCCTTGGGGTATGGTCAAGTGTACTTGTTAATGTTTATATTTACATGTTACAGTAAATAATGCTTCTTATTTTTTTCCGGTCCGGTATCCTAAAAAATCGTGCGTTCTGATTGGCTGTTTGAGCGGGCGGTATTTTGTAAGTATCTGCCCGCGCGCGCGGTCCGGTATCCTTTGCCGCTAAACGACAACACAAAACGATTACTAAAGCAAGTAAAAAAAATACGGGAAAAAAATAAATAAGTTATTTACCGTCCTATAGTCGGTCCGGATAGGAAAAAACTGTGCCCTCGGTCTTGAACACGGACCTCGGCCTAACGGCCTCGGTCCGTATATTCAAGACCTCGGGCACAGTTTTTCCCTATCCGGACCTCCTGGCCGGTAAATAACATATATATCTAGGTGTCCATGAATAGTCCGCCTTCCCCGTTGGGTGGAATGGATAATTTCATCCCTACTATAGAGGGCAAAGTCTACTGCTATTCGATATCCAGTATTGTTTCGTAAAACATTGCTCTATGGGATGACATAAACGAAGTTACAAGTCCCATCTGCAAACTTCTATACCTCATATGACCTCGTACCATATCTTTCAGTTATTCTTAAAAATTCTTTTTTAATTTTGGTTCATGTTATGTTCGTCATCTCCTATGTACATCAGTTGAAAAATATTAATATTTTGATCGAATGAAAACGGAAATACAAAAACGTGGACGAGTCACTTCTCGTGGTATCATCATCACTCCGCGAGATACTGCCGTAAATTCTAGTTTTGCAGAAGCGAAAATATTGACACTTGCAGTTATCGACTAGATCAAGCGAATCGTTTCATACTATATTGATCGTTTTCGCGGCGGCCATGTTGGAGGAACTTAAAACAAATTGTCATTGAATTATTTTGTTATATCCTCCAACATGGCCGCGGTGTCTTTTGTTATTTAATTCTCGTGGGAATGGTTGAAAACCATCAATATATTCAATAATATGTTAATCTTCATAATCATCGTTTTCATCGTTAGCACTGTTCTCTGTTCCTTCGCTGGCAGACCTGTTTCCACGGACAAGCTCCATCACGTCTAAGCTGTTCTCTAGCTCTTCAAGGTCTTCTTGGGTGTGGAGTCGATCTTTGGCGAATTCTCTGAAATCATCATCATCTTCTTCTTCATCTATGAAGGAAAGGATATTAAAAAAGTGTTATGTGTCACGTATTGTTTCCTTCGCTATAACTGACTTAGGATTTGTAATTTCATTCAATCCTAGTCTAGTACATAGGAGAATAATGTCATACCTGGTGGATATTTAAAATATCTCATTACAGGTAGAAAAAACGTTTTGATTACTCCGATGCCTGTGGAAGTAGCGTAGTGTTATGTCGTCACTATATCTTTCACTTGTATCTTCATCGCCATCATTATCATGGAGACATCATCTTCATCAATATTATGATAATCATCGGTATCATCAACAATGTATCATCATCATTATCAACATCATTGTCCCATTTTCCTGCCTCTTATCATTCATACCAATCATCATCATTGTCATAATCATCATTGGTATCATCATTGGCATCATCATCATTGCCATCATCATTGTCATCATCATCATTGTCATCATCATTGTCATCATCATCATCATCATTGGCATCATCATCATCATTGTCATCATTATCATCATCATCAACAACCATGTCATTATCATCATCGATCTGCACCCCTACTGGCCATTTACCTGTTCATCGTCCATATCATAATCATGATCATCTAATGTATTTGTTGATAATCAGTCTTTCAAGTCACTACATCTAATTTTCATCAGTTACCGCATCTTTATCATTATTATTCAAAATACATAAAATTCTAATTGTAAGACAAGCTACAATCTTAAAGTAATCTTTTACTGAATGTAATGAAATAGAAACTGCTAAATGCTAACGTAAACTGAGGAAAAGGGGATTAAGGGGGCGCCTGTCGGCTGCACATGGTCCTCAGTGAATCGTTGGTCAATCCATCTTGATTCTTGGAAATCCAGGTACAATCATGCATTATCAAGAACAAAGGGCAAATGTCTAGCGATTTTCACTGCTTTTCCCCCTCGAAACACGTACTAATGGAACCAATGATGTATAGGATAACAAAATGTCAAGAATGCAACCTTGGAATTCTATCTGAGAGTTCAAGGTGCACAACTTGCCAATACCGAAGAAGCTTTTGATAATTTAGTTTCGTTTTCGTGTGATTTCACGTGCTTTTATCAACGTTTCTATGTTTGGATTCGTCACCAAACCCATGGCCAAGTTAAGTAGTATTTCTTAACTGATTGCATTCAAACAGCTAATACATAGCTGTGTAACTATGTACCGTAACGGCCGTCCAAGATTTTGACAACATTTAGCTGGTCAATGTAATATAATGTAAACACTTAAAGTTTGGTGAAACATTTCAATGTTTTGCTAGAATTTTTCCATGCTAGAAATTTGAAAATGAAAGGAAGAATTTAACCGATCACTGATATATAAAAAAGCTAAGGAGATATCGGTAAACAATGACTGATACTTACTTGGGTCCTGTGCATTGTTTGAGTTTTGATCTGCAGTGATAACATCATGGATCTCAGCTTCTTTTGTCTTTCTTTCTTTTTTCTTTACCAAACGAGATTTATTCCTGCTCCAATCGTCGTATGCTACAGTGAATGCCCTAGTAACGGCAAGGCAAATCGCCCGGGCTTTTGCTTCTTTGCTGCAAAGGAAAGAGTGACAAAATAGTTTGCCATCCTTCTCGGCGATGAATGTGAAGACCTTGGGATGCTTTTTGATTGTAGTGCAAAATGCAATGTTCTGCAATTGAAATGTGTCCTCCTGAATCTTACCCGAAGGGTCTGACAACGAAAGTCCACGAGAAATATTCCTTGAAATCAAAATTTCAATTTTTCGGGGCCTTCTTCCAGAGTTCTTATTGTGAAGGAGCTGTTCAGTGTAGCTAGAACATAGAGAATAACCAGTAGTTGGGCTAAAGTTTTCTGTTACAACCGCTTTACCTAAGTATCTTGCTGTAAACAAAGGCTCCGATGGGTTAAGATCATAACTAGTTTGCTCTTTCTCGACTGAGATTTTTCTTCTTATTGTCTTCAGCTGCTCCATGGTTGACACAGGAAGGAAGCTTATTCATTCATCTACATACCTGACTGGTATGCAAGGTAAATTAATGCGTGTCATTCTCAAATTACTAGGACAAATCACGTGAAATTCTATAACTTTGGTTTCATATTTACCTATATCTGTTTTCAAGTGTTTTGACTATGGACTTAAAGTGCTTATAAGCCTTTGCACAATATTTTCAGAATTGATTCTTTAGATAGTGAATAGTTGATTGTGAAAATATTTCGTCATTTGAATGTTGGGTCTTTGAGATACGAAGGTTTATATTTCTATTATGTTAATGACTATGACGTAACATAAGGGATTTGAGTTATTTTGTGGCAACTTTTAATGTTGAACGCTGGACATTTTGTGAAAACGAATTTGTAAGAACCTTTACGTGAGTCACGAGTAAAAGGGTGATGCTTTTAAAATACTGTATTCCAGAACGAGTGCAGTGTTGTATATTAAATGATCCCTTATGTTACGTCATTGTCATTAACATATTGGGAATAAAAATAATAATAATATAATATATAAAAATTTGTAAAGCGCTTATACAAATCTGCTCTAAGCGCATTGAAAATAAATGATGATGAAAAATGTTAAAGCAAAAACTATGTTTTGAAAGCTAATTTAAATAAATAAGTCTTAAAAACCTTCGTATCTCAAAGACCAGACATTCAAATGACGAAATATTTTCACAATCAACTATTCACTATCTAAAGAATCAATTCTGAAAATATTGTGCAAAGGCTTATAAGCACTTTAACTTGTTTTGAATTTAAAATAATAATACGACCACGTACGTTAGTAGCAATGTAGCATTTGCTATCACGAAGACTATCTAGAAGAGAGAAGGCATGCTAGGGCCACTATTAAGAACACTAGCACAACCAACTGAATAACAACGACAGCAGCAGCAACACGAGCAACACGAGCAACACAGCAACACGAGCAAAAGCAACAGTAACACGAGCAACAGCAACAGCAATTACAACAACAGTCAGCAATCGTGACAGCAATAGAACTGACTCTACATCAAGAAAAATAAAAAAATGTAATCTAAAAAAGTCAACATATTCGCCTTGGGCAGTAATTTAAAAAAACGACGAAACATGCCACTTTTGTCTGGAAAAGTTGCCACTCGACCTTTATCAGAAGCGTGTTTTGGCAAGTTGGTATAAAATTACGCTTGGGCTTCCTGTCTGTTAGAATATCGATAGAAGCCTGAGAGCTGAGTATGTAAAGAAAGGAAGCACGCCTCGCCTACCTAAATTATGTGGACTTCCTGTTGCATATGTGTACAAAATGTACCAATCCATCCCTAAATAGACCAAGACACTTTCTATACGGTACTAAAGCCACCACAAGGTCGATAGGATATTCTGGACTATATTAAGCGAGAATCGAGCGAGATCGATTGAATAACGCCTCATCACCTGGTGAATTACAGTGTAAAGCGGAGTAAAAAACTTTGACATGAAGATGAACTGCGTTGTTCGTTTTCTGTCGTTGACAATCCTGTTGGATATCGTATTGCTCGGGGCCTGCGACACATATAAGCCCCTTCAGTGGAGCCCTCTAAATCCATTGTAAGTATACACATCTTCTCTCGTTTGTCTGTCGCCGATGTCAGAGGTCTAAAAGCGTTATACAGTGTTGTTGTCGTGCATCACTTAACTTGTTTAATAGTATTTTAAATACGCTTTATTGACGCTCTTCTGTTTAAGTATAATCTGTGCTTTAGTTTTCAATTCTGTTGCTAAGAGTCGTCGTTTAGACTTATAAACGAGCAGTCAAGTTCTCAATCTCCAGTGATTTCCAACGTTACTATAGAAATTGCAGTGGCTTGTACAGCTATTAAAATTTCAAATTAAAATGATGTAAAAAAAGGTTATCCCTGCGAGTTAAAATAAATTTGAAATACAAATTACTAGTTATACAAAATGCTGCTACGATTAATTATATTATCATTATACTCCAAAGATTCCAATTAAATGTGAATACATTTACAATGACTGCCAATCATCGCTATTATTTCAAGCTATAGATTTACTGTAAAGCAATTATTCATCTTTCCGGTTATGATCATGGCTGCAGTTCCATGAAACTGAAGTAAACTTTTTCACTTTGTATTCCTATTTTTAAATTCAAAAGTGTTATTCCTTTTTTAACCTATGCTAATCATGAAGTTGAGGATAAGAATCAGTTTGTTCAGTGATAATGTACGTCATAAATTTATCTATATTATAGAAAGTCATAAATTATTCAAAGGTTTCACAGAAATTTCACATGTTTATTGTCAGTGTTCTTAGCCTTAAATTTGTTTGGAACTAATTTTTCTATGCATTTGGGAGTTGTGCTTTTGAAATCCCACGAAAATCTCTCAATGTACATTACACAGATTGAGGTGTGCTTGCTGATTATGAGAGTAGGCACATTTTAAACAATAAGTTACTTTCTTTCTTTCATTCTCCCACCTTATTGGTCAAGGGGAAATGATTGACATATTTGTGGGGTTAACTTGGAAATTAAGGGAAGTCTCACCCTGTAATAGTATATTCGTTTAGAGTAGGTCATCAGATATGTATGCAATATTTCCCTCGACTTTATAATTGTTGTAATAATTTTTTGACAGTCCTTGATCATAAATTAATTGACGTTTGCAAAGCTGGTTTACTGTAAGCTCATAATCTTCTATGAAGAACAAAACCAAATGAATAACTTATTAAATATTGGTGATATGGAAGAATAATGAAATAACGGGTGATTGGAATTTTGAGGGGGAAAATGATGAAATATGCATGCGAGGGAACATGGGATAATAATTAATTAGTCAATATGAATAGAATTGATATATAATGGATAAATGGCGAGATCAATGAATTAGCATGAACAAACAAACGAATAAATGAATGAGACCTTTAAAAGAATGAATGACGGACAGATGGATAGACGAACGGACAGACAGACAGATTTTATTATCTTTCTAAAGTAATAAAGAGAACTTTTTTTCAGATTTCAAGCCACATCTGATGGGAACACCTCAGCATACAGAATAAATGTCCAAATGTATTCCAGGTTCAACATCATTTGTCCTAATCCTGCAAATAACCCTGTCACTATTAAAACTCAAATCTCAAAGGAAAATATGTTTGAAAATATTTGGAGTGTGGACAAGGACAGTTTTGACACCTGTATTGTCAATTCCACAAATAATAGAAACAGCAAGTTCTTTGAATGTAATGAGCCTTTAAAACTGAACTACCATACGATGATCTTCCTTCCAACAACCATCATCATAGGACAACCAGAGTTTGAGTATGGAAAGGACCATTATTTTATAGGTAAAGACTGAAAAACGAATGCGTTAAGGGGCCAGGATCTGGCGCACAGTAAATCATGTTTCACAAAAATATATAAATTACACCAGTGGTAAAATAACCTTGTAAACAGTTTTATAAGGGGTACTGGAAATGAAAGTTGGACTTGTGCCTTAGTCATCTGAACATGTTGATTGAATAAAACCTTTTTGGGGTATTTGAATATTTCTTGAATAGTCCTTGAATTTGTGTATACCTCAGCACAAATAGTGACATATAATTTTACCCCAAAAATATAATTACCAACATTTCGAATATCTTTCACAATCATTTGGTGGGTCATCACATGAACTGATGCTATTCACGAGTTCACAATCTTAAATCTTTACAATCATATGGGAGAAAAGCCAAAACATTGATCAGGATTAAGAAGGGAGGGGTGGGGTTACTCACCACCTCTAGAATTAAAATCACATATTTTATTCTGTAACATTTCCACACTTAAATTTTCCAAGCATCACAGGATGGAGGTTGATGGGGGTAAAATTGAGTCAAAACAGGTGTGAGGCTACTAGGCAGTAAATTACTGACTTCCTATTTGAATATGTAGTTTTGATTTTGTTTGCTGTTTTCTTTTGACAGCTACTTCAAATGGAACCCAGGATTCATTGCAGAGCACTGCTCTGGGTCACTGTCACACCAACAACATGAGATTCATTATTTATGTCTGCAGGGATAATAATGGTGTGTTAAAATCTGCACTCTTTTTTATTTCTTCATGGCATTATTAGCTGTTATGCTAATTATTTTGTTTGTTATGTGGGAATGTATAGCAGAGGATAACCAGGGATCTTGCAGGGAGGGCGCAGGGAATGGAAATGGAGAATTGCAGAACCAAAAAGAAAAACGAAAACAATATTGCAGAACAAAAAAATAATAATAATAAATAATTTGCAGAACCTAAAAAAGGAGCAATAACGGGTGAGTGCTATGCAATTTTAAAGCAAATGGAGATTGGTGAGCGGCCCTTAAGTTTTTTTTACATGCACCCTGTGCTCCCCCCTGGTTACAGCCCTGGTATAGAAAGCATAGTTTGCATAATATAATCCTTGGATGACTTGCCTCCCAGTCTTGTGACCTTGGACCCATACTTGGTGTCATGTATGTGAGTATATAGCTGAGTTCCGTGTTGGCTCTCTCCTGTACTTGAAAGAGTTTTTTCCAGGTTCTTTAGTTTGCATCCCTCTGCAACAAGAAAGCCTTTTAAACTCCAATTTGTTCATGGGATGATCAAATTTTGCTTTTATTTCCTTTTATTATCATATCCATTATAATTTTCTACCCCTATTCTTCTTTTTATGCTTCTCATTGATCACATCAAAAAAAATACTATATAATAATCACAGTATTTATTGTATTTTTACAAGAGTGTATTCATTTATTGCAGATCCATCGTGCAAAACAAATACAGGTCCTGACCCACTGGACAAAATTGTTGATAACCAAACAACTAATCTTCCCCCTACTGATAAAATATCAATTAAACATCCTGTTGCAGCTGGAAGAGCAGCAAATTGTTTTATCTCAGCTCATGGTATGTATTTTAGTCTATACCACCAACATCCCATCCTCAGCCCTAATACCTATCCATCCAAGTACCCCTTTAGTTCTTTACTTCTCAACATCCTAGCAGTTAGTCGTTGAGCCTGTTATGGGCTATTGACTCATAGGCCATAAGGGTGAGAGGACTTCAAATATTACAAAATAATGCCACAAGATCTATTTTAGACCATCCTTAAGCACTTTTCTGTCACTCAAGCTCTAAATCGGTTAAAATCATCACTGCATTATAGCTGTATATAAATATGGAGGGCCTTATATTCGCATATTATGCAATATGTACCTTCTATCATAACTTTTTATGCAAACAATTGCTTATGTATATTTGTAGTTATTACATAACGAATTTATGCAACTATAACTACTTGCTTAAATTCTGTTATATTATCACAGTTCCGTTGTATGGTACCTGATATATAACGGAATTTAAGCGAGTAGTTAGTTGCATAAATTCTGTTATATAGTACGTGATATATAATGGAATTTAAGCGAATAGTTAGTTGCATAAATTCTGTTATATAGTACGTGATATATAATGGAATTTAAGCGAATAGTTAGTTGCATAAATTCTGTTATATAGTACGTGATATATAATGGAATTTAAGCGAATAGTTAGTTGCATAAATTCTGTTATATAGTACGTGATATATAATGGAATTTAAGCGAGTAGTTAGTTGCATAAATTCTGTTATATAGTACGTGATATATAACAGAATTTAAGCAAATAGTTAGTTGCATAAATTCTGTCGTATAGTACGGGATATGTAGCGGAATTTAAGCGAGTAGTTAGTTGCATAAATTCTGTTATATAGTATGTAGTATCTTGTAACGGAATTTAAGCGAGAAGTTAATTGCATAATTTCTGTTATACATGTATATTTTATTATGGATTCTTTGATATAATAAACATATAGAAGCAAATACTTGCATAAATTATTCCGTTATGTATACCTTTTTGTTTGCATAATATGCTTATATATATATTCCCCTGCCATCAGAATTTACACTTGCCCCTTGCGTGCACTAACTGGCGTAAATAGCGATCTACATATTTTATGTGGCTGCTGGCTGGAACAAATTAGAAAACACTGCAAGACAGGCACCTATATTTTCCACAAAAATGAAGTGGATAATTAAGCAATTGTATTTAAGCATGTTTTACGTTCTGCATCTCATTTGATATCTTGCATCTCATTAGGTATCTGTATAAATATTTACTACAACCTTTCTGCAATCAAGTAGTTGTATATATATATACATTTATATATTTATTTATGATTATATATATGTATGTATAATAATTTTTTATTCTTGTTTTCTTTTTTTTTTTTTGTATATTGCTTTTTCATGCAGGACCCCTTGGTGATGAGAGAGCTTCCCGTTTAAACATTGTTATTATTCTCATTATTATCATTACTATTATTATTATCATGAAAAAATTATTATTATTATTATTATTATTATTATCATCGTTATTATTATTATCATGAAAAAAATATTATCATTTTTTATTACTATTAATATTATTATCATTATCATCATTATTATTATTATTATCATGAAAAAATATTATCATTTGTATTATTACTATTATTATTATTATTATAATTAATATTATTATTATTATTATTATTAATATTATTATTATTATTATTATTGCTAATTATTTTAATTAGTATAGGAAATTGCACGATCTCGAGTACAATTTGGAAATAAATAGCCATGTAATTGCGCGAGCCTGTAGGCGAGTGCAACTAAAGAACTTTTAAAACATTACAAGTGTCTATTAATTCCAAATTGTACGAGAAGATCGTGTGATTTTTTGTTTATAGTTCACTCAACAAAATTTCATTAAAAAATGTGAAGTGACACTGTTCATCTTTGTCTATTAATTGGCAGCCGATTTTCAGTTCATCGCGCAAATGAAATGCCTAAAATAGATTAGTTTTTACAGCTTTAAAATCTTATTTATATGTTTTTAAGTTCAAAATGATAGAAAATAATTGTTTTGACATTTTTTTGGCTGTGTTGTCATAGCGACTTAATTCGGTACTCCTATGGAGTACAATTAATGCTATAATTGGACTCCTCTCGACCAATCAGAGTAGAGTAGTTTTGTTGAGTGTACTATACGTCATATTACTGATATTCCATATTCAAGGGTGCTACACAAAACAGCATTGTATTACTATTTTATCCCACATTCATGAAAATGCGCAGACCACATGCAATATTGTCTTGGAGTTGAAGAGAGTCTGCCAAATATATCATGGCTTTCCTGTATTCTGATTGGCTGTATATCGATGTGTTGGGTAAACGCAGTAGGTAGATAAGAAAGAAAATTTCTAGTTTTTAAATCACCTCCATTTTTTTCTTTGCAGAAACTGTCTGGTTGATTTTGGTCTGTGTTTTGGGTTCGCTAGCGTTAGTGTTGATATTAAGTCACATTCTCTTATGGTAAGCATATTCTTAATATTCATATTCTTGCTCTTTATTCGTTAATTAGTTTGAAATATTCTTTATCAAAACCTCAAAACCTTAAAAGTTTATAAGTGTCATGGACAGGTTACACGTTCTGTCTGTTGTGCCTCCTATATTGAGTCTCACTTGATGTTGAGTGCTACGATAATTTTTTAGAAAGTTGTCTTTAAAATAAGATTCTTTGTTTGAGTTGTACTTCAAATCCATGTGTCTACTCATGTGCAACTGTTAAAGTGTATATGACACGAAAATATTTCATCGTTTAAAATGTATAGTTTGTTAATAATAATAAATTTATCGTAATGAAATTTGTTTTAAAAGCTTATTTATTGAGATGTTTGAAAAAATTAAGCTCAATTTGTGACGTCATTTTGTTGACACATACTCTAGATTCGGTAGTAATGCACTTAAAATATAAATTGTAATTTGTGTAAAATAACAACAAATTGCATATTCTATTCAGCTTCATTTGATAGCTTACGTAGTATTCTTCAAAAGTTGGGAAACTGAAAAGTGTGCTACCTGAAATTAAGATTCTACATTCAAACATATTTCGTGTATTTGCAACTAAATCTGGAGACTTGTAAACAAAATGACGTCACAACTTGTGCTAAATTTTCTTGAATATCTAGAGAAATAGATTTTTGAAACAAATTTAACCGTGATATTCTTGTTAATGCCAATAAACTACACATTTTTAAGATTAAATGTTTTTCGTGTCATATGCACTTTAAGCAAAGAAATGATACTTTGGGGAATGACACATGATCTGAAATGGGACAATATTATGCCCAACTTAAAGAGGGTCTATAGACTCCTTGCAAATGACGTCAAAGCAGCTCAGTTTTGGAGGATAAAATAAAAGAATTTCAATCTCATGAGAATTGGAAACTTATTAAATTGAGTTGCATTCAGGCTTGCATCACTAGTTGGAACAAGGTTTAAAACCTTTTCTTTTTAGTTGCAGGAGGAGAGGATGTAAGTCAATGGCAGCCGGCCGAACAGACAGAAAACATGCCAATCTTATCCTGGAATAAAGAACACAACATGATTGTTAGTATATACAAAACTATCACAAATCCTGCCTTCTGATTGGCTATGCTACTATATGTCTATAACTGATAGCCTACTAATAGAGATATATTGTCTATTTCTATAAAGGAAGTAGTAGACTATCACAAATCCTGCATTCTGATTGGCTATTACTATAGGTCTATTACTGATAGCCCACTAATAGAGATCTATTGTCTTTTCTATAAACAAACTAGTAGACTATCACAAATCCTGCATTCTGATTGGCTATTACTATAGGTCTATTACTGATAGCCCACTAGTAGAGATCTATTGTCTTTTCTACAAAAAACTAGTAGACTATCACAAATCCTGCATTCTGATTGGCTATTACTATAGGTCTATTACTGATAGCCCACTAGTAGAGATCCATTGTCTATTTCTATAAACAAACTAGTGGACTATAACAAATCCTGCATTGTGATTGGTTGTGCTACTATGGGTCTATTAGCAATAGCCCTCCCAGTGGTAGTGCCGTTTTTTTAATTTTTCAATTAAAGACAAAAAGGATAGGTTCATTGACAACCATTTAAAATTATCCATTCTTTCCGACTAGTTTGTTTAAAGTGAAACAGTATTCCTTTATTCATTATGGGTTCCCTGTGTCGTTCGAGCCATACTTGTTCAAACTTTTGATGGTAAAGTAAGTTTAAAAATATTATTAGTATATAATTTACATTACAAGCGTTGCTTTAGTTGAGAAGGTCCCGAATCACAAACCGGAAGTAAAACTTTCCGTTGCGCATAGTATAACTGAAAAATATTTCTCTTGATAATTTCGAATTATTTATTTATTTCTTCATGAAAATAATCATCCATTACTGTAAAGGTTCCTTATGTATATAATGTATGATGGTGAAGTAGTTTTATAATTTGTCTGCATACAAAAGAGCAGGTGCATGTTACTTCATTGCCGCCATCTTGGTTGACGATAACAAAGCATTCAATTCCTCATTAGCTTCTCTTGTTAGATCAACCAACATGGCGGCTGTGCCATTGTTATTCATATCTCAAGAGATTTTGGGTTTTGAGTCACATGGTTGCACACACTATAGAGAGAAAGGAAACGAATATAGAATGAAAAAATATATTCAATGTTAACAGCTATTTCAAAAAAAGATTAGTGAAGGTTTTGTTCCATCTTGCATACCAAGCCAGGACTCCCATTTGCGCGATGTGAATCCAATCATCGAAAGATATCAAACGATAAGAAATTCTCAATCAGCCAAAAGTTACAACGATATGGAATTTACCTTTAAAAAATATTACGTCTTCTCGGCATATTTTCTTGTGCTGACATTATTTACATATGAATATGAAACATTTGAAGTTCAGTAAGCAACATGCAACGAAACCTTAACCAAACTTTTTTGAATTATGTAGAATTATTTGTACGAAACGCATGTATCTGGCGCGCCTGTTACCTTTTTCAGACTTGAGCCCCGCTGTTCACACGTATATCCAGACATTTTTGAAAATGAATGTTTTTACATGCGCAACACTTTTTTCGACTGAAAAGTTCCGGCTTTTTCGAGGCCAATCCGCAAAGTGAAGAAAAAATCCCGTTTTCAATTCTGGGGACGGGGCCTTGATGGCTGTTAACGGAACGTTCAAATCATTCAAACGTTGCGTGGATACGATACGTACTAGCCTAATAATTGCATAAAATATTTTTTTAAATCATTTATAAACGATCCATTAGCCTATTTTATTGCATAGTTTTGCGCAGTCCTTCTATTTCCCTTGGTTACTGATTGATGTTTGCTTCAGCCTAAAAAAAAACAAATCAAAAAAAAAACAAAACAAGATTAATCAAGTCAGATATTCCCAGTTTCTCTTCCACCAGAATTCGTGATTTTTACTGTACGGAGAATATTCGGAGAATCTGGAAAAACGCTTGGAGTAACAATAAAAATGAAACAGAGAAAATGAGGCACTGAATGTTAATGATTTTTTGAAGAGACATGAACTTTTCTTATATCAATATGTATTTGATTATTATTGAATAGTCTTTAGAATTTGAACTCCTAGGTTTTAAAAACAATTTCAAGTACAGTTATTGTGAATTATAATATAGTATAACAGTTATTTTATGATATTATATTTGTTAGAAAAGTGTAGTTATTTGTATCCTGAGTGTCCGAAAAGAAAGGACACTCTCTCTTTAAGGAGGAAAAAATAAAAATAAAAATAAAGATGACTAAAGTAATGTGTAGCCTAATTTTTTGAATCATAAATTATTTAAATGATAAATAGCTTCCCCCTTCCCCGACGGCCGGTTTCTTCTCGCAGGAAGAACACTGAGATGCTCAAGCTATGTTGACAACGGTTTGACAATGTTTATGTGACATGTTAGTTATGTAATTGTCCCGCACGTGAGATAAATCGTGAAGCTTTTATGAAATAATAGATGGATGTTTTCTTTGGAAAGCTGGTTTAATTCGTGAATGGAATTCGGAACACAATCACAGCTGCAATGATCTCACGAAGGGTCTTAAAAACGCGTTGGAGATACAAAAAAACAGCCAGCTAGAATGAAGCAGAGATATCGACCAAAAGCGATTTTCATGAAAAATTGAAAAAGATATATTTTGTTTTAATTTTGAAAAATGGAAACAAATGAAACGAGAATGAAAAGAGAGGAAAAAAGGGACGCACTAGGCTAGTGTTCATGCTGCGTCATAGCAACGCGGTCACGCTAAAGGAACGCCTGCTTCCATTTAAACATTTACTTTCTAAACTCACCCAGCAAAATAAGCTTATTCCAAGATGATTTGATTTGAAAAGTTACAAGTACCAGCTGTGTTTAAATATTTCTTTCACAAAAACGGATCTAAATTCAATGTATACGTTTAGAGATAATGGATGAATAGTAATCGAGCTTGGTTCCGCTCCAGGCATTATTTACAGTATCTACGTTACCCGTAGCCATTGGATGAAATTTTAACACCATTTTTAACACCATAGACATATTTAATCAAAGAAATACAGCCACTTGGTTCTTTTACAGTACGTGGTCTTTTAAATGAAAGCTCAGTCATGGAGTTGGATTTAAAGTTTGGAGTTATTTTGTTTCTGGTCATGTTGAGCATGCTACCATGGCAAAGTTCTGCCAAGTCTCTTCTTGAGTTGACCCTGGATGAATACAATAATCTTTCTTCCTCAAAACCGTCAAGTTTTATAGCAGTCTACTTCGATTACAAAGGTATAAGATCTATAAAGAAAAGCAGACGTTACTCTGAAGGAAATTGCTTTAATTAATTGTACATGTTAACGTTTTTTGGACCAATTATTTAGAATTATTTATTTTGATTCTAACGGTAAACTTTATTAATTCATACTTGAATTCTTGAAAGAGTGATTCTATAATTGTGTAAAATATTGAAGTATCTCAAACAGGGCAAAGTCCTTATTTTCAATTTTCTTACTCTTATCAGATGTGAGAAGAAAATATCCGATTTTGATGAAGGAACTTCGAAAATCGTCTGATATTCTACAAACATATGGTATCCAAATTGCTCGGGTAAGCTTCATTAGAAATGTCAACGCACGCTTCAAATTTCTTAAGTTTATGAGATAGAATATTCATTCAAATTTGCCTAGATACGACAGCTAGAAGCATTTAAAGACATTATACAGATTATTAAATTGAATGCAAAAATCATTGCATAACATGGTAATACTTATTCACAAAAATGGCAAGCTTTTATTACATGTTTTATCATGTTTACTTTCACGTTAACCTTATAATTTCAAGAAATCGAAAGTGTGAATACTAATATGATTTATAATATACTCAGATGAATCTATATTCTTAAAAACGATATTTCGTTTTACCACTTAATTGATGTCTAAATTTCTTAATGTGCAAATTTTTAAGAGTTAAAAACATACAGTATAAGTAAGAGGATTATGTACATAAAGGAAAAATTATAAGATATTTCGATTCTATGGTATAAATTCATTTGAATTTCCAGTAATAACGTGTGAACATAGCCTCACATGCTGGTAACCAGAAGAAAAACCATAAAATTAAACAAGCCAGTATTTCTAAAGCAAATTAAGTAATGCTTCTTATAAGAACGATAGCGCTTTCTATTGTTCTGCGGCATATCGCTTGCCTCACATCAGAATTTTGAGATTTTCTACTGCGGGGGATGTATCAGCCTATGGAGAGATGTTTGTGAAAAAATATGAACTAAAAGTCGCTTCTTAAGACGTTTACTTTTGAGTTTGAGGTTTTCAACCAATCACAACACCCGAAAACAATAGGAAGAAAAAGCCTCAAATTTGTCATTTTCCTCGCATAGAATTTCTGTCGTATTGAAGCACAGAATATTTAAAGGGATTTAAAGACTAAGAGGGAGTTTGTCAGTAGTTAAATATCACAAAAAATATACTTTTTCTCCATTTTTCGTGTTTCGACCAATAAGAAGATTGGTTTAAACAATACTACAATTATCACCTTTCTACATTCCATGCCGTTGAGTACTATCGTTCTTATCTGCATCATTACTTAATATCAACTATCCATTTACATTGAAATTAATATTAATGATCCATTTACAGTTAAGACACTGGAACCATTCCACTTTTGTATTCTACTTATTAAAACTACATTCTGTAAATCAACCCTTGTCAATTGAATGGAAATAAGATATATTTTGATTACTTTTGTGTTTGAACTCAATACTTTATTTTAGAGGACTTAAAATAGTGGAACATTTTTAAATCGATAAGCTGAAAAAATATAGAATTGTTCAAGGTTTGAGTGTCATCACAGTCACTAGTGTAATGTGTAGTTCCAGAAATTATCCATACTGCAGGGCAGGGGAGAGGGAAGGGTGGTAAAAAATTCCTCTGTGGGGGGAGGGGGTATGGATAATTTCTTGAACTACACAAAGAGCTTTGGGAAAATAAGACAACTTCAAACAATTAGGTTAAGTAACATTTAAATCATTATAATTATAATATAATATATAATATTTTTTTCATTTTATTGTTGCAGATAAATTGTGAAGGAATTTCAATACAACCCTGTAAAGAGGAAAACATTTACACTTTTAGGTAAACTTGTATACAAGGCACTTATGATATTAGATATATAAAACACAAATTTCTCTATATCCATAATTCATCATCATTAGATGTATACGCTTAGACCAGGGCCTAGGAGATCCTCAGACTCCATTGCCATGATTGTCAGTTTCAAATAAATAGTTAATTATTGGTACCCTGTTTACCAGCTTTACTGTTACCACCACTCGCTGACAAGGATGTAGGGTTGAACTTTAGGGGCAGTAGGGCAGAGTCATAATTTTTGTATTATGGGTTGTAACCAAGTATGTAATTCAATAATAGGTTACAGAAGTTACACATGTGGGACTTTGGATTTTGGTCCTCCAGACTTTCAGACAAGATTCAAACTTGGCATCCTTGCTGGCAAATAATCATTGTGTTTCTTAACCCTAACCCCAAACTTAATCACTCAGCCATGAAGTGAATACGTTTGGTTGGTTCCTTTATAATATTTCAAAACAAACTTCATTAGTATATGCTCAAAAATACTTATTGAAGTATCATATAATTATGCTATCAAAATCATAGGATATAACTACGTACTACTAAGCCAAATAAATTTGAATATAAAAATCTGATATTGAATAGAATTCTGATAATTCCCGCACATGACGATATCACCATTTTTAGAGGTGTATTGATAGTTACCACAATATATACCTGACATTTCATGAACTGGCAGCTTTGTCTTGTCTGCTTGCTAGTTTTATGATAACACTATTGGCTTGCTTTCTCTCACAGAAATGGTGTTTTTGAAGAAACTCTTGAGCTAGAAGTCATGTTTAATGAGGATTCTATTGTGTCAAACTTGCTTCAGTAAGTAAATTTACCAATTTATTATGGTAAAACGATTCTGAATTCCCTTGATTGACATGAACTATAATTGTTCCAAGTTGAGGTTAAATTTGATCGAATATGTATCAGTCAATGTATGCGAACACTAACAAACCTCATGATGAACTTAGAACCATTTTTGGTCACTCAATCAAGAGAATTTGGAGAAGGTCTATAATATAAAAATATTCAACATTTGGTATCAATGGCGCCTTTAAGAGCTATTGTTTTCTGCTGGTTTCTGATTGGCTCCACTACTCAAAGTTGGAATTCATTGTTTTCATTCTACAATTTGATTGTTTCTTGCTGTCTAGATAGGTGACATGGCCTCAGTTATAATAGTTGCACTGTAACAAAATGTTAGGCTATAGTAAATATAACAATAGTTACTACCTTCCACAACCACCAACATTTGAGAGCAATGATTGTTCTTGATATGTTCTTGATAACCATGAATAATTTCATCTATATTTTTGTTATTTGATTGTTGTTTAGGACATTGCTCAAAAATGAAGTACAATTTATCTCCACCTTTGAAAATGGACAGAGAATGATACAAGAAGCAAAAGAGCAGAAAAAGGATTTGGTGTTTTCATTTGTAAAAGGACTTGGAAATCCTGGTAAGATCAAGTTTTAACTTGTGTTTCGATCATTACCTCTTCAGGTCCAGACACATAATAGAGAAGAATGAAACAATGTATTATCATGCACTACCATTGCCAGATTCCCTTGTATACCAGTCTTAATCTTATGGGAAAACAAAAAAATTGAATGAAAAGAAAGTTTACGAGGCATCCTGATAACGTTAGTACAATGATGCCATCAAGCTTAATAGCCTATTCTGTGCATCATCTCTCCAGCCATTAACTAAGAATATTGTTTTTTAGCCTAAACCCCTTTGATCCTAGCCTCTTCTCTCCAATATTTTCAGGTCACTATAGACTCTGTTGTATGTTATTTACCTACCAAGTCCAGATACAAAAACTGTGCCTGAGGTCTTGAATATACGGATGGAGGCTGTTAGGCCAAGGTCCATTTTCAAGACCAAGGGCAGTTTTTCCTATCTGGACACGACTGTAAATAATCTATATTTACCCCATTACTTTCCTACTCGTTTAGCAATCTCTTATCCTTATAGTGGACCGCAGGCAGATATTTAGAATATACATTTGTTTCATTTTAGATCATGCTATTGTTACAAAGATTGCCTTTGTTTACGCTGAAAATATAATGTTTGGATTGACTACCGATACAAAGTTGGCAGTAAAGTTTGAGGGGTGAGGCATTGCTAGTGCCATTATGTTGATTGTAACAGTGTTTATTCTTCCTTTTTTATCCATCCATCCATCCATCCACCCATCCACAAACCCATCCACCCATCCCTCCATTCCACCCATCCATCCATCCATCCATCCATCCATCCATCCATCCATTCGTCCATCCACCCACCCACCCACCCATCCATCCATCCATCCATCCATCCATCCATCCATCCACCCATCCACCCACCCACCCACCCACCCACCCACCCATCCATCCATCCATCCATCCATCCATCCATCCATCCATCCATCCATCCATCCACCCACCCACCCACCCATCCATCCATCCATCCATCCATCCATCCATCCATCCACCCACCCATCCACCCATCCCTCCATTCCATCCATCCATCCATCCATCCATCCATCCATCCATCCCTCCATCTACCCCTCCATCCCTCCATCCCTCCATTCATCTGTTACTGCTTTGCCTAATTGGCTAATACTACTGTCTCTTCATGCCACACTAGTTTGTTCACCAATACTGGCTCCTTAGCAGTGTACATGTGCAAAGATGCTCCCCAAGACCAGGATAAGCCCTGTAAAGTAGTTAAAGCAAAGAAGATGTCGGTCATTTATATTGCAAAACTTCTTCAGATGCTTAGAGTGCCAAAATATGTGAGTAAAAAACTAGTGCAACTGTAGGAAGTGCAATGTTATAGAAGAAAGGTGATTGGAGAGATGGAAGGAGAAAAGTAGAGAACTGGGAAGAGGAAGTAGAATGTAATATAACAAAGGTGATTGGAGAGATGGAAGGAGAAAAGTAGAGAACTGGGAAGAGGAAGTAGAATGTAATATAACAAAGGTGATTGGAGAGATGGAAGGAGAAAAGTAGAGAACTGGGAAGAGGAAGTAGAATGTAATAGAAGGAAGGTGATTGGAGAGATGGAAGGAGATAAGTAAAGAACTGGGAAGAGGAAGTAGAATGTAATAGAAGAAAGGTGATTGGAGAGAGAGCTTGGAAGAGGATGCACAGTGCAATTAATAAATTCTTCAAACCTACTCATCTTCTACCATAAACAGTTTTACTGAACTGGCGTCTATCTACATTCCTCAGGTTTACCTTCAAGACAATGGCACTACTGTATATGATACTCTATCACTATCAGTTGATAAGCTGTATATTTTTACTGACAAAATCGAAGAAATCGAGGAGAATGAAGTGAAAATTATTGCTGATGATTTTGCTGGTATTGGAGGAATCATTATTGTTGATGTGTATGTATATTTTGATTCTATTGCCAAACGTAAAAAATGAGTTGGGTGGCCATGGTTAGGCCTGTCGCACTGTAAGAAATTCTTCTTCATATGGGTTAAACAAATTAATTTCATTCTCATAATATTGTTTTTACTTAGTAATAAGCACAAAGACAAGCTGGCTCAGTTTGGTTTATCAGCAAAAGATTCATTCCCAACAGCTGCATATGTCCCTGCTTCGTCTACCAAGTCAGAGGTACGTTATAAAAAAAATTCTAATGCATTATAAAGTATATTTGTTAACATATTCAAAGGAACTGTACTGATAAAATTGGGTGGCCATCAATAGCGCAGCGCAACCGTGATGTCATAAAAACGAAGACAAAGGCGAAATTCGGACAAACAAACTTACAAGTTTACTTTCAGCAGTATGTATCCATATTCATGTCTTCTCTCGCACAACCATTAAACAAAGTAATACTACTTTAGGGAATGACTTTTGTGCCTTTTTCATGAAACGACTTGATGTTCTGTTTGTGAGTAATAAAGCACATCTATTGGGTCGAGGCTCAGGGGAAAGAAAAGAATAAAAGCGATTACACTGTTGTTTATCAGGACCAACCCTTGACTCCGATTGTTTTTGCTTGACCACTTAACCAGAATATCGAAAGTTGGCTATCGTTAAAGGGTATCGTAGAGGGTTAGGGATGCTCCAGTAACTGGCAAAATTCACTGGCTTAAACAACCATTTGTCACTTGCTTATTTTTTACGATATTCACTTAGACTGATATTCTTCTATAATTTCAAAACTTTATTAAACTCCTGTCATAATAAATAAGTATGACAATGAGGTGGTCTCTCTCCTAAAAAATAACTATATAAGCCTATAAATGTAATAATAATAATAATAATAATAATAATAATAATAATAATAATATCTAGATCACAAGGGGAAAAAATTGATTATTCAAGAGGGAAAATAATTTTTTTAACCATCATTGTTTACAGCCAAACGTGGAGCTTTTCCCAACGAACAACTTTGTGTTTTCAATGGACAATGTGAAGTTTTTCTTGAATCAATTCCTCCAGAATCCAAAAAAAGAATATAGAATAAAAGGTATTTCTGTCACTAGTATATTTTTTCTCTACTTTGAGTCTAAATAATCAAGAAAACCCTGTCAATAGACCGAATTTGCTTGAGTAAGCACAAACACTGGTTCTAAGGGCGTAGACAACCTTCGGAAAATCCTTGCTACGCCCCTGGGTTCCAAGTAGAGGTTGCACTTGATAAAATACAGTAAATGTATGAACACATCAAGTCCAACCTCGACTTGGAACAATTATCTCTTGGTCGCTGATGTGAATTTGGGAAAGACCTTTCTGTATCATATGATTGTGCTGTTATCTGATTTATAGTACACTCAACAAAATTACTCGACTCTGATTGGTCGAGAGGAGTACAATTATAGCATTAATTGTACTCCGTAGGAGTACCGAATTAAGTCGCTATGGCAACACGGCCAAAACAATGTCAAAACAATTATTTTCTATCATATTGTACTTAAAAACATATAAATAAAATTTTAAAGCCGCAAGAACTAATCTTTTTTATGCATTTCAGTTGCGCGATGGACTGAAAATCGGCCGCCAAATTGACAAAGATGAACGGCGTCGCTTCGCATTTTTTACAGAAATTTTGTTGAGTGAACTATAATCAAAAAATCGCACAATCCTCTGGTACAATTTGGAATTAATAGACACTCCTAATGTTTTTAAAGTCCTTTAATTGCATCGGGATTGTGCGATTTCTATACGAATTCATATGAAGTCTGGTCTTCAGCTTCCTTGCTTAGTGGTCTCTTGTTGTTTGCTAAGGGAACGAGAGACTACAAAGCAACAAGTAGAAGAAGTATTAAGCAATTGTTTCATTTCTATTTTAGCTGAGTCGTCGTCTCTTCAGTCCATCACGTACTATCAATTTTCTAAAATCTCTTCACCGTCAAAGACCTTTCTTTTTAGTAAATCCTACTTATTGGTTGCTTTCTGTGAAAAAGGTACGTAGGTTTGTTAACTCGTGATAGCTCTCGATAAGATCATATGTAGTCAGATTAGATGATGGATGGGATAGTGGATGGGAATGTGTAATGGAAATGAAAAAGCGAATGGGAACGAGAAAGGAAAATAACATAAATTGGGATGCTATAATGGTAATATAATTGGAGTAAAAAGCTATCAGGAATACGACTCAAATTTCTATTATTTTCGCAGGACCGTAAACAATTAAAACAGGTTATGATAATTCTGAGATATTCTAGATAATTCGTTGAGTTGTTGGACATAGCAACGGTAACTAAGGGAAGGCGGACCATAAATAATGTGGATGCATAAATTGATTTATATATATACGCGTGCGAAACTTTGCAACAATGGCCTTCTATATCGCTCTTATGTTTCCACATAGCCTCGTTTTTGTTCTCATTGCTCGGCAAAATTCTTAAAAGTGAGCGAGAGTTTTTTTTTTTTTGTCTTTTTAAACACAATACTAAAGTCCTATTGGTTGATTTTTTCTTAAAGGTTCAATAAACTGCCAAGACTTTGCAAAGCATTATCGACGTCTCGTGAGAACACTTGATAGGATGGAAGATGATGATGATGACAGCCCCTTTTATATTGTTCACGTGACACTGGATGATGGCCAAGACGTACACATTGTATGTGACCATAAGGACCCGTTTAGGGGGGTTATCACAGTTTATCCAACACCATCGGGTTTAGGGACCGGGGGGGGGGGGGTTTATCCCAGTTTATCCAACACCATCGGGTTAAGGGACCGGGGGAGGGGGGTTATCCCAGTTTATCCAACACCATCGGGTTAAGCGACCGGGGGAGGGGGGTTATCCCAGTTTATCCAACACCATCGGGTTAAGGGACCGGAGGAGGGGGGGGGGGTTATCCCAGTTTATCCAACACCATCGGGTTAAGGGACCGGAGGAGGGGGGGGGGTTATCCCAGTTTATCCAACACCATCGGGATTTAGGTACCGTTCATTATTTATCTGGGGGAGTAGGCTTGGTGAAAAAAGGAGGGACCTCGAAAATTTTTAATGTACAAAAGGAGAGGCCTTGGATTTTTTTTATGGATTTAAGGGAGGGGACTTAAAATTTCAGGTGAAAGTCTAAAGATAGGATAAGGGGGGTCTTGAAAAAGATCGCTCTCTTGTTGGGCGGCCCCTAAGAAAATGAGCTCCTTTTCCAATTTCTCACCCAGTCCCCTTCCCCAGTTGAATAATTAGCGTTCTTTTAGTTTTCTCCGGGTTCTTCAGTTTTCCTCACTCTCCAAAAATCAACTTTTAAATTCCAATTTGATGATGGAACGAGGTTAACAGGTTTGTTAGCCACTAGCTATTGTGTACTACCCTCGTAAAACATGGATGGCATATTTTTCTGAATATCACTGAAGTTTTATTGTGGTTTTCTGTTTTAAGGCTGGGCATCAATTACCTCATGTTCGTCTCTACACCGAGAAGAATTCCGACGACTTTATCGTTTTCGAGGGACAACATGACTACGATGAATTGCTGAAATTTGTACAAGAGAAAACCAGGTACTGGACATCTGTCGGGACGAATTCCAACAAAGTATTCCCTTTTTTTTACTCGAATTAATATAAAGTTCTTACTCACATGATGCTTATTTCTCTCGTTCCTTTCGTCTTACCTACTCTCTCACGCTCTGTCCTCGTGCTCTCCACGTGATTACACGTAACTTCCGCTAGTGCCTAGTTTCTGCTCCAAAGCATTCATACCTCATCTTCTACGCAGCCGCTATTAGTGTCGTCACGCAACGCCCACAACCACTAATAGCGGCCGCGTAGGAGACTAATACATACCTTGCTTACCAGAGCTGAGTGAATCAGCATCTCATGTGAGTAGAGTTTTTTAGATTTCACCCCGTCCCCTTGCTTGCAGCCTCTTATAATTCATTTTCTATTCGAACCCTTAGCATTACTTCCATCACTCGACTGCCGCCAAGTAATGCTGACACCATACCTATAGATCCTGAAAGTAAAGACATCAAAGAGGAAGAACCAGTAGAAGTCAAAGATGAAGGACAGTCGGAGGAAGAAGAAGAACCAGAGTATGGCGTCCGACGTAAGTCCATAGAATGGGAAAAATGAATAAATAGGACAGTGAATGTGCCCTGACTTAGACCAGCCATGAGGCTGTTTCAGGGTTTAATCTGTTGGTTAGCTGTGCCCTGACTTAGATCAGCCCAGAGGTTGTTTCAGGGTTTGATCTGTGAGTTAGCCATGTCATGACTTAGATCAACTCAGAGGTTGTGTCAGGGTTTGATCTGTGAGTTAGCCATGCCCTGACTTAGATCAGCTCAGAGGTTGTTTCAGGGTTCAATCTGTGAGATATCCATGCCCTGACTTAGATCAGCGCAGAGGTTGTTTCAGGGTTTTATCTGTGTTAGCCATGCCCTGACTTTGATCAGCCCAGAGGTTGTTTCAGGGTTTGATCTGAGTTAGCCATGCCCTGACTTAAAACAGTCCAGAGGTTTCATTTTTTGTTAAACATTTTTGTTGCTCCCTTTACCTTCTTGTTTTGAACGATATCAGCGGAAGAGACTGAAGACGACGAGGTTGCAGGAGCAGTGTGGTACAGCGATCTTCCAAAAGTCCCCGAGGATACAGTTCCTTCACTGACGGACAAGACCTTCATGTCAACACGTGAACAGAGCGACTTGCTGGTCGTCAATTTCTTCCAGCCCTGGGATTCTAGGTCACGTGCTTTGGTTGGACCTTACGTGCAAGCTGCATTGAGCTTAGGTATTGATCAATGATGATGATGAAAATATAGATGATGCTGCTTATAATGATGTCGATGATGATGGTGATAATGATGATGATGATGATGGTGGTGGTGGTAATGTTGCTTATAAAGGTGGTGATGATAGTGATGTATAAGATAATGATAATGATGGTGGTGATGGCGATGGCGATGGCGATGGCGATGTTGCTTATGAAGGTGGTGTTCATGGTGTGTTGCTTATAACGGTGATGTTGATGATGGTGATAATGACGTGATGCATATTGATGATGGTGATGTACAATGATGCCGGGTGATAATGATGATGACGATGTTGATGATGATGATGATACCTGGTGATTGTGATGTGCAATATAAAAATTTCAGATGTCAAAAGTGATTATGGTTTCTGATTCGCATAGGTAAGAAAGACATCGGCAATTTCAACATTCGTCTCGCTCGTGTCAACTGCTTTGATTGGACGGATGTCTGCCAGGACAACAACATTACAACATACCCGACCATCAAGCTCTACCGGTGAGAATACAGAATGAATGATGGTGGTGGTGGTGGTAATCGTTGACCATGATGGTGTTAATGATGCAATAAAATAAATGAATATTCCTATTAATTAATGTCTAATAATAATATCCTTACAGCAAAGGCTCTGATGAGCTCACATACCAAGGTGCTCTTGACGAAGATAATTTAGTCAAAACTGTTCTCATGTAAGTGAAACATGAATTTTGATTCTTTGTTTGAGTTGTATCCATATTCATGTGTCTTCTTATGCGCAATTGTTTTATAAAGAAATAAACTTAAGGGAATGTAAATATTTGGTGAAAAATAGCAGCTTAACAGCTAAATCAGCAGCTTGCCATGAAATTTTAAATTGCATAAAAAATATTTCGAAGTCAGTTGAGTTGCCCATCACTACCCTTGAAGGGGTATGTTGCCTTAGTTTTACTAACCATTGTTTGTTGATATTAATTTACAAGGCTTCACTCGTCGTCACCCTTACAGCTCGACTCCCAGGACAAGATAGATTCATTTTTGAAAGGCGAATATCCGATGAATGCTAAAGAAGCAAGCGAGACTGCAGTGGTTGGACTGTTCGCTGGTGCTGATAGCAAAGGTAAGGTTCAACACTGTAAAACCATGACATGACTTTTTTCCCTATACACCCAATCACGTGACCAACACAACCTGAGACTAAAGGCTGTGTTTTTGAATTTCGGTTGGCCTAGTGGCAGTGCACTTGCCACTCACCTCTGGGGGGTCTCTGGTTTGAATCCTGGACTCAACATCACATGTGATTACAGAGTCTTAGGTCTCTCCATTAATTCATTGGGTTTATCTCGAGGATTCTTCTGTTTTCTTTCCTCCGCAAAACGGGGTCGTTTGATATGCACATGTGTAGAATTTCATTCCTTGTGAATTTTTTCCCAGAGGTTCAAGTCTTCTCTGAAGCTGCCAATGAACTTCTTGGCTCTTTCATCTTGGGGTATGCCACAGGAGACATCGCCAAACAAGCGTAAGAATCCTAATTCAAGTCCTGCTTACCTCTTTTTTTTCCAGCTTCGGCGTAGTATTTTCCCATTCCAGACGACGCGTCATTCTCTAGAGTATAATTCTTTTGTCTAACAGTTATACAAGAGAAGACATATGAATTTAGATCCAACTCCAACAAGAATCTAATTCTCAAGGGAATGACACGCGGTCTAAAATAGAAAAGCATTACACCTTAACTAAGTCTACAGACACCTTTCCGCACGTGGGAATGCAGCTCAATTTGGAGGATATAACAATGGGTTTCCGATTTTAAGGAGATTGAAATTATTTCGTTTTATGCTCCAAACATAGCCTCCCCTGACGTCACATGCAAGGGGTCTATAAATAGAGTGTTGCTTAACGAGTCTTTGTATCGTGTTTAGGTCTGTCACATATGAAGTCAAGCTGCCGGCAGTTTTTCTCGTCAAACGAAACGATCCCAATCGTCCACGTGTTGTATTCGACCAGGACTTCTCGGCTAGAAGCATCGTGGATTTTATTCGCATGTATTCGCTTAGTGCATTTGTAAGTTTTTCATTCAATTTTCACTGTCCCCTGAGGAGAACCCTGTCATTTTCTAGCCTAATTTGGCGAGGTCCAAGTGATGAACCTTGGGGAATTCCAAGTGTACCAATTCTAGCATATTTGCCAATCTTACACAATGTCCTAAATCTCAATATTAGTGCATCAGATGCCATTTTTCTTTTTTCATTTTCCTATTTTCATTCCAGTGTTCGACATTTCAGTCCAGTGCGCAAAATGTAATTTTTCTACCGCCATAAGTATTTGTAAATGTTACCATAACCTTGACTAGCCACTTAGTGCTGTTGGTATTTAAATGAAATTTTGAGAGGCAAGGTGGCGGGTGAAATCCAACCCACAATGGCATGCGGGTTAAATTCGCTACCATACTTCCTTTTCGCTCCAGGAAGTGTGATGTAATATAATAACACGTCACTTTAATTTGCTTGCAGGGAGAACTAACACCATTGAATCTGCCGCTGTACTTCAAGTATAATCGTCCATTTCTGATCGCCTTCAGAGCCACGGCAGAGGAAGATACGACTCTCTGTCCAATCATGAATCAGCTCGCTCAGGATCCTACCATCGACCCACTCATGCTTTGCTGGATGGCACGGTACGTTCCTGGGAAACTTTTTTTGGGGGGGGGGGGGGGGGGGGAGCTTCTCAGAGCACGTGTCATTCCCAAGAGTATTATTCTCGAGAAAAGGACACGTGGTCTGAAATGGGAAATCATTCCGCCCAAAACGAATTAGGTCTATTATAAACTTTAACTGATTGTCAATATCTTGTTTCCATGGTAACAGATTATCAAATGACGTCAATGACGCCGTTCTAGAGATGTACACGGGTAAGACGGACACACCCGCGCTGGTCCTGCTTTATCATAACAGGGTAAGTACGTAATAACGTATTAAACACATACCATTTGTTTTCAACCGAAATTTCTTTTTTTTCTGGTGTAAATGATAAGTACTCCTTCTCCACTTTTTTTCTCATTTCAGACGATATGTCAATCCCTAGAGTATCATTTCTTTGTTCAACGGTTGCACTGTTACATTAGTTCATTGTTAAGCCCCGTTTACACTAACAATAGGCCATTTGCATTATGGCGTCATTTACTACCACTACCAGACTCCATTGCACACTGTCTTTTGTTCTGTTAATTAGCTCCAATTGTTTTACTATTCCCATGAGGAACTACAAATTTGAAGAAAGAAAATTCACGAAGTATTTTGGAAGTGGTAGTAAAATGACGCCATAATGCAAATGGCCTATTTTTGCGGCAATTTTTTCTGCGATTTTTTTTTGCGATTTTGTCCATAATGAATAAAGGTAAAGAATTTACTTTTTTTTCAGGATACCAAGATTTTCCATAGACGAATGTCTCTTCTGATGGATGAGACAAAAGATTTCATATTTCCGAAAATTGCCACAAAAATCGCAGCAAAAATCGCCGCAAAAATCGCCGCAAAAATCGCCAGTGTAATCGAAGCTTTAAAGTAATTCGCGTTTCTATTGGAAATAAACTGCCTTGTCTCGGGAACTTCTGTATGATTGCCAGTCAATCTTCCCGCTCTTAAAAATCAAAAACAATTCGGAGAAGAAAGGATTCAATTTAGTTTAGGTTGCGAAGTTTGTTAAAGGCTAAGGTTTAAAAACTTTATCGGTTTGTTTTCGTGCAGGGCGTGTTGTATCATTACAAGGACAAAATGTCACTTGAAGACATTACTGCTTGGATCAAACGATGCCTGTCCGGAGAACAAAATCCTTCACGTAAGTATAATATCTTGCATCGTCGCTGTTTTCGTGAGCCATTGCGGCAGATTCGTAGCCGTACTGTATCTTACCGTTAGGTAGACGTTACTACCGATGTGATGAGATGAATTTTTGGGAGACAATGGGAAGCTATTTCGACCGTGTACGTGCCGTAAACAGGTACCGTATGTTTCCCATTAGTACGAAAAAATTCTCTATTAAAGCTGTCTGTGTGTCTATCCGTCCGTTTGTCTCTTTGCCTGTGTGTCTGTCCTGTCTGTCTTTTATGCTTTTACTAGTCTTCACTGCGGTTCAATTTTTTGCTACTGTCAAGTAAAGTTAAGTAACTCCTCTGTACCGTGTGACTGCTTAGGGATAGGAACACAGGACAGACAGACAACTAATGAGAATAGAAGACCGCTGTACCGTGTGACTGCTTAGGGATAGGAACACAGGACAGACAGACAACTAATGAGAATAGAAGACCGCTGTACCGTGTGACTGCTTAGGGATAGAAACACAGGACAGACAGACAACTAATGAGAGTAGAAGACCGCTGTACCGTGTGACTGCTTAGGGATAGGAACACAGGACAGACAGACAACTAATGAGACTAGAATACTTCTTAGAAAACTAAACTATGGTTTGATTTTTGTTTGTTTTGCAGGATTTCTTAAGAGTAATAGCTGGAAGCCACTGCTTGATGGTTATGACTATCTAACCATGTTAGACGAGGAGAGAAAACGTAGGGAAAGAAAAGAGCGCCGTGAATACGAGGAGGAAGACGAGAATATGGACGAAGACGAAAAACTGGATGTGATTGAAGAGCCGACAAGAAAAGCGGAACGAACGAGACTGCGAAAACCAGAGGATTTCAGGGATGAGGAGGAGATGCAGAAACATGATGAACTTTGATAGGTGTCAATAATGAGTTTATTATGAATGCGCATCATCATCATCATCAACAGGTATCATCGTCATGATCATACGTCATCAACATCACCATGTATTGTCACATCACCATCATCATGATACGCTATCATACTTCATAACAGTAATCATCATCATTTTAATCGTTACCACGATCTTTATCATATTTTCTCCTATGTGTTTTTAGTTATTTTATCGTAGGTTATTTTTTTATAGTTTTTTTTTTTTTTTTTTGATTAAATTGATTAATTGATAAATGATTTAAGAGATTAATTGATAAAAGGTTTCTTTATAAAAGTTTTTTAAATAACTAGAAATAAACCAATAAAGTGAAAAAATGTACAACTCGTGACATAATAGGGAGTAGAACGAGAAGAGAATCTATAGAATGAGAGGCGTAAAGGAAGAAAGAAAAAAACAGAATGCAAAAGGCAACGGGGACGAAAATTCAAATGATTTCTACAAATCAGTCTGCCGGTACACTAGCCTCCTTCGCAGCCGTTCTTAGTTTCGTCACGCAACGTGGGGAGGGAAACGTGTGAAACGGAATTTAATCGTAGATTTTTTTAACTTTACAGTAAGAAAAGGGAAGAATTAAGGAATAGAGAAAGATTAAAAGAAAGGAAAAAGATAAAAGAGGAATGAAGAAAGAGAGAGAGAAAGGAAGAAAGGAAAGGAATAGAAAATAAGATCTACAAAAATTAAAATAATTTTTATTTTTATTAATCATTTTAATATTCGATAATTATGATTAATGATTGATTCGATGACTTAAAATTTAAGAAACTGTCAATTATGAAGGTCTATGGTTTTTATACCGGAATGGATTAGTACAGGGTGCAGTATGGACGGATTTCATCTTGTCGAGCCCTTCCCAATGAATTTTACGTTTTTACAAAAAGAAGACTTCGAACGAAATTTCCTCTTTAAAATCCAGTTTTACTGTTCCAAATATATATATACCTGAGAAACTAAAACTATTAAAGTTTAATATTATCCGATAAATCATTAGAATCATCAATCACGTTCTTTAATCTCTTGACTGTTATAAATAGACCTGCGTTTTCAGTAGTGGCGCTATGCATGACGAAGTATCCTAGCCAATCAATCAATGGTTTACTAGTTATATAAATATCCCCTACCGAGCATTCTTGAGAGCGCGTGTTTATTCAAGTATTTATAGACAATCTATTTTTAAACTTTACCATCAGATAGATTGAAATAGCTCACTCGGCAAATATTTTTGTAACTGACCTTACGACAACTCACTTAACAATGAAGTCTCTTAACATGCGGTTATGGTTGTGAGACCAATTTATACAAACATTACTTAACGATTATTGAACAGTATTTAATTAAGAAGATATTAACGATAATGCACGCGTGAAACTAATTTAATACAGCTTAATGAGGTGTGAACACTAATGAATAAACAAGCTAAGAAGAATAAGCTGTCGTTACTAACTATTTTCGCGCTATAGGGTGTATTCACGGGTTAACAGAGTCCACTGAGGGCTTGGAGACTTGGTGTGATCTTGATATTTCATACTCTATACTGTCGGTGAATAAATCAACGCTAGTCCTTGAGCTATCGTTACAACAGGATGTTGTCGCGTATTAGAGGATTTAAAAAAAACTATTGCCTGGGGCAGCCTTAGTATTGCATGTACCATGCCTTCGTTGTGCGGAATCACAGATAGAGCTGTTTCAAAAAAAGTTAATGATGTCGTTGCTCGTTGCATACCAAGCCCGAAATGCACTATGGGTGATGTAAATCCAATCAGCAAAGGGTCACGACAATATGGAATTTTTTGAGCCAAAATGCATTATTCACATATGAATATATTACATTTCAAGCTTGGTAAACTACATGCAAGCAAAATCTTTTTAACTTGCTTTTTAACTCGTGCATAATCGAAGTTTGAAGTAGCTGTACACAGTAGACCGCTCTGATCTGTTTAAATCGTCTGCGTATTGCGTAGCGACCTCTTGTAGCACATGCTGTGCCTAACGGCTGAAACTAACCAATTCTATACAGAATGCGGTTTTATAACTTGCTCATTAATCTCACAGAGTGGAGCACGGTTTGTGGTGACTCGTAGTTCAGTTGCACACACTATGTACGTACTTCTAGGAATCAATCGACAGCTATAAGCATATCAGACGAAGAGGACAGTATTGTCAACCTTTTGATAGAATACTCAATATATTTGATTTATCGGCTTGGGTAGTGACCTCGCTTCCTCGTATGCCTCGTACAGCCCTGGATCTACGATAGCTAAGTATTGTTTTTTGTATTGTTAAAGCCTGGACACTTCAGCAGTAAAAGGAAGTTTGATTAAATGAATTATCAGGAAATTTAGAAGAACATAATTTGGCGATCATTGGTAACATGATCTAAGGATTAAATCAATAGAAAAGGGCTGTGAAAACTTGGAAATATATAGGGTAACACAATGAAAGAATAAAAGAAAATAAGAAAGGAAGAAAGAAAAAGAAAAGAATATGATTATAAACGATGTGAGTGGCAGTTCAAACCAGTTTTTAAAGTTTATTTAGATATTTCTCTATTAGCAAATGATAGTTAGCTACAGCCAAAAATAAATAAAACATACCTGAAAAGAATATAGAAAACTCAGACTTCGTCTACATCGGGATTTGTTTTTAGTGACAGCTAGGGAAAACAGACTCGTTCTAATAATGCATTAATTGAACAAACACGGCTCAGACATTAGAAAAACCTTCACCTTCATTTACTATAATCTCTTATTCTTTAAAATTTCAACTTGTTGTTTTTGGAACAACCGCGTTCCTGCGCGAGCTGCAATATTGTGAATCTATAGTCGAAAGATTGAAGCAAATGTTGATAAACTTTGGCCTCGAGTGTTTTTAAAAAAAAACTTCTTCTCGGTATCTCTAACCAACCGAGAATATGTCTGTGCTTGAATTAAGTGTATGACCTTTACTCTCAAAAATGCTTGGAGTGTTTTGAGCTGGCAAGCCAGCTGGGGGCATTCATTCATTGCCGTTCTGCCGTCTGGCGTCGTTGCAGCAGCACTCGTAAACAGAGTATCAAATTTCAAGACTAAAATCGTTCTTTCATCTGTCAAGGTAATGCTATACACAAATCCATACTATACCTCTTTAACAACAATAGCATTTAAAAACCACGAAAAAAGATTAAAAAATATATGTCTTAACCTAAACAAATTCTTGTGGTTTGCAATTTTTTTCATGGAATTTATATCTAAGGATTTTTAGTACGATTGTCGAGTGCAATGAACCGTGTTTCGGGGCCACCCACAGAAGTAACTTTTGCATTAGGTAATTACAGCAAATTTTATTTTAAAAAGTTATGTATTTTCCTATTTAGGATCGAGGTGTTCAATATCTGTTTCTTGATACACAAACAGAACACAAAACTGATAAAATATCTATCTAAAACGGTAATGTTTACTGGTCTAACAATGAAAGCAGTAATAGTTAAGTGGTGTAACGTGACGTGTTTGGAACATCAGCCAATCACACGCAAAGGACGTAGGACATGCCTGGGCATGTTACTCGAAAGCGTGACGCGGTGTTCTATAGTCAGTACCAAAAACCCGTGCCAAGATATCTACTAAGCACATTTTAGACACGAGAAATAAATGTAGATTAAATTATTTAAGGTAACGTATCCTATGCTGAAATATATTTTCTTCGACCGAAGTACGAAGCAGTTTTGAGTTGATTGGACTGTGAATGACAGCGTGACACTATTTTTTTCCCGGTTTATGAGTTACGAACTTACAGACATATTCACTTATAGGATCGCTGTATAAGACAAAAATGGAATGCTCTTTACTTATGGTAAGTTGTGGTTTTTCTATTTTTTCTAATGATCTATTGTTTTAAAAAACTGGAGTATCTCGTATGGAGTCAGGAAAATTCCCGCGCTTACTATAAAGCCATTCCCAAACGTATTCTCGACGTTGGTCGTGGATGTGGTCAAATTATTCATAGCTATCAACAATGTCGAGAGACTTTCTTCATATAAACTCGAATTTAAATGCTTCCACTGCTTTCAGACTTATTCTAAATTCCCAGTTGGATTTATTAATAATAACAGTCATTCCTCTAGAGCATGGAACTCGAACTATCCAAATCTTTTTCCGAAAGTTTTTCGACTATTCAAAACTCTTTATTCAGCACATTTTTGGATCGTATGCAAACTCATTGTAAACATTTAAGAAAAGGCGTTGTTCTTTTCTATTTTAGCCGGAAAATCACTAAAATATATAAGGCTTATGAGTTTAATTATTTGCTTTGGTATTTAATAGGCCGTGATGGGTTTTTGTTTGATTTTATTTGAATTTTTGTAGCGATCTTGCTTCATCGCCATTCAGTATAGTGTGTTTATATACCAGGTCATTCATTCCCAAGCTTTGACCTCTCGATTATGAGCAGCTTGAAACTTAATAAATCTCAAGAAAATATGATAGCTTTTTAGGGTTTGAGTTGATAAGTATCATTACATTATTTCTTTTATTCCTTGTACTTGTGTACCCTATTATTGAGAAAACGTGGGCAAACTAAAAACTATTATCGTAGAAAATTAGCATGGGAAAAACATTAGACGGCTGTTAGCGATAAGTATTTTTCAACTTGGGTTTTAATCTGCCGTGCTTATTTAATATTCGTGTACCATCAACAAACATATTATAACCCGCTAATCAAATATTTCGATCTGTTTAGACTCCACATTCGCTAAGTTTCGAACACTTAATAGAACTTTTGTCCAAACTGAATAGTAATTTTTTTCGGCACTTGTGTCCTAGTTTTTGCAATTTTTTTTTCGTCTTAGCAAAAGATATTATCAGATGACCGTTATTATATATCTACTTTCCTTTCCTTGTGGATAATCCATACAGCCCTTCTAAATCGCTATCACGACTATCACAGATACTGATAGTGCACGCTGTTCATTCATGGAGCTCATAAGACTTAGTTCTGTTTGCTTGTTTTTCCTTGTTCTCGTTCAGAGCTGTTTTACTTGGAATTTCGAGATTTACGAAACTGCTAGTAAATCTTTTAATCTTGGAAAAGACAAAAAATATTTCCCCCCAAGTGAAATGGTTTCTTTTTATATTCAAATGGTTTTCTCGCATTAATTCAGAATTTTTTTCATATGTCTGGTAATTGAAATGGCTCGATTGCCGAGCATGTTGCCTGAGCATTACATTGGCGTTTGCCACACAGTAGACATTTCTTGTCCTCAAATGGTTTCCTATAGCCCTAAAATGTTTTCTCAATTGTACTGTACAACTGACTGGAATGGTTTTTTCCTCTGTCATTGAAATGCAAAACGAAAGTTTTGATAAATTGAAATGACAGTGAGTCTTACTGCATATTCACACAGGCAATCATCATGCAATCTCTCTTCCAACACATCCTTCATTTCTAAGCGATCTTTGACGAATTTTCTAAGTATATTTTTAAACTTAAAGTTGCTGGTAGTTATCCCTCGCAGTGTGAGCCTATTTTCATTCATTCTACTTGATAAAAGACATCGTGCTGAGAGTGTAGTTCTACGACACGACGAGACAACGTGGTCATCTTCAACTCAGCTCAGCATGATGCCTTCAATTGACTCGTGCTGGCTAGCGCACCTTCGACGTTTTATGCGGGATATTATTCGCTCGTCTTTCAGCCAAAAAATTGAACACAACCCCTAATATATCCCATATATTTTTTATATTGATATTACATTATGCTGGTAAATAAATTTTAACTGATGATTTTTATGCATGCAAGGCAAGGCGAGTTGCAATATCTGAAGTCTGCGCACGATGTATAAGATGTACACAAGTTATTAACTTTGGCCTAACTTACCTAACTTTTATGACTCTTCTATGTCGTCGGTAATCGTCGTATATTCTTAAATATTTCATATTCTTAATCATTTGACTTAATTCTCACCGTAAATGAATGCTTTTCATTATGACTTTGAACAAAATTTAATGCCATTTTCCCATTCTAAATGAGGTATTAGGTAATAATATTCCTAAAACAGGGTTATGCGGTCAATGGATTTAACTATTAAAATCAATAAAAATTATTTGACCAAACAACAGCTTAGGTAGTCGAACAAATTATTCGAGGAAAAGGAGCAGTCTCTCATTCACGAATTTGTAAACTTTTGAATGAAAATAAGTTTTTTTTCTGCTAAAGGTTTCGTCTTATTGACGTGTGAATTGCGACTGAAGGATCTTATATTCTTGATGTAATTCAATTATCAAGTTGAGCAATAATGAAAGAATTAGGTCAAGAGCTGCCTAATGTATACTAAGAAATGGTTTTGAAAAAAAAACTATGATAATTAAGTTTATAAATGCGAACACTTATCCAAGTGTTAGGCTTTTTGACTTAACTGAAAAATATTGCTCTTAAGTTTTGTCCAAAGTTTATTTCACGAATTAATCAAAGCGTGGGTTAAAAGTTGGAAAATATGTTGTAGACTTTGAACCGTTCAATATTGGATGCCAAAATACGAAAAACATAGAGTATTCAAGAACCAGACGAAAGCAAAAGTGAAAGTAAGCGTTGTAGTTTTTCGGTAAACATAAACAGGGGAAGTCCCTTCACTAGTGAATTGTACTTTCGAACTACCATGCTGTCTACATTCCTAGGTGTGTCAGGCGTGACTTTATACTGCACTAAATAGATTTACTCTGCTTAGTATTTTTCATATTTATAGCTGGGAATGATATTAAAAAATCAAGTTCTATGCCACCAAAGGGAATTCTTGGTTTGAATTCTTGATTCTTGATGAAGTTTTTTTTAGAAATTCCTACGAAACGTTTTGTACAATCAAGATTGAACCGTGTGTTTTTGCAACGAGGATTGTAGAGAACTTGAGCAACTTATTAGTAAAGCATAAAAGAATCAAAAAGCTTAGGAATATTAAGAAAGAAGAATTATCAATTTTAGGAATTGATATCCATAGCTTTGTGATAGATAAATACGAATACAAATCTTACAGATATGTGATATTCAATTGATAAATTTTCCAATTTTCCGTGAGACAGGTCACCAAAGAACGATTTGACTTAAAGCTACCGAACTTTCAAATCTCAGTGCTTAGGTTTTTATTTCTTATTTGTTTATTTATTTATTTTGGAGCTTTCGGAGTTTCCTATACTATGTCTGTTCAATTATTCTATTCAGCAGAGATTTTAAGGTCTTATTCCTTGATTTGGATATATCAGCAAAAACTCGGTGTATAATCATCAAAGGAATGCCAACAATGAACCTGTTTAGACACAGAACAGACACAGGGGCTTATCGATAAGGAGTAACCAAATAATCTCGTTTCCTTTGACAGGTTATATTTTTCCTGAGTTTTATTGGCCTTGTACAATCTTCGTGCAATTTAATTTGTTCTCCTGGTGAATTCCTTTCTCCGCCATGTAACTGCCTGTCTTGCCCGGTAAGTTATGTCACCGTTGTCCACTGTACTAACTGTATTTGCCGTTTTAACTTCTCGGAAAACATCCGAGTTCTCCAGGTTGGAAGGCTTTGATAAAATGAGGTCTTCTGTTTTTTTGAGCCCGATTAGTCAGTGTTTGAGTTTTACGTCGTGAGTCATGAATCACTTCATTTAAACTTATTTTATTGTAAGCTCGTACCGGTATTGAAGTCACAGGGGCCATGAACGGTTGCTTCTGTCCCTTCCAGTATTTCGTGTGTCTAGCTTTGTCTAGCCAGTTGATTTGCTGTATGTATCGTTAAACTTACCCTAGGCCTGAAATCCTTTTCTTCTGGTATAACTTCATGGGTACTGAGTTTTATCTTCAGGAAATCAATCATGACCTCACCCATAATTTTTCCAAAACACCAACCAACTTAGGCGAGAATGTTTAGAACCATTCACTGGACTTGTGCTCCTATTCGACTCTAATTCTGTTCAATTTCAATCGATAATCGATATTTCATGCACTAAAATTTGAAGTACGATATCTCTACTTCTAACAAACTTACCAGCCTCGATAGGTTTTGAGTTAGGACTGGTTTTCATTAGAAAACCTCAATCTATCCGCGCATTTTAGCCCTCCTTTAAAGATGGTGGCCACTACCGCGAATCCTTCTGTAGCCGGAATGGCGAGGTGAAACAGTCGGTAGCAATATTCTATAAATGAAAACTTCGATCGTTTTGTGGTATTCCAACGACTAGAATATAAAATATTGGCACTTTTCCTATTGCACTCATGACTTATTGACTCATGCGGCTCATCGAACGCCTTTCTTTGAAGAAACACCCATCTATACTTATTAATTACTTCCAATGCTCATCGCGGTCTCTTTCGTTTTTGTTAGATTTTTATTATTCTATAGTAAAATTACTCATTCTTTTATTCTCTGCTATTTTTTTCCATTATAATTTCTCCCATATAATCGCAACGTATATCTAAGTGCATTATCTTTCTACCTTCCTCTCCAGAATGGAACCTATAACGATAAAAAAAACAATGACAGCAAGTGCCATCGTTGCAAGAAGCGTTGTAATCCTTCAATGGTCGTCAGAAAAGAATGCAATAAAACGCACGACATTGTGTGCTCTTGCAACGATGGCAAATACCTCGATCTAGGGATCTTGTTTTGCATTGATTGTTCTGTATGTAAGCCTGGTTATGGGGCTGAGAAACCATGCAGCACAGACAGCAACACAGTTTGTTTACCCTGCATACCGGTACGTTTTAAAGGTCTATTTAATCCCCCCCCCTTCCCTCGCTTCTGTTTTTCTTTCTCCTTCTTCCTCTGCGCCTTTTTCCCTATACTCCTTTCCCTTTCTTTGTCTCCTTTTTCATCTTCTTCTCTTTTCCTTCTTACTTCTCTGTTTTTTCCTGTTATTCTTTCCAGCTCGGTATTTTTTCTCCTTTTCTACTTCTGCCTGTCCCTTCTACTTCTTCCTCTGCTCCTTTTTTTCCCCTACTCTTTTCCCTTTCTGCGTCTCCTTGTCCTTCTTCTTCTCTTTTTCTTCCTACTTCTCTTCCTCATCAGCATCTTCTTCTCTGCCTCTTCTTTCTACTCATTCTTCTGTTATTTTCCCTCCTATCATTTTCTTCGTCTCCTTGCCCTCCTTCATCTTCTTATTTTTCTATTTCTCAGTCATGCTTATCCTTATTCTTCTCTGCCTGTCTCTTCCTCTCCTTCTTCTGCCCCTCTTTCTTCGTCTCCTCCTTCTATCTATTCTCTTTCTTCTTCGCTTCTCCTCCTCTTCCTCTCCCCCCTTCCTCTCCTACTATTTCTGCTATTACTGGTCTCTAGAATCTCTAAGAGAAAGATAACGTCCCCATCGTTTCTTTTCAGGGCAAAACATATTCCAACATAACAAGTTTCTCCATTCCCTGCAAGGCGTGCACGGCGTGTCCAGCTGGCTACAGTATCAAAAGAAAATGTACCAACGTCACTGATACCGTGTGCCAGCTGACACCGTCTTATGTTAACAGCACCCAGGCCACCCAAACAAAAACAAGAAATTCAAAAGGTACTAATCAATTTCTTCAGATGTTACTATTCCTAACCTCTTGAAAAAAACTTATTTTTCACTTTTCCTCCTTTTTCTTTTCTTCTTTCATTTTTAATTTTTCAATTTTATTTTTCATATTTCATTTTTTCATATTTCATTTTTTATTTTTCATTTTATAACTTTTCATTCTGAGGAAAATTGAGGTAGAAATAGGTCGAGTTTCCAAGATGACGTCTATTTCGTTTTCTAGAACGGCCCCACAATGCACTGCAATGCCAACTTGATTCGGTCTTGTCCTCAAGCTCGGAGTGGCTAATACCACAAGAAAAACATTACTCAATTTCGTGTCTCTGTTTTAAATTCAAACTCACTGTCGAAACGAGAGTGATCAAGTTTTACAAACTTTAACCAGTGACCTTTAAGGTTATTCCCGATTATTCCAGTCAAGTTTCAGCCAAATTGAATTACATTTTGAGCGATTTTGTTACAAATGCGGGCCTCTTTAACCTTAGTTTCTTTCCTTTTTAGGTCCATCTTCGACAACGGGTGCGTCGATTGCGACCGAAGCCAGCAAAAAGGATTTCGTAATCCCAGTTGTAGTAGCGGTAGCCTTTTTCATAATAGGCTTGTTGATCTTTCTGATCGTCAAGGTTTATAGACGATCAAGAGCTCGCGAACGACAGCCTGACGTTGCTCACCGTTACTCAGACAGCGAAGAAGGTAACTTGCGAATACCCCTGAAAGAGGTGGATAGCTAATAGATGAAGGTAAAATATGGGAATGGAATGGAATAAAAATTGGGATGAGAATGTTCAGAAAGTTAAAGGCTCTAATCCGCAAATAGACCTATTTCATTTGAGCGTAAGTTTTTCCCTTTCATTCCCTTGAGAATTAGATTCGTTGTTTGAGTCGTATCAATATTCGTGTGTTTTCTTCTGCACAACCGTCAAAGAAAGAAATGATACTCTAGGGAATGACACGTGATCTGAAATGGAAAAACATTACGCACCTAAAAAAGAAGTGCAATTTACCTTATTTCGCCCAAACGTCCTTGTCCAGGCCCACCCAATCAATTAGTAACTAGGTTCCTTCTCTATGTTTAAGATTACTTTTTTATCTTTCATATTGTGACCAATTTTTAATTCCTTTTGTTAATGGTTCATTATTCCAGCCATTCCTATTAAATCCAAAGCCGCTCTTCTGACTACTTCACGTCATGGTGCGTTACGCGGACGTCACACACGTCACCTGAGGAGAAATGACAGCAGTCGTGACTCGGACTCTCAAGGAAGCAGCACGGGATCTCTACAGGAGGAGAAACCACGTGACCCCGGTATGTATGGGATGGATTGAGGGGGGTGGGGAAGGCATTCTTTGTTGCTCATGGTTGAGGTAGAATATTCACGTGTTCAAGTGACGGTTCGTGGAATTTCAAAGAGCTTATATTGTTGAAGTTGTTCATCCCTTGCTTCACCTTTTGATATTGGTGAATATATAGATTTAGGCTAACCCTGAGTAAATGAGCCTGTCATCAAGGAACACAGCGGTGTTTTACGAATTCGAACAAGGTCGATTCCTGATAACTGATATTCAGTGTCGGATTCCAAAATTTGTTGATATGAAACAAAACCTTCCCAGTCTCTTTTCAGCAAAAGACCATATTAGCTCAGTGCGGCCTGGGTATTTGCCATTCCTTGTAACGAACTCGTCGTACATGGGATTGTGGGACTTTCTGGGACTCGAGGCGCGGTAACTAAAGGAAGAGGGTACAATAGCACTAAGGGATCAAAGATTTCTCCAACATTTTTTTTCTTTCTTTCAAACAGAGCGTCTTTTTCGCGACCTGCCTAACGAGCCCTTGGTCATACAAGACCTTGCACTGTCGTTGAATCCTAAAAGCAGAAACAACTGGGTTAGATTGGCAGGAGAACTTGGGTATTCCAAAATACAAATAGATAACTTCGGTATTGATCCTACCCAAGCTACCCAAAACCTTTTAGGTGATTGGAGGACCATGAGAAATAGTACGATTGGCGTGTTGTATGCGTGTCTACAAAAGATGGGAAGACACGATGCCTGTGATGTCTTGGATCACATTTCAGAAATGTAGAATCTAAAACGGATTGAAAATATTTTTAGGAAGGAAAGACTTCCTTTTTAAAAAGCTCAAAAATTTAATACTTCAAAAGACGAGAATATATGATACATCATTCACGATATAATAGAGGAAAGAATATGAGGATTGAATGATAAATTATGTACAAAGAAAGGGTTGGAGAAAAAAGAAAGATGAGAGAATGAAAGAATATTATCTATTATAAAGACATTTGGTGAAGAAACAAAGTAGGAAAAACTTTGGAAAAAAAAAACATTTTAGAAATAATAATAATTCAAGTTCTTGTTAACGACGGGGGGAAATGTAAATAACTACGAGTAAAAAGTAATGATAAAAGGGTAAATTCTGCATCGTGATAAGATAAAAAAGACTTACTGACGTTTTGTAAAATTTACACTTTTTATCATTACTGCTTCATTAGAAACAACAGACGACGCAGCTCACACTAGTTTTTAGCTAGTTATCACTTCAAGTAAAAGGTCAAGTATTGGCAGTGAAGAGAACCAAAGTAAATAATAGTTTTAAATTTAGATACTATAGTTTTCGATGTTTATGTAATTATATATAAGTTTTTTCAGGCCGATGTAAAAATGAATACTAAGCTTGGCACGTCTGTAAAATGCGTAGGAAATAGCAACGTTAACAAATAAAAACATGCGAAAAAAACTGAGCAATGGAATGGCTGATCATCCCGTATCTTATGCTCAAACCCACTAGGAGATCAAAGTTTAATTCTTTGCTGTTCAAGAATGTAATATAAAAATCACAATATCCTAATTTAATTATGCATATTTTATTAAAAAGGTGTGAAAAGGGCCCAAAACCGACCAAAACCAAGGCCTATAGTCATTGCTTTTTGACTAAAAATGACCTATTTTGCATCCTTTATGAATAATGCACATATTTTGAAAAGCTGTGAAAATGGGTCAAAATCGACCCAAACCATGGGCTATAGTCCATGCCTTTTGACTAAAAATGAACTATTTTGCATCCTTTATGAATAATGCACATATTTTGAAAAGGTGTTAAAATGGGTCAAAATCGACCCAAACCATGAGCTATATTCCATGCCTTTTGACTAAAAATGAACTATTTTGCATCCTTTATGAATAATGCACATATTTTGAAAAGGTGTTAAAATGGGTGAAAATCGACCCAAACCATGGGCTACAGTCCATGCTTTTTGACTAAAAATGAACTATTTTGCATCCTTTATGACTAATGCACATATTTTGAAAAGGTGTGAAAATGGGTCAAAATCGACCCAAACCATGGGCTATAGTCCATGCCTTTTGACTAAAAATGAACTATTTTGCATCCTTTATGAATAATGCACATATTTTGAAAAGGTGTGAAAATGGGTCAAAATCGACCCAAACCATGGGCTATATTCCATGCCTTTTGACTAAAAATGAACTATTTTGCATCCTTTATGAATAATGCACATATTTTGAAAAGGTGTGAAAATGGGTCAAAATCGACCCAAACCATGGACTATAGTCCATGCTTTTTGACTAAAAATGAACTATTTTGCATCCTTTATGAATAATGCACATATTTTGAAAAGGTGTGAAAATGGGTCAAAATTGATCCAAACCAAAGGCTATAGTCCATGTTTTTTGACTAAAAATGACCTATTTTGCATCCTTTATGAATAAAGCACATATTTTGAAAAGGTGTGAAAATGGGTCAAAATCGACCCAAACCATGGGCTATATTCCATGCCTTTTGACTAAAAATGAACTATTTTGCATCCTTTATGAATAATGCACATATTTTGAAAAGGTGTGAAAATGGGTCAAAATCGACCCAAGCCATGGGCTATAGTCCATGCTTTTTGACTAAAAATGAACTATTTTGCATCCTTTATGAATAAAGCACATATGTTGAAAAGGTGTGAAAATGGGTCAAACTCGACCCAAGCCATGGGCTATATTCCATGCCTTTTGACTAAAAATGAACTATTTTGCATCCTTTATGAATAATACACATATTTTGAAAAGGTGTTAAAATGGGTCAAAATCGACACTAACCATGGACTACAGTCCATGCTTTTTGACTAAAAATGAACTATTTTGCATCCTTTATGAATAAAGCACATATTTTGAAAAGGTGTGAAAATGGGTCAAAATCGACCCAAACCATGGGCTATATTCCATGCCTTTTGACTAAAAATGAACTATTTTGCATCCTTTATGATTAATGCACATATTTTGAAAAGGTGTGAAAATGGGTCAAAATCGACCCAAACCATGGACTATAGTCCATGCTTTTTGACTAAAAATGAACTATTTTGCATCCTTTATGAATAATGCACATATTTTGAAAAAGTGTGAAAATGGGTCAAAATCGACCCAAACCATGGGCTATAGTCCATGCCTTTTGACTAAAAATGAACTATTTTGCATCCTTTATGAATAATGCACATATTTTGAAAAGGTGTGAAAATGGGTGAAAATCGACCCAAACCATGGGCTATAGTCCATGCTTTTTGACTAAAAATGAACTATTTTGCATCCTTTATGACTAATGCACATATTTTGAAGAGGTGTGAAAATGGGTCAAAATTGACCCAAACCAAGGGCTATAGTCCATGTTTTTTGACTAAAAATGAACTATTTTGCATCCTTTATGAATAATGCACATATTTTGAAAAGGTGTGAAAATGGGTGTAAATCGACGCAAACCATGGGCTATAGTCCATGCTTTTTGACTAAAAATGAACTATTTTGCATCCTTTATGACTAATGCACATATTTTGAAAAGGTGTGAAAATGGGTCAAAATCGACCCAAACAAAGGGCTATAGTCCATGCTTTTTGACTAAAAATGAACTATTTTGCATCCTTTATGAATAATGCACATATTTTGAAAAGGTGTGAAAATGGGTCAAAATCGACCCAAGCCATGGGCTATAGTCCATGTTTTTTGACTAAAAATGAACTATTTTGCATCCTTTATGAATAAAGCACATATGTTGAAAAGGTGTGAAAATGGGTCAAAATCGACCCAAGCCATGGGCTATATTCCATGCCTTTTGACTAAAAATGACCTATTTTGCATCCTTTATGAATAATGCACATATTTTGAAAAGGTGTGAAAATGGGTCAAAATCGACCCAAACCATGCTATATCGACCCAAACTATAGTCCATGCTTTTTGACTAAAAATGAACTATTTTGCATCCATTATGAATAATGCACATATTTTGAAAAGGTGTGAAAATGGGTCAAAATCGACCCAAACCATGGGCTATATTCCATGCCTTTTGACTAAAAATGAACTATTTTGCATCCTTTATGAATAATACACATATTTTGAAAAGGTGTTAAAATGGGTCAAAATCGACACAAACCATGGACTACAGTCCATGCTTTTTGACTAAAAATGAACTATTTTGCATCCTTTATGAATAAAGCACATATTTTGAAAAGGTGTGAAAATGGGTCAAAATCGACCCAAACCATGGGCTATATTCCATGCCTTTTGACTAAAAATGAACTATTTTGCATCCTTTATGAATAATGCACATATTTTGAAAAGGTGTTAAAATGGGTGAAAATCGACCCAAACCATGGACTACAGTCCATGCTTTTTGACTAAAAATGAACTATTTTGCATCCTTTATGACTAATGCACATATTTTGAAAAGGTGTGAAAATGGGTCAAAATTGACCCAAACCAAGGGCTATAGTCCATGTTTTTTGACTAAAAATGACCTATTTTGCATCCTTTATGAATAAAGCACATATTTTGAAAAGGTGTGAAAATGGGTCAAAATCGACCCAAACCATGGGCTATAGTCCATGCTTTTTGACTAAAAATGAACTATTTGGCATCCTTTATGACTAATGCACATATTTTGAAAAGGTGTGAAAATGGGTCAAAATTGACCCAAACCAAGGCCTATAGTCCATGTTTTTTGACTAAAAATGACCTATTTTGCATCCTTTATGAATAAAGCACATATTTTGAAAAGGTGTGAAAATGGGTCAAAATCGACCCAAACCATGGGCTATATTCCATGCCTTTTGACTAAAAATGAACTATTTTGCATCCTTTATGAATAATGCACATATTTTGAAAAGGTGTGAAAATGGGTCAAAATCGACCCAAACCATGCTATATCGACCCAAACTTTAGTCCATGCTTTTTGACTAAAAATGAACTATTTTGCATCCTTTATGAATAATGCACATATTTTGAAAAGGTGTGAAAATGGGTCAAAATCGACACAAACCATGGACTACAGTCCATGCTTTTTGACTAAAAATGAACTATTTTGCATCCTTTATAAATAAAACATATATTTTGAAAAGGTGTGAAAATGGGTCAAAATCGACCCAAACCATGCTATTTCGACCCAAACTATAGTCCATGCTTTTTGACTAAAAATGAACTATTTTGCATCCTTTATGAATAAAGCACATATTTTGAAAAGGTGTGAAAATGGGTCAAAATCGACCCAAACCATGGGCTATAGTCCATGCTTTTTGACTAAAAATGAACTATTTGGCATCCTTTATGACTAATGCACATATTTTGAAAAGGTGTGAAAATGGGTCAAAATTGACCCAAACCAAGGCCTATAGTCCATGTTTTTTGACTAAAAATGACCTATTTTGCATCCTTTATGAATAAAGCACATATTTTGAAAAGGTGTGAAAATGGGTCAAAATCGACCTAAACCATGGGCTATATTCCATGCCTTTTGACTAAAAATGACTTATTTTGCATCCTTTATGAATAAAGCACATATTTTGAAAAGGTGTGAAAATGGGTCAAAATCGACCCAAACCATGGGCTATATTCCATGCCTTTTGACTAAAAATGAACTATTTTGCATCCTTTATGAATAATGCACATATTTTGAAAAGGTGTGAAAATGGGTCAAAATCGACCCAAACCATGCTATATCGACCCAAACTTTAGTCCATGCTTTTTGACTAAAAATGAACTATTTTGCATCCTTTATGAATAATGCACATATTTTGAAAAGGTGTGAAAATGGGTCAAAATCGACCCAAACCATGGACTACAGTCCATGCTTTTTGACTAAAAATGAACTATTTTGCATCCTTTATAAATAAAACATATATTTTGAAAAGGTGTGAAAATGGGTCAAAATCGACCCAAACCATGCTATTTCGACCCAAACTATAGTCCATGCTTTTTGACTAAAAATGAACTATTTTGCATCCTTTATGAATAAAGCACATATTTTGAAAAGGTGTGAAAATGGGTCAAAATCGACCCAAACCATGGGCTATAGTCCATGCTTTTTGACTAAAAATGAACTATTTGGCATCCTTTATGACTAATGCACATATTTTGAAAAGGTGTGAAAATGGGTCAAAATTGACCCAAACCAAGGCCTATAGTCCATGTTTTTTGACTAAAAATGACCTATTTTGCATCCTTATGAATAAAGCACATATTTTGAAAAGGTGTGAAAATGGGTCAAAATCGACCTAACCATGGGGCTATATTCCATGCCTTTTGACTAAAAAATGACCTATTTTGCCTCTTTATGACTAATTGCACATATTTTGAAAAGGTGTGGAAATGGGGTCAAAATGGGCTATAGTTTTGACAACTTTTGGCATTCTTTATGAGGAAAAGTGTGAAACTAAAATGAAACTATTTGCATCCTTTATCCTTTTATACTAATGCACATATTTTTTTGAAAAGGTGTGAAATGGGTCAAAATCGACCCAAACTATAGTTTTTTTGGACTAAAATACCTATTGTGGCACCTTTTATGACTCAAAGACATAGTTTTTAAAGGTGTTAAAATGGGGTCAAACTCGACAACCCCCTGGGCCTTTTTGACTTTGTGACTAAAATGCTATATCCTTTATGAATGCAAGCACATATGCAAAAGGTTGTGAAGGTTCAAAGGGGGATCGACCCAAGCCATGGCTATAGTCCATGCTTTTTGACTAAAATGAACTATTTTGCATCCTTTATGAATAAAGCACATATGTTGAAAAGGTGTGAAATGGGTCAAACTCGACCCAAGCCATGGGCTATATTCCATGCCTTTTGACTAAAAATGACCTATTTTGCATCCTTATGACTAATGCACATATTTGAAAAGGTGTGAAAATGGGTCAAAATCGACCCAAACCATGCTAATCGACCCAAACTATAGTCCATGCTTTTTGACTAAAAATGAACTATTTTGCATTCTTTATGAATAATGCACATATTTTGAAAAGGTGTGAAAATGGGTCAAAATCGACCCAAACCATGGACTACAGTCCATGCTTTTTGACTAAAATGAACTATTTTGCATCCTTATAAATAAAACATATATTTTGAAAAGGTGTGAAAATGGGGTCAAAATCGACCCAAACCCATGCTATATCGACCCAAACTATAGTCCATGCTTTTTGACTAAAAATGAACTATTTTGCATCCTTTATGAATAAAGAACATATTTTGAAAAGGTGTGAAAATGGGTCAAAATCGACCCAAGCCAGGGGCTATAGTCCATGCTTTTTGACTAAAAATGAACTATTTTGCATCCTTTATGAATAAAGCACATATTTTGAAAAGGTGTGAAAATGGGTCAAAATCGACACAAACCATGGACTACAGTCCATGCTTTTTGACTAAAAATGAACTATTTTGCATCCTTTATGAATAAAGCACATATTTTGAAAAGGTGTGAAAATGGGTCAAAATCGACCCAAACCATGGGCTATATTCCATGCCTTTTGACTAAAAATGAACTATTTTGCATCCTTTATGAATAATGCACATATTTTGAAAAGGTGTGAAAATGGGTCAAAATCGACCCAAGCCATGGGCTATATTCCATGCCTTTTGACTAAAAATGACCTATTTTGCATCCTTTATGAATAATGCACATATTTTGAAAAGGTGTGAAAATGGGTCAAAATCGACCCAAACCATGCTATATCGACCCAAACTATAGTCCATGCTTTTTGACTAAAAATGAACTATTTTGCATCCATTATGAATAATGCACATATTTTGAAAAGGTGTGAAAATGGGCCAAAATCGACCCAAACCATGGGCTATAGTCCATGCCTTTTGACTAAAAATGAACTATTTGGCATCCTTTATGACTAATGCACATATTTTAAAAAGGTGTGAAAATGGGCCAAAATCGACCCAAACCATGGGCTATAGTCCATGCCTTTTGACTAAAAATGAACTATTTTGCATCCTTTATGACTAATGCACATATTTTGAAAAGGTGTGAAAATGGGCCAAAATCGACCCAAACCATGGGCTATAGTCCATGCCTTTTGACTAAAAATGAACTATTTTGCATCCTTTATGAATAATGCACATATTTTGAAAAGGTGTGAAAATGGGTCAAAATCGACCCAAACCATGCTATATCGACCCAAACTATAGTCCATGCTTTTTGACTAAAAATGAACTATTTTGCATCCTTTATGAATAATGCACATATTTTTAAAAGGTGTGAAAATGGGTCAAAATCGACCCAAACCATGGGCTATAGTCCATGCTTTTTGACTAAAAATGAACTATTTGGCATCCTTTATGAATAATGCACATGTTTGGATTAATTGTGAAAAATGACCCAAACGCCATCAAAATAATGGTCCATACTTTTTCCACAAAAATGGTCAAAAATGACCTATTTTGCAATCAAAATAAATTATACATATTTTTTCAAAAGATATGAAAGTGATCAAAAATTGATCAAAACAAAGGTCTATAGTCCATGCTATTTCGCCAAAAATGTTCAAATATGAACTATTTTGCATCCTTTATGAATAATGCATATTTTTTCAAAAGGTGTGAAAATGACCGAAAATCGACCCAAACCATGGGCTATAGTCCATGTTTTTTTCGCAATAATGGGATATTTTGAATACTTCATGAAATATTAACATATTTTGAAAAGGTGTGAAAATGATCCAAAATCGTTGTTAAAAATGAAGGTTAACTAAACAATCCTACGATCGTGGTTATTTTAGCTTCATTTTTGACTTTCAAATAACCAATGTAAGAAAATAGACGATATTGGTTATTTTAGTTTCATTTTTGGCTTCCAAATAACCAAGGTAAGAAAAAAGACGATCGTGGTTATTTTAGCTTCATTTTTTGTATGCTTCACAAAATATACATATTTTGAAAAGGTGTGAAATCAATCGAAAATCCATCCAAACCATGGGCTATAGTCAATGATTTTCGCCCAAAAATGGCCAAAAATGACTTATTTTGCATTTTTCTTAAATAAATCATATTTTTCCAAAAGGTGTGAAAATGACCTAGAATTGATCAAAACCATGGGCTATAGTCCGTGCTTTTTGCCCAAAAATGGCCAAAAATGACCTATTTTGCATTGATCATAAATGATTAATACTTTTGGACAAGGTGTGAAAATGACCGAAAATCCACCCAAACCATGGGCTGTAGTCCATGTTTTTGCCCAAAATGGGCTATTATGCATCCCTCATAAAATATTCCTATCTTTTGAAAAGGTGTGAAAATGAACCAAAATAGTCCATGCTTTTAGTAGTATTAGGATGACATTTTAGATTTATTGAATAATGTGTTTAAACTCACCTGTTGGTTTGTACGATCTTCAAAGGGTGTAGTGATGTGATTGGTTATTCGTAAGAATGCATGGTTTCCCTTTCACATTCCATACTCATAGTCAGTAGTATGTCTTCGATGAAATCATGAGTACAAAATGGAGGATTAAAGTTACGAGGGGAAACAGTGGTTGTGTGGGAGAGTATCTATGTACACATGCTTGCGACAATAATTCTTTTCAATTATATGTGTAGTACAGCAGCAGCATTTTCCTAACCATGTCATCGTGCAAAACCTGTATTACCATGACCCCATTTCTTACCTTCATACCATCATCTATCATGACATACATACGGTACCCCCGCTTATTTGAATATTCTGTTAAAGGATGCTGTCATCAAACACAAATGGAGGACGCGTGCAAGATCGAGTTCGGATCACGCAATGTTACCACAACATTATTTATGTTGCGCAAATTCGCATGTGGATATGATCAAATGCGCGACGACTTTGAGGACGCGCGCACAAGATAATGCAGTGCAAATTTACTTATAGTATCAAGGAATAAAATACTTGAGGTCTATGCAACGGGAGAACAATCTATACTAGTTGTCAAAGGGGACGATGCACCGACTCTAAGAGAACAATAGTCAAACCGTATGCATGCAAATGGGAGAATCGCTAATGTAATGATAGCTGTGAGATACAGGCATTCTTATTCCACTCACACAACCCTATAAATATTTCTGTTTGTGTGTTCTAAGATGAGATCAGTGCATGCTAGAAGACTACAGATTGTTGCAAGATACCTCATTAGTATTGGTATGTGATAAGAGGATTATATCACTCATATTGATAATCAAATACATCGATAATCCCTCTTAAGCTTGATACGATCTGTTTGAACGCGAGTCGACTCGCGTCAAACTGAAGTAGTAGGCTGTTAACCAGAAGCATGTTCAGACATGCAACGCATGTGTTCTCTAGTACTAGATGTGTTTGGATATACCGACTCGGATTCTCATTCAGCAACAATTACTGCGTTGAACATTGTGAAGCAAAATCTTATACCAAGTCCCTTTTAGCTCCTGATCTTCTTGTTGTAGTTGTTATGGGGACGCCTATATATTTGCAGCAAATTATCCTAAAAGCGCATGAAAACTCATTGTTCCCAAGATTTAATTTTTTTTTTTGCTTCCTGAGTCCTAAGACAAAAACAGACAAAAACAATCCATTCAAGTCGTTTCAGCAATATTCCTATAACGAAGGGATTGTTTTCATAAGATATACAATTCGACTGGCCTCAAGAAAAGTTTCCAGACATGTTTCAGAACAAATGTCACATAATGTGCTCAGTTCAGTTCAAACAATGTCCAAGGTCTTATGTTTATTGTTGCTTTGCTGAATCAAAGATAACGACGAGGGCAGAGAAGCGGGCGGATCTGCGGGTTAGTAAAAACACCAAGGAATTCCGTACATTTGTACATAATAATTAACAATAGTTTTAAAAAGGAATATTAATGCTTCCGCCCCCTTTTTGGTCCATGGCGGCGGGGAATATCGTGGATGGAGTTGCGGAAGGGCCAACACTTAATGTTGTCAGAGCAATTGCTGCCTTCGTAAAGACGTTCACATGTGGAAATACTTAGACTTTTAAACTAGACGAGCAAAAGGACAAACGCAGCCTCCAAGTTGATGATATTATAATAATGACAAGAAAGAAAAGAGACAGAAACAAGAATATTTTTAAATACAATTTATTTTCTTACTGGCTACAATTGCGATAAACTACAAATATTTGGTGATTTTCTAAGCGTAATTTCATTGGCTTTCTCATATGCATTACGTTTCTTGCCAAAAATATTCTGTCACTTTGTATTTTTTAAAATTTAAAATAGCTTCTTCGGAAAGCTTTTTTTGCACCCCGTCTACCGATGTTTTTTTTGACAGACAAAAAGGCATAGATCCATGCATATATATACATGTATTTACAATAAATTCAATAACAAGTTGGCTTCTTTTCTTAAAAGAAAGAGCGTTCGATTTAGATGATCTTCTAGTGAAGAAGGCTGCCAGAAGTCTGATAAAACAAAAGACTTTCACATATGGTGAACTCATTTGTTCTCATCAATCTTTTAAAATCTATTTAAAAGCGTGAAATTCGAGCAGAGTTTGGTAAAAAAAAAAAGCAAGTTTAAGTGCTTTTTTACCGTTAAATTTCCACAGGAAAAGACTAACATTGTCAAGCGTTTTAACGCAACCAATAAAGTAGAACACTTTTTAAACAATGTAAAGTGTTTTTAACGCAAGAAACGCAAAAACAGCGCATTTTTGAACGACTTATCCACGTTCCATGGCATTATTTACAGTGTTTTTGTAATTTTAATACTTTTTGATAACATTGATGAAGTTTTGTTTGCAGTTTAGAGAAAATTGCTCCGCGTTCAAGTGGAAAAACCGTAACGACTTCTAAAGTCGCTGATGCGTAAAAACAGACGCTCAACTATGAAAATGTCACAGTAATGATGAAAAGGTAAATTATACACCGTGAAAAGATGAAAAAACTTACTGACGTTTCGGACGCTAGTCCTTCGTCGGAGTAAAAGAGAAAGAAGTGGTAGAAAGGAGTGTATATATGATAGAATAAGACAAAAGAAACCAATGAGAGCAAGGTAGGCAAGGAAACAAAAACAAACAATCAAAAGACAAAAGGAAAGGTTAGTTGAAAATAAAGCGTTCATTAATCCCGTTGGGACTAAGAGTGAAAATGTCAACTACAATCAAACTGTACAATTTAAATCCCTTTTCTTGTAACATGTCCTTTCTTAATAAATGGTCTAGAGGTTACTAGTCTTTGTTTTATACTTATGTTGAAAGCTGACGAGCCTTGTGTTTGATGAAAGCTTGCTTACCATCGAAAAATATATGTACTATTTTGTCACTTCAGTTGATATGTCACGTCGAGTGACACCAGCACATATAAAACCATTACGTCAATCGATCGTTCAAAATTGGGGGAAAAATCCAACATTCGTGTGTAACGATCAAATGTAAGCAAACGTTTCGATACTACAAATCCTTATTTTCTGAAGCTTATTTGTGGTTTTTTAAAAGAACGTTAAAACTGACCAGTTCTGGAGAGTTACGTCGATTTGAAATCTTTTTTTCGTTTCATCTGTTGATGTTTTCGTTTCGTCTTCTTCGCTATCCCTAAATGTGCAATATAACCATTCATATTATTTAGAATTTGAACAAGGAGTAATGATTAGAATGTAAAACGCATGTACCTGTTTGTTTAACCGTAGCTGTAGCTCCTTCCAAAGTAACCCTGCTAAGTTTTGAACAAGCTCTTGCTTCAATTGGCCGACAATTTTCCATTCCAACCTCTTTAGTTTCTCTGGTTCTTAAGTTATAATGTCTCTTGGTGCCTGGTGCTACATTTTCTATTGTTTTTACACAAATATCATCGCTATCATCCTCTGGTAAAGTAGGAGATGTCCTGGTTTGAAGTCTTTTACCGACTCTCTCCCACTTATAACGTCCTGGGGGAAGTGGTTCAAATTTTTCAAAGTCAAAATTCCATATCTCGGATTTTTCTTTGCTGGTTCTACTAGCTTCTCGCATTAAATTCTCTTGTATCTTGTTATGATCGTTCGGTGCTGTTCCAAACAGATTCCTCTTAATTCCATTCCGCGAACTTTCCCTATTCATTTTGTTAGGATGTTCTGATTAAATAATTTTTAATAATATTTACCAACGGTCGATATTTCGCTACTAAAATGTTCTCTTCGGCTTTGTAGATTTTGTAGACTTGATCCAGAGATGCAAACCAAGTTATAAGTTGTCAAAATTAAGAAGTTTTTGCTCCATTAACTTTTTTCTTGTCCGTAGTAAGTTTCTCCATTCGTAGTAAAACGGTCGGCGACCTTTTGAGAGCAACAAAGCTGAAACTGTGTAACTATGACTCATGGAATTGGGATCAAAAATATTTTATAACGAAGCAATTTGGAAAGAAATCCATTGAAGTCTATTAAACAAATTCTTGATTTACAGCTGTCCGATCGAGGAATTGCAGTTTTTCCAAGGTGGCTGAGTTGCGTTCGGTGTTCATTTACTACTTGGCGTCCTCAGCTTCGAAACAAAACGAACGCTTACGCATTCAATCCCGCCGTGACACGCTAACACACGCTTATATTAATTCGCTGTTATAATTGGTCGGTTTGTGACAGCTTTTCGATTATGATCTAAATTTATCTGTAGCAAGATAACAATAGGAGGCTTGAATCAATGACTATTTTGTTGCATTGTTGACCTAAATTCGACTAAAACTGTATGTAGATACTAGGCCATTAGGAAGCCAATTTACAGCACTTTCATAAGTTACTAAAAAATTTTAAATGGAAATTAATTCTGAGTGTCCTTTGGCATAGACGCGTAACCCTAGACACCGCAATAACCGTTAATTCTTTAAGAACTACTCAAGTGAAAATCGCGTAACAAAAAGATTTTTAAATGAAAAATGTTTAATGTGTTAGGCTATTAAAAGATTGAAAAAGCTTTCAAATAATTTTAATTTTCTTAGGAAAAATTTGAACATACAAATGGTTTTCTTGATTTATTAGTTAATATTTGTAAGATTCACTTAAAACGTGACGAGAGATATAAAACACATTTACCTTCATAAGTGTATGTTATTTCTCTATCTTTACTACCCTACTGTTTCTATTCTTGTCTACTTCCTATAACCATTACCTTATTTCCTTTCTCGTCTGTCTGTCCTGCTTTATTCCAAAGGCTTATCGTTATTTGGGTCGACAATGACGACAATGTCGTGACCTGCAAACCGAGGTATCTTGTACTTGCTCAATTCTTGAGCATAGGTAACATGAGAAGTTGTTTACACGCGGGCTATGGAACTCCCCTTCCATCCCGATAGAAGACAACTGGGTTCATATTTCTGGAGAGAAAATGCTGTCGGTGTGACCCCTTTACCAACTGTAGTCAGTAATGTTTTAATCTATTATACTATATGATCAAAACTGAATAGACTCCTTGCTTTGCGAAAAGTATCAATCATAAAAATGGAAATAGTACGAGTAATCTTATCTTTTTGTTATGTCGTCTGTGCTTGTTATGTGACGAAAACCAATGTCAGAGCGACTTAAAGGACGTGAGCTAGTGAACTGGTGGAAGATCCCAGTTTCTTGCGGCAGAAATAAATTACTACAAGCACGATAAGCACGATAAGCAGCACACTAAACAGCACAACAAAGATGATGCCCGATATTTTCCAATATCTAAAAAAAAGAAAAAGAAAAGAAAAAGAAATGACACAAAGATGTCGCTAGCAACTTATTTACTATTGCCCTCAAACCTTCACATTATATTTTATCCAGTGGCTGAGACCCCAGGGGGGAGGGGAGTGTAGGATACCGTTTGATGATTCCCCCGGGGTAAATCAACATTTTCCAACAAATTCATTATTTCTCCCAAAGTATAATTTCCCTCCCTGTTTTATAATAATAATAATAATTATTATTATTATTATCATCATCATCATTACTATTATTATATTATTAATATTTTAAAATCAATATTATTTTTATTAGTACTATTATTATATTATTATTATTATATTATCATCATCATTATAATATTATTATCATCATATCATTATTATTAATAATATTACTTTCATTATTTAGATCTTATTAACCGAGCGGGAGGTCTGTACGGGATAATCTTGACCGAGGTCGGAATGTACAGACCGAGCGCAGCGAGGTCTGTACCCGACCGAGGTCAAGATTATCCCGTACAGACCGACCAAGCTCGGTTGATAAGAGTTTTATTATATGACCACTTTTCATCGAAAAGGACAAAATGTTTTCGCCGTAAGATTAATATGCGATCGGACCGGTTAATACCGGAGAATCTAGTCCGCGATGCGTTCTATCCAGGCTAGTGTCCAGGCTCTAAGATTCACGGTCATATAATAAATTTTTATTATTATTACTATTATTATAATAATATTATTATTATATCACTATTATTATTACTATTATCATATTATTATTATTATTATGTTATTATTATTATTACTATTATTATATTATTATTATATTTTTATTTTTATTATATTATTATTATTATTATGCTATTATTATTATTATTACTATTATTATATTATTATTATATCTCTATTATTATTACTATTATTATATTATTATTATTATTATCATTATATTATTATCATCATTATTATTATTATTGTGGATGTTGTTGTCCTTGACTCGTTCTTACGTTTCTACTGGTTCTTGGTTTTCGTTATGGAATCGACACTCATTTGCTTTCGGGTGGTCTATACACAACACGTGTTTTGCCATGCTGAAAAAAACATGTAAAAGAAATGTTTATTTTAATTTCTATCAATCCATGCATCCATCTATCCATGCATGCATGCATGCATGCATCCATCCATCCATCCATCCATCCATCCATCCATCCATGCATCCATCCATGCATCCATCCATGCATCCATGCATCCATCCATGCATACATCCATCCATCCATCCATTCATCCACCCATCCATTCATCCATCCATTCATCCACCCACCCACCCATCCATGCATCTATGCATCCACCCATCAAAGAGAGAAAGGAATGGAAAGCTCGCAATTCTACATACTCAGGATCATTTTCACAGGGAACCTTCAAACCAAGTGCAGTTGCGTCTATTTCCAGTTGTTTGATTGACTTTGTACCACACTTTTCACTGGTGAACAAACAAGTGAACGAAATAAAGGATTGACTTAGAACATATGCATTACGAAGGGGTCGGGTGTTAGGGTGGGTATGTAGTCTTCTTAGACATGAGGGAAAACTCTTTTCCCCCTCCACATCAAACTGATTTTATCACTGCCCTAAAACGACACCTGGTCTAATCTTAGTCGTGGCTAGGGCTAACTCACAGATCGAATTGAAATTTAACTCGCTAGATTTTGCGAAAGGAGGAAAACCAGAGTAAAACTTTCGAATCAAGGGAGAGACCCAAGAAACTCTGCTTATTTTATGCAGAGTCGAATTAGTGCATTAGAACTACGAAATCCTTGATTCCATTGGCAAAGAGAGGCAGTCACGTCGTCTCTTAATACAGGTCTTTTCACTGTCCTACCTACATTGGTTTCTTGCCAATCGTATGAAGAACAATGACAAACAGCTTGGTGATTTCGGCGACTTTGAGATTCGGCAGCTCGTACTTCCCAAAAATACTGGAAAAATTAAAGAAAACTTTGAAGAGACATTTCAATACAGGTAACTGCAGTATTGGGAGAAAGCTTCTTCAAAATCTACCAAAACGAACATATAGCAGTTTTCGTACGACTGTGAAAAGCACAGTGCCGTATGCGTGCCTTGCAGTGAACGTGATAGGTTTTCTAGTATTTTTCCTCGCGCGATGTGATTGGTCTGACGCAAACCTTGCAAAGTTTAAACGAACCGGGTTTAACGATATATTCGAACAATCCATTCCTTTCACCTTTCATTACTGTAAGCAGGTTGTGGTGTGCGAGTACCATTAACCATCACACGTGCTTGTCCCCTTACTCGCTCTGCAAACTAATGGAAGAAGAAATGTCACGATTGCTGGGTTTCACATGAGCAATAAATATAAATAAAAGAAAAGAGATGATAGTTTCATTAAACAGCGTTGCGCAACTTTGAAGCTCAACTTGTTGGTTATCTTGAAGATGTATATTCGTTCTTTCTCGTAGTTGCGTGTAACGTTGCGTCCTATCGTTGCACGGTACGTTCAACTATTTCACGCTAAAAGCCCTACGATATTGTCGATAATGTGAAACAACCTCTGGACTGATGTAAATCAGGGCAAGGGTAACTCACAGATGGAATCGCTGCAACAACCTCTGGGCTGATCTAAGTCAGGGCAAGGGTAACTCACAGATGGAATCGCTGCAACAACCTCTGGGCTGATCTAAGTCAGGGCAAGGGTAACTCACAGATGGAATCGCTGCAACAACCTCTGGGCTGATTTTAGAAAGGGCACGTCTACACAGATTGAACGCTGCAACAGCCTCGTGGCTGGTGTAAGTAAGAGCACGGCCAACTCGCAGATTGAATTGGATTTCATTAGCGGAGGGAGAAAAAACTGAGGACCAAAGACCTTACAAACTATACTCGAGTGCAGAAATTGAACCTGTGAGAGCCCAGGGATGGGAGGCGAATCAGGGGCGGATGTGCTGCGCACAAAGTTAACCCAGGGAGGGGTGCACCCCTTACGATCAAAGGGAAAAACAGTATTGGTTATCTTCGAAGTAGGGACACAAAGTGGAATCAGGTAGGGGTGTGCACGCCCTGCACCCCTCCCCCGAATCCGCCCCTGCGAGTGCACTAGCGATACGCCACCCTTAGATTTCTTTGTTCTTTTTGTTAATAATAGCAACAGCAGATAGCTTACTGTTATAGAGGCTTGGATCCAGAAGAATTTATTGTATTTGAAACAACTTGGACAGGATTGGTAATCTATACCGTCACTAGTGTTGTGAGGCAACGAAGGGTTACCACACCAACGTAGTTCATTCATCATCGAACTGAAAGAACAACTTCCCTCTTTAGGTAGGTAGTATTATATGGATGGATGGATGGGTGGGTAGTATTATATGGATGGATGGATGGGTAGGTGGGTAGTATTATATGGATGGATGGATGGGTAGGTGGGTAGTATTATATGGATGGATGGATGGATGGGTGGGTAGTATTATAGGATGGATGGATGGATGGGTGGTGGGTAGTATTATGGATGGATGATGGGTAGTGGGTAGTATTATATGGATGGATGGATGGGTAGGTGGGTAGTATTATATGGATGGATGGATGGGTAGGTGGGTAGTATTATATGGATGGATGGATGGTGGGTGGGTAGTATTATATGGATGGATGGATGGGTGGGTGGGTAGTATTATATGGATGGATGGATTGGGTGGGTAGTATTAAATGGATGGATGGGTGGGTAGTATTATATGGATGGATGGGTGGGTAGTATTATATGGATGGACGGATGGATGGATGGGTGGGTAGTATTATATGGATGGATGGGTGGGTGGGTGGGTACTATTATATGGATGGGTAGGTGGGTACTATTATATGGATGAATGGATGGGTGGGTAGTATTATATGGATGAATGGGTGGGTTGGTAGTATTATATGTACGTATTGAGAATGGATGGATGACAAATGGCAGGCGACAGTTTACCACATACTAATGCAAATCCATTCATCGTGAACTATAGCTATGCATGAGCTGATGGCCATGGGCTATACAGTCAATTCCAAAGGTTGTCGTCGAGCCTACGCTCAAGCCTACGCGACTGGACCGAAATGAATATGGGTAAAAATCCCTAGAAGCGGTTAAATATTCGTTCTGAATTAATTGTTCCCGCTAGTAATAAGATAATAATGGCGAGAAACAATCCATCAAATGCATGTCTTTGGGTTTAGGGAAAGAAAAACAAAGTAGTTATGATTCAGTTTACAATTTCGAAAATATGAAGGCATTAGAAAAACGTCTCCTTCAACACTTCCCGCTCGCCTACGAAGGTTCGTGCTGTAAACCAGGCATAACTTGTCAGATAAAATATTGGAGTCAACCGGGCTTCAATGATTGCTTTTCAGAGTTTCTTTTGATACAGTCGCGTAGGCTTGAGTTGATCGACGATGAATTGACTGTATATCTTTGTTAAACGGATGAGGATCTAATACTGTATGCGGCTACTTGCTCCTGGTCCTACTAGCTAAAGATACTACCTTACCCTGCAAAAGTGTCCTCTAACGTTGTAAACTTCAGGTCGAAGTATGAATAAGAATGGGCAGCTTTGTACGTCCCTGACCAAAACATAGCCTACAAAACAAAGAATATATTGCCAGATACAATATACAGAAGCCTTGATTGGGCTTCCTGTGGAATGGGATTGACAATCGAAAGCAAACATGAAACAATGAAGCTCGAATATCGAAAACATGTCACCAAGCCGAAAATCAGTTGACCTCTCTCTACCTTGTGACTAATATTCAAATTCTGGGGTCATTGCATTAAATAAATAATATACATGACACACTGATCCTATGACGTTATAAAACCGGAAGCGGCTACAACCACGGTTAGCCCAATCCACAATTTTAAAATCTTACCGAGAGTATAGCCAAATTATTTTATCTTTAAATATTAAAAATGACACATTTCAGGCATATTTAAAAGCGCATAAGAAAGATATTTTTGATATGATTCGACGAATGTGTTAGAAATAATAAAGATTGGGTTCCCTGTGGAGGAAATAATCACATCCCAATTACAACCGAAAGTTACCTTGTCGTTGATAACTCCTTCTTCAACAGCATCAAAAAACGGCTGGTAATCGGAAGGTGTCAGTCCGCAAACATCTTTGAATGCAAAAACATCGTGGAATTTCTCCCAAATCGCTGTGCAATTTTTGGGTCTTAGGTTTTCGTTTTTACGTAGGTAGTCGTCGCAACGACCGATAACAATGTCTCGTAAATATGGTGTAGACCCTGGATTCATACTGGAATCTGTACGAGCTACGGTGATAAGAGCCAAGAATACGCTAATCAATGCAAAGGAAGCCATTTGATTTAGCGAAAATGTGCATTCAAAACTGTTCATACTCAGTCGACTGAGCTATGTTGGGAGCCCCGACTGCCTGCTGTGGGCATTGTTTGATCAAGTTTAATGTCTCAAACCCATCATGCGTAAGATAAGCGTCAAATTATGCAATTTTCTAAGAAAAGCGGGAAGAAACCGCGGCTTGACCACGTTGATATAATCCCTTCATTATCATACGAGAGCTGATGACAAGTAACGTGACTTTCTTGTGACAGACGCGTAATCAGGCCATTCAGTGTAACTTAGGTTAATTCCTATATCTTGCCAATATTACCGGCGTTACAGGATCAGTGAAAAAAGGAAATAAGAAGTAAGTTTATACTCTCGTTAGAGCTGGGGAAGGTGTAAAGAAAAGAAAAGATAAAAAGAAAAGAAAAGAAAAGAAAAGAAAAAAAGGAAAGAAAAGGAAAGAAAAGAAAAGGAAAGAGAAAAGGAAAGAAAAGATAAGAAAAGAAAAAGAAAAGAGAAAAAAAAAGATAAGAAAGAAAAAAAAGAGAAAAGAAAAGAGAAGGAAAGAAAAGGAAAGAAAAGAAAAGAAAAGAAAAGAAAGAAAAGAAGAGAAAAGAAAAGAAAAGGAAAGAAAGGAAAAGAAAAGAAAAAGAAAAGAAAAGAAAGAGAAAAGAAAAGAAAAGAAAAGAAAAGAAAAGAAAAGAAAAGAAAAGAGAAAGAAAGAAAAGAAAAGAAAAGAAAGAAAAGAAAAGAGAAAAAAAAAGATAAGAAAGAAAAAAAAGAGAAAGAAAAGAAAAGGAAAGAAAAGGAAAGAAAAGAAAAGAAAAGAAAAGAAAAGAAAAGGAGCAGGAGAGGAGAGGAGAGGAGAGGTTGAAATAGCTTTATTGGCATGACCTACGGTTTACAGGTATTGCTAAAGCATTGAACATTAACAGGGATTTTTTTTTTTGTTGTCGTTATATTTTACAAACACATTGTAATAAGAAAAATATCTATATATCTATATCTGTCTATATGTAAAGTAACATATTTTAAAAAAAAAAAAGGTATGAGTATTACAAATATACTAAAATCTTAATTGAATGGTAATAATAATCAAAGATAAACTTATCAAAAGTAATCATTAATACGTTACATCAATTATTATGGTTCATTCCTAAGAATGAAGCATTTGTATATAAACTTAGAAAAATAAAAAATAACCTTGTCATTGGTAGAGATCATTAAGTTACGAATTATGTTAAGATCTTTAAAATTATCAACAGATATTTCAGGTTCTATCATATCAAAAAATCGTCGGCGAATTTGATCATAAAGAGGACAGTTACACAACATGTGTATTTCTGTTTCAACTTCATCATTCGTACAGAATAGGCAGATACGTTGATCATTTGATATATTTTGGTTGTTGTATCTGCCTGTTTCGATAGCTAATTTATGATTACTAATTCTAAATTTGGTGAACTGCCTTCTTTGCTCAAAATTTTGAATTTTGTCCAGATAAATTTCATATTCATAAAATTCCTTAAATGTTTTATAAAAACATAATTTTCTTGAATTGTTTACGAGTTTTTTCCAATGATTGAAGTAAAGTTCCTGCATTTTTACATAATACTTCTCCAAATTAGAATTAGAGATGACATCTGTAAGTTCATTTTCTATGTTATAAAAAGATAACATTTGTAAAAGGTTTGTATAATAGCAAGATTTATTTTCTGCATGTAAAGACTTGGAAATAAGTAAAGCTTGTTTTGATAGAGAATTATCAGGTAAACATAGAAGATGATTAAAGTATTTTAAAGAAAGTTTATCAATAAATGTTATCAAAGGAAAACGTCCAAGTTCAGCACGTGAAGCAATATTCGAAGCCTTATTACTTACGCCAAGATAATATTTACAAAAACGTAGTTGAACTTTTTCAATCGGAATTTTGTCCCATTTTTCAAAGTCGTGCTTTTGATATACACTCCAAATCTCGCATGCATAAGTTAAGATTGGTCTAATTAGTGAATCAAATATTTTACAAGCTAATTTTGGTTTCAAACACCTAAAATCAATTTTATTTGTGATTTTATAAAATGCATGTAGAGCTTTTTCTTTTGATTTAGTTTGGTGACAGGAAAAATTACCAGTAGAACTTATTCGAACGCCTAAATACGTAAATTCTTTAACAATTTCTAGGCTGTTACTATTTAAGATGAAATGTGATTGTTTTATCCTGTCCGTTTCTTTTTTACAGAAGATCATTATTTTTGATTTTTTTTCGTTTACTGACATTTGCCATTTCTTGCAAAAATTATTAACAAGATTAACACAGTTCTGTAAACCAACTTGCGATTTTGATAGAAGAACAAGATCGTCAGCATATAAAAGGGAGGTGAGTTTTTGACCATTTGGAAGAATGTAAAAATCGGTGTTATTACTATTTTCCAATGATATTGAGAGCTCATTTAAAAATAGGTTAAATAACAAGGGACTAAGGATACAACCTTGTCGTACGCCCCGTGAATACTGAAAAGACTTAGTTCGCTTTGAGCCTATCTTTACGAAGCACGATGACTTAGAATATAAATCTTTGATTAAGTTGTAGAAATTACCATTAATATTGTATTGTAATAATCTAAGTAATAATCCTTCATGCCATATAGAATCGAAAGCTTTCTTAAAGTCGATGAAACAGGCATAAATTCTTCCTTTCTTTTTGTTAATAACTTGTTGATCGATTAAAGAACGCAAAGTAAAAATATGATCTGAAGTTCGGAAGTTTGGCATAAAGCCAATTTGAGAATTGTGCAAAATATTGTTCTGTTGCGTAAAATTTAGTAGTCTTTGATTTAGAATGACGGAAAAAAATTTTCCCAAACAACTCGAAACACAAATTCCTCTATAATTACTTGTATCAGTTCTATCACCACTTTTGAAAATGGGAGTTAGAGAACCAACACACCACGAATCCGGATAAATTCCAGATTGCAAAATCAGATTAAAAAGTTTATTATAAACCGGAAGCATAACGTGAAAGCTATGTCGAATCATTTCGTTTCGTATTTTATCAGATGCAGCAGCTTTGTTGTTTTTAAGTAATTTGATAGCAGATTCGATTTCTGAATTTTGAATGGGACAATTAAGATCTTGGTTGATTGCCTGATCATTCTCTTGCTCCATTTGTTGTAAGGACTCGACTAAAGAATCCTGTAATGAAGAATTTTGCTTCCTAGAATGAAGTGAAGTGAAATGATTTATCCATTGCTGTTCGGTAATTGGAGGAATGTTTTCTTCTTTATACTCCTCATTTGCAGAATTTAAAATTTTCCAAAATTCGTCATTATCAGAATTATTTTCCAATGATGATAATTTTGTTTCGTGAAATTCCTTTTTCTTTGATTTCAATAGTTCTTTAAAGGATTTTAAATGCTGATGATATTGCTCTCTCAGATTGATATTTAGAGGATCAGCATGTTTTTTATTTGAAAGTTTGCGGAGTTCTTTCCTAGCTTTTCTACAATCAAAATCAAACCATTTTTTGTTACAAATCATTTTGGTTTTACGTTTAGTTTTTAATATTTTCAGTTTTAGAGATAAGGCAGCAGCCTTATTAAAAATACTTTGAACACACTCCACCGCTTGATTAATACACTCTTTGTTAGACGACGGAAAATCTGTCAATAAAAACTTTTGTATCAAACATTTCACAGAAGGTGAAGACATCGCTTGTTGAAATGGTTCAATTGAGTTACTCGACCAAACATATTGAGGAGACAACTTCTGAAGAGTTTCAGTAATGTTGTTATCTTGGAATGGAATCGAAGTTTCGAAATTAAACCAAGTACAAATTGGACTATGATCGGAAAGAAAATTTGGCTTATCAACAATGAAATACTTAACATTTTGAAATAGATGTTGATCTACGATAATGTAATCAACAGTACTTACACCATTTCTACCATGATAAGTAATTTTTCCTAAAGAATCTCCTAAAGTTCTCCCATTAAGAATGCGTAAATCAAAGATTTTACAAATATTAAGTAATATTTTTCCGTGATTATTAATGTTGCCATCAAAGTTTTTTCTAAATGTTGATTCAAGAACTAAACTATTACAATCGCTTGTGAAAGTTTTGTCTTCTTTACAAATAAAATCCTCCACTGTGCCAACTCTGGCATTAAAATCTCCTAGAAGAATAATATTACCACTTTTTGAAAAAGTGGCAATATCATCTTCTAGTTGTTCAAATATTTCATCTTGGAAATATTTTGAATTGTCAGGTGGGATATACAGACCACACACAAATATACTATTTGCATTCCCAAACGAAAGGTTGGAAATCTTACACCAAATCACATATTCAGAGGTTTTGATTAACTCAATGTTATTTTTGTAACAATTTTTGAATAAAAATATTAATCCACCTGACGTCCTACCATTGTTTATTCTTATTGGATCTTTCTTATTTGAAGAGATAGAAAAATAAGAATAACCATCAATGTCAGGACATAATGACGTCCATGATTCAGACAATAAAATGAAATCATGTTTTGAAACAACATCAATAAAATCAAGGTATTTAGTTTTATCACCTAAGAGATTACTAAAGATACCATTCATATTCCAGGTACAAAACGAAATGTTCCTGGCAATATTCATAACAAAAACCCTCTCGCTAAGAACGAAGCAGACATAAAGAAGGCAGTTTCCCAGGAAAATAAATCTGACATTAATATGTCAATAACTACGAAAATTTAAAGAAATAGTTGTATACACAAATAGATATAAGTTAAAAATAGAATCTAGTAATTTAAAATAAAAGAAGTGAAAATGAATATAAATATTAAAAAATAAAAAAAATAAAAATAAATTAAAAAAAAGTTTAACATTTATAAAGTAGGTAATACTTATCCACTAACGAACATTTGTAACTGCTGGATTAAGGATTTAAGCGTCAATGGAATATTTGAAGAACTCATAACAGGAGGACTGTTGTTTGGAGATTTGTGATAAGAGCGATGAGAGTTCATAGAATTTATATTGTTCCATTGTTGTTGTGTTCTTGAATGCGGAGAGAGATGTGATGCTAATGGTGGTGACGATGCCACTGACGCATAAGAACGATGGTAATGCCTGTTATTCATAGTGTCGTGATGAGGATTGTTCATAGAGTTGTGATGAGGCTTGTTCATAGATTTGTGATGAGTACTTGGATGAAAAGCAGACTTGAATGGTAGTGTTAATGGCGTGGACTGAGAAGGACGACGTTGTAATTGATGAGTAGGATTAGATTTTTTGGTTCTGGGCGTGGAATCATAAATTGCAGATTTCAAATTTTTAGCAAAAAATTTGAAACCTCGTTGATTCAAATGTTTGTGATCATAAAATTGATAGGTTTGATTGATATGGTTATTGTCGAGGAAATGGACTTTTTTGGATTTACAAAGCTCTTCAGCAGCTTTATTAACTTCAAGGACCTTTGCCTGACAAAGGTCTTGTCTTGGTAAAAGCGAAGAATAAATGATTCGAGTGTTTGGATAGGTGACTTCAATTGTTTGTAGTAGATTTTTTGTTTTCTGAATGAGTTCTGTTGAAGACATCTTTTCCAGATCGTTAGTACCACAATGAAGAACGATGGTTTTTGGTTGATGAGGAATTGGTTGATTTAATTCTTTGTAAACATGATCCATCAAATATGTAGTGCGATGATCTACATGTAGGTTGGGACATAATAGATCAGTCTGAATGAACTTTCCATTGGAGTCACAGAACAATAAAACAGTCTCAGGCTTTGATGTAGAACTTGTTTGTTTAGCTTCAATAGAGGAATTAGAAGTATGTGCAATTGCATTCATACTAGTCGGACTAGTAATGTTGGTGTTTACACATGGATTATTATCAGATGTAGACACATCGATTGAAAAGCCGGAAACTGAGGAATTTACTGGATCTAGAAGACCTTCGTGCTTTTTAATAATTTCCTTTAACAAGAACAGTTCTTTCTTTAATTCTGCGTTCTCGTTTTTAAGTTCTTTAATTGTATTGTTAAGTTCTCTGAATTTTGGCTGACTGTTTTGTTCCGCGATTTTCTTAACATCGGTGGTTATACTTTGTACAGTGGATTTGATGTTTTTGACTTCGTTGTCTTGATGAATAATTTTATCATCTACGTGTGCTAGTAACGCTTTACGATTATTGTCAATGTGAACTAATTTATCTTTCAAACTAGCAAATTCTTCAACTGTCTTAAACAGTTCACCCTCTACAGAAGCTTTAAAAGCTATGAAATCGCGTTCAATGTTAGCAAGTGTTTCTGTTACAGAGTTTATCTTATCAAGAGATTGGTCTTGTGTTGTTGTTGGTTTACGAGACTCGGTGCATCTAGAATTATGCTCAGCATTAACTATATTTTGAGCTAACTGATTATCCAGAAAATTTTGCTGAGACAGAACCAATAAATCATCATTATCATCGTGGTCGATTAATTTCTGAATCATCTCGCGTAATAAAGGAAATTCGTTCGTCGCCCATGTATCATAATGCATTCCTTGAACTTGAATCCGTCCAGTACTAACAAAAATGGTAATCAGAAACAATTTCTCCTTGTCTTTGTTGACTTGAACTTTTATTTTATCAGGTTTTCCAGGATCACAATAGCATTCCAATTCCTCCCAAGAAACGTGTATATTCTCGTGTTGAGCAACATAATCAACATACCTCGAAATGACAACTTGTATCCAAAATTTAAGACGATCTTCGGACGTCCTAAATCCTACCAGTTTTGCTCTCGCCTTATATAGGTCTAGATCTATTTCTTCAAAAGGAACCACTTTTGAACCATTGGCTTTTTGATGGAATTCATCAACTGTATAACGTTGCAAAGTACGGTCCGGGCTGCTAGCTATGACACGTGGTGTCATAGCTAGCATAGAGAGGAGAGGAGAGGAGAGGAGAGGAGAGGAGAGGAGAGGAGACGAAAAGTAATTAGGGGGGTTCGTCAAATTTTAATACAAGATTCAAGAAATCTTTATCACTGAGCTCTTCCTGCAATAGCTCAGTGCACAGATTCTGAAAATATTTTAAAGACTTAGACAAACATTGCATTCTGCTTAACCGAGTCGAGTGTATATGTTATACAACCCGATTTTATTATTTTTACTTGTTATAATGACAACCTAATTAAACGAAGATCTACTGCGATCGCCTATGAAAATCATCTGCTGAGTTTCAACTTACCTTGTTTTTGATGACGTCATCTGCGCACTGCGCTATTCGTACAATGACAAGATTTGACTGCTTTAAAAAGAAAGACCAACAACGAAGATAAGAACTCGGACTTTATGTTGCTTTATCCAGTGTCTAAGTTTACTATGAATGCTTTACATCTCTCTTTCATTCTACACTCGCTGCACGCTGTCGCGTCTGAAGAGGTTTTTCGTCCAAGTAATTCAGGTGTTTTCTCGTTTGGAAACTTCTTTCATCACAAAGACCACAAGCTTGTTGCAGCGAAACTGAAGGACGAAAGAGTCGAATCTTCTGAAGAATGCCTAGTTCGATGCGTTCAAACTCACGGATATTTATCTGTCAATGTGAATACAACTCGTGATGATCAAGGCATGTATGTGTGTGAGCTCTTGGCTTCTGACAAATATGAAAACCAGTCAAATTTTAGACCAAGCAAAGGGATTGATCACTACAGCATTGCGGTGAGTCTTTGTCTATCCGAGTATGGAGAGTTATCCCAAATGCATGGGACTACTGAAAAAAAGCCATTTTAGTTTAAAATACCAAGTTCGAGTAACATAAAATCGCCTTTTCTTTTGCGAATCCTTTATTTTTGTTGGAAGCAAGCTAAAAAACTAATCAAAAGTTAAAATTTTCGAGGCATAATGTAACGTTTTTCGTTCATTCGAAGTTTTTGGGTTTCGTGTCTTAGTTATGTTACAAGGTTAATTCAAATACTTTCACTGAGGTTTTATCAATCGAAACTTAAAAAATTAGAGTGAAACGTTTTTAGTAATATTCACAGAAGGCGATCTAAATATTAGAGAATATTTACCAAGGCGTAGTCAAATTAAATATTCACCATATTCACTAAGCCTGCGGTGAAGTATTGTTGTAGTCTCATTTTATATTTAAATATCACAGAAACGAAGACGAAATCGTCAGGGCTTACACCCCCCCTCCCCCCCAAACGTAACGTTTTAGTATTACTTCCGCTGGCGCAAACTGTATGGCAAACCTCATAACCACCGCTTAACCAGGGTATATTATCTCATAATCACTGGTTGCTCGACCAATGATAAAAATGATTTCTATCTAGGCACGATAGGTTTTAACAGGGTTGTTGATTTGGTCGTGAAATCAATAATATATCACAGCTGGCAAACTCTATATCTTTTACTAAATCGGACTACACTGCTGCTTGGAGACAAATGTTTGATGAAAAAAAAAACATCTTAGTTTTATTCATAAGCAATTTTGAATTTGTATAAAATGCCCAGACGTTAACTTGAGTATGTCACTAATTTTTTTCGGAATTCTACAGTATTTTAAAAATTGAGGCTAGTTTAAAACAAGATGAACATCGACTGAAAAAACTTTGAAAGAACCTTTCTAAGTGACAACATATCGAGTAACGAACTCGGAATGCCGAATGAATGTGCACATATGAACGCAGACTTGATTCCCAAAACCGCCTCAGTTCCGCAAAATGCATGCCCTGAGAAATGGGGAAAATGTCAAATAATAAGTTCACGTTGTTCATAAAGAATTTAAATTTGACAAAATCATTTTTTAGAGTCCATGTGAGAAGAAACCTTGCCAGCATCGAGGAAAGTGTATTCCATTCTATACAAACCACACCTACAAATGTGAATGTCCTGCAGGCACACTGGGACAAGACTGTCAGATACCAGGTGAGTAGTTAAGAGCTATAAAAACATCTCAGTATGGATCCAACTTGGTATGTATACGACCACGCAAAAAAATTCTTTTAAGAAATATGAACTATGTTATTTTAAGGCTACCGCCTGCCATGCATTCAATGTGTGTGTTTTCTAAACATTTATTTATAAGCGGCATTTCATACAAAGGATTTGCTACAATCTATTATTACTACCATTATTGGTGAAGTGCGTCCCGCAAAGTTTGAGGACTCGTTCCCCGTACTACCACTGATAAGGCTGCATTTCTTCCCTTAAAAACATGTCCTAGACCCCCTGCGAATTGCGCGATTATATATAATTGATTCTGATTGGCTCTCAACGATATTCATTCTTACACATGAACTCTCATTGGATTAACACGTAAAAACTCATACATGGTAAAATTTTATTCTAGCTCTTTTTAAAGTGTATACGACACGAAAGAATTTCATCGTTTAAAATGTACAGTTTGTCAGTAATAATAAATATATCGTAATGAAATTTGAATTTCGAATCTGGATTTTTACACAAAGTCGCTCTTATCATGGCTATCATTAGAAACTCACGGATATTATCTAAATCAACAAGCTCTATTATTAAAAGGGACTTCAAAAACATTAATTTTCAACTGTTATGCAAATTATGAGAGTCGTGTATACGCTGTCGATGGAGCCGTATAGATTATTGTACACTAAGGAAAAACAATTTACATTCTCCGGATAACTTTCTGTCAAAGGAGTTAGCCTAGAAATTGCAAAAGCTTTCCTATGACTCATTCATCTTTTCACGGTGTATAATTTACCTTTTTATCATTACTGTTTCATTAGAAACACCGACGCAGCTCACACTAGTTTTTAGCTAGTTATCTCTTCTATGGCCAGTGTTGTAATTCTTCATATTCATGGACACATTCACTGAATTGCGTGTTTGCTCATCAGATTTCCGCAGCTGCGCACAACGATTTGCCGCTGGATACACGAACAGCGGCATCTACGAAATCATTACTCCAGACAAAAGCAAGATTGACGTATACTGTGACCATGGCAACGGTGAAGGTATAGTGAACCCTTAAATATTACAAGCCATAGAGATTAGCATTTTGCTGACTTTCTTTCTTTAACCTTATTGCATGATTCAGGCTGGACGATGGTCTTCAAGGCTGCAAGTGGTGTACCACTACAACAACAAGGTCCTTCAGTATTATGGCTGTCCAACTCTCTTCTAGAATCCTCGTCGTCAGCTTTACCCATAAACAGCTCTTCCAGACAGCACTACAAAAACAGAATCGTAGAACACTGGCAGGCATTCAATCCAACACAGGTACTGTAGTATTATACTGTTTGTTAGGAATAGGTTTTGAAAAAAGGCGGGAAAGACGTCACGTGACCAAAGAGCTGGCAAGTTTGTTTATAGTCCTAGCTACTGGGAATTCAATTTGTTGTAGGTTCGATTGTCGTTGTACAAGAACAAGACAGAGTTTGTTCGTTTGGAATTCAACGCCAAGGGATCTACCAAGACCAACTGGTTTTCTCGTGATCGTCTTCTAACAAGTCCCTGGACAGACATACATTCCCAGCCTGTCAACTTCTTCTCCATCGCCGGTCAAACTTGGGATCATGGGAGGCGAACCTTTTTCATAAACAGCGAAAATACTGATTGCGCAACAGACATAGGATGGATGGTTCTTGAGGAGCAGATCCCAGGAGGATGTAACTGGGAAAACCATCTTCAGCTCTTCTCGGTATTATACTCTTCAACCAACAGCCGCGTACAGTGGTCAAACAAAGGTGAGAGTACTCAACAATAAAAAAGAGCCCCATTCGTCTATTACCAGCTAAAGCAATTTTTTATTTTAACAGATGCAACGTCCGTGGCTGACATGATGGCTATATACATACGATGATCACGTGATATGACTATGTACATACGAAGATCACGTGATATGACTATGTACACACCATGATCACGTGATATGGCTATTCACATGATAATCACGTGATATGGCTATGTACACACCATGATCACGTGATATGGCTATTCACATGATAATCACGTGATATGGCTATGTACACACCATGATCACGTGATATAGTAATATAGTTTATGGTCAGGTTTTAACCACACCATTTTTTACCTTCAGAACCAATTATTCCCCTCGTAAAAAAATATTAATCACACAAGTAAATTGAAAAAAAAAACATGACCACCTTTTTTAAGAAACGTAACGCTTTCCAAATGGGACCCTAGTCCTTCATTTTATCGTCTGGTTACAATACAGAAACCCAAGTTTTGTTTGATAAACATGTATATTGATATACAACACAGACACGAATATCGTATATTCTAGCTTATCGCATTCATTGTTAATGTTGGTCGAAGATAGATATTAAAAACAGTGTTACTTAAGGAAATATGTTTTAAAGGAGCATGTTGCGTGTTTTCTGACGGGATTGTCATTATATTCTGAATGAATCTATAAATATAGTCACTGTAATACGAGATACTTAACACTTTTTATATGCAATATACGATAGGATCTTTTGGTAAGCCTTTGCACAAGTTGTCTAGCCGTTTGAGGCTTTATGCATACGACAGGCCGACCACCCAGTTTATGCTCTTAGAGCGTCTTGTTTAAATGAAGTAGAAAATGGAATAAACAGAGTCGATCTTGTTAGCCTTTTATAAGCTTCTAACATAAATAAAACGAAACTTGACTTTGGTGAGAAGCTTTAATTTACTAAAGGGAAAGTGAAATGCAAATAAACCATGAACACCTTGTCAAAACCAAAACCAAAAGGAAACAAACAAACAAAATACAAAAATGTTTGCATAAAAAATTGTATAAAAAAATGAAAACGTTGTCATGTCTGTCCATCCGAGAGGATATTCTAATTAACTGCCCCAAATGATAACGAAGGTTTCCTATCATTCTTGTTGTGTCTTTTTTACTCTTTGATCGATCCTCTACAATTCAGTACAAGGGCATGGCAGGTGCGTGGTAGAAAGACTCCAAGAAACCCAAGAATTGTGCTATTTAGTATAACTAAAGCTTCACGGTTACATTGTTTTTTATAACGACAACTGATTTGTAAAAAAAAACATTAAGAATTTAAAGATTGAATGCACAACATTAGCATATGGCGTGGAAAAACCTTCATAACTTCTCACTCAAGTATGTAATTTTTTCGGGTTATTCAACATCTTACCCCCTGTAGGATCAATGCTGAGAATATTGTTAGAAGGGTGATAGGCACTTTAAACAACAATACGAGGCTAGGAATAAAATTTTGATCAATTATTTATCTGCAGCTCTTCTTTAAATTCGGTCTGCACGCAGGCTAACTTTCAGTCTCTTTGATAATGTGTTTTTCGGTGTCCAAGTTTACTATGAAAACTTTACATCTGGCTTTCATTCTACACTTGCTGCACGCTGTCGCGTCTGAAGACGTTTTTCGTACAAGTAATTCAGGTGTTTTAACGTTTGGAAACTTCTTTCCTCACAAAGACCACAAGCTTGTTGCATCGAAAATAAAGGACGAAAGAGTCAAGACTTCCGATGAATGCCTAGTTCAATGCGTCCTAACTCACGGATGTTTATCTGTCAATGTGAACACAACTGGTGATGATCAAGGCTTGTATGTGTGTGAGCTCTTGGCTTCTGACAAATATGGAAACCAGTCAAATTTTAGACCAAGCAAAGGGATTGATCACTACAGCATTGCGGTGAGTCTTTGTCTATCCTAGTATGGAGAGTTACCCCAAATGCATGGGACTACTGAAAAAAGGCCATTTTAGTTTAAAATACCAAGTTCGAGTAACTTAAAATCGCCTTTTCTCTTGCGAATCCTTTATTTTTGTTGGTAGCAAGCTAAAGAACTAATCAAAAGTTAAAATGTTCGAGGCATAATGCAAGGATTTTTTGTTCATTCGAAGTTTTTGGGTTTCGTGTCTTAGTTATGTTACAAAATTAATTCAAATACTTTCACTGAGGTTTTATCAATCGAAACTTAAAAAAATAGAGTGAAACGTTTTTAGTAATATTCACAGAAGGCGATGCAAATCAGTATCGGAGAATATTTAACAAGACGTAGTAGAGTATCGAGAGATATGCATGAATGCCCGAAAAGAGACCATTTCACTTTGAAATACCAAGTTCGAGTAACATAAAAACGCCTTTTCTTTCGCGAATCCTTCACTTTTGTTGGTAGCAAGCTAAAGAACTAATCAAAAGTTAAAATTTTTGAGGCATAATGCAACGTTTTTTTGTTCATTCGAAGTTTTTGAGTTTCGTGTCTTGGTTATGTTACAAAGTTAATTCAAATACTTTCACTGTGGTGTTATGAATTGAAAAATTAGTTTTGAGTGGAATATTTAACGATTATTCTCTCAAGTCGAAGCAAATATCGGTGGATGTTTACTTAGGCGTAGTCAGATTAAATGATTCACGAAGCCTGCGGTGAAGTATTGCTTTACTCTCATTTTAGATTCACAGTCAAACCAGCTCATGCCGCGTTCATATCAAGGTTCCAAGATTCATTTTATTATTAGAAGTTTGATTTGCTTCCTGCTGTGAAGCTTGCATTAATGAAACGAAAGTTGTAACATTTCAATCCCGGTCTTTAGCAAAACCAGTAGTAAGGAATTTAGGGGCCTGGTTTGATAGCACTTTCAACATGAATACTCATATCAGTAAAGTTTCGTAAAGTACCGTATACATTTTAAGATATTGCTATTCGCATTTAAGGCCATTCATGGTCTCGCGCCACCTTACATAAAAGAATCGATTTCAACCAAGAGTCAAGGCAACTAAAATCTGCGCTCATCTACAGGACTATTGCTAGCTTATCCTAGTTTTCGCACCACGGGCCACCTTAGGGGATAGAGCGTTTGTTGCAGCTGCGCCTGCACTTTGGAATGACCTTCCATTTGAATTGCGAGCAATAACTGATATTAACACATTTAAGCGTCATTTGAAAACTTTGCTTTTTAGCCTGGCATACAATTAGGTGATTTGAAATATATTATGTAATCCAGAGAGCATCCACAAGGTTGGGACATGATATTATTTTATGTATATAGTTATATTTTTATGATTTTTATTGGTATTTTGTTTGATTAGTTCCTAATATTATTATATATATATGTATATATATGAGTGTGTGTGTATATGTGTATATATATATTATTATATATGTATGTATATATATGAGTGTGTGTGTATATGTGTATATATATATATATATTATAATATATAATTTCGATAGTGATTACAATATTTATTTATATTCTAATTTTAGTGAATTAGATTAGATTTATTTTATGTCATATATATTGTAATGCGCTGCTGATAATCTTATTGAAGGAGCGCAATATAAGTCAATAAAGAATGTTTATTGTGAAAGGACTTCTTGACTAACAAAACTGCACACCAAACAAATAACGTTAAAAGGGTAGCTGCGATTGCAGCTTTGCACGAATCTGCAAAGAACTAAATCCGAGCCCAGAATTGAAATTTGCAACATGAATCTTTGTATCTGATAGGAACGCATGAGCTGGTTTAGAACAAAACGGTTCTTTATGTTTGCTATAAGTCATTACTTTTTCATGTGACTAATTCTGACTAATAATGAGTTCACGTTGTTCAAAAATAACATCAATTTGACAAAAAATCATTTTCACGACATTTAGAGTCCATGTGAGAAGAAACCTTGCCAGCATCGAGGAAAGTGTGTTCCATTCTATACAAACTACACCTACAAATGTGAATGTCCTGCAGGCACACTGGGACAAGACTGTCAGATACCAGGTGAGTGATTCAGAGCTTTAAAAACATCTCAGTATGGCTCCAGCTTGGAAAATATTAAAGAAATAAAAATATTTCATATTAAGAAATATGTTCTTTTAAGCTACCGCCTGCGATCTATTTAATGCTCGCATTTCAAAGATCATAATGGCGTAAAGTGATTTGAATACAATGCAGTTTTCTGATAGAGAAAATGAGGCATTTTAATTTAATCAAAAACTATCGATATTATTTGAGAGTGTTTTTTTGTTAAATTTGACTAAATTCCAAACAAGTTATGAAAGATCAAAAAAAGAGAGTTTTATATGTACTTGTATTACTGGAAGCCATGGTGACCTCCTTTTGGTGCATTTTCGAGACTTCAAATGCTCATATCTTATTGAGGATTCCATTAGAAACTCACACATATTATCTACATCGACAACCTAAAAGGGTTTTCACTCCAAAATATTGATTTTCAACGTTTATGCAAATTATGAGAATCGTTCCAAAACTTTTGATGGAGCCGCATTGAGTTATATGACAAATAGAGGATATTACATACTACATTTTATCTTCAAGTGTTGAGAATATCTCTCACGAGTGAGATATTCAACACGAGAAGATAAAATTTGTATCTCAAAGAGCCCATAACTATTCATTCAGAACTATTCATTATTAATCAAACAACTTGAACATCTTTCTATCAATTGAATTTGAAATCTTAAAGATCATTAATTATTTAAGAGAATATTAGAATTCACAATTTTAAATTGGATTGACCGTAAAAAATGGCGTTCAAAACTCGACAAAATACCACAATGCGAGGACAGTTTGTAGTCTATTTCCGTCTTTACTGTTGCATTCCATAAAAATGAGGAAACAGGTCAAAGTTATCATGAAAATTCTCGTTTGATGGCGATGGAGCTGATGGAGCTGGATTTGAGGATTGAAAGAAACTGTGAAGGCCTAAATGTGATTGATTGATAATAACGTAGTCATGGCAACGGTTATATCTTTACATGTGGCGGATATGTTATCTTCACTAAGTAGAGTGTACGAGATTTTAGACACCGGATAAATCCTGATATTTTATGGATATCTCATATTATAATGAAACAAAACAATTTACATTCTCCGGATAACTTTCTGTCAAAGGAGTTAGCCTAGAAATTGCAAAAGCTTTCCTATGACTTCGACGAAGGACTTGCGTCCAAAACGTCAGTAAGTTTTTTCATCTTTTCACGGTGTATAATTTACCTTTTTATCATTACTGTTTCATTAGAAACACCTACGCAGCTGACACTAGTTTTTAGCTAGGTATCTCTTCTATGGCCAGTGTTGTAACTTTTCATATTCATGGACACATCACTGAATTGCGTGTTTGCTCATCAGATTTCCGCAGCTGCGCACAACGATTTGCCGCTGGATACACGAACAGCGGTATCTACGAAATCATTACTCCAGACAAAAGCAAGATCGACGTATACTGTGACCATGGCAACGGTGAAGGTATAGTGAACCCTTAAATATTACAAGCCATAGAGATTAGCATTTTGCTGACTTTCTTTCTTTGACCATATTAGATGATTCAGGCTGGACGATGGTCTTCAAGGCCGTAAGTGGTGTACCACTACAACAACAAGGTCCTTCAGTATTATGGCTGTCCAACTCTCTTCTAGAATCCTCGTCAGCAGCTTTACCCATAAACAGCTCTTCCAGACAGCACTACAAGAACAGAATCGTAGAACACTGGCAGGTATTCAATCCAACACAGGTACTGTAGTATTTATACTGTTTGTTAGCAACTGTTGAAAAAGGCCGGAACGAAAGTCACGTGATTAAAGAACTGGTGAACAAAGAGATCAAGGTCTAACTGGTGCTTCTTATAGGTTCGATTGTCGTTGTACAAGAACAAGACAGAGGTTGTTCGCTTGGTATTCAACGCCAAAGGATCTACCAAGACCAACTGGTTTTCTCGTGATCGTCTTCTAACAGGTCCCTGGACAGACATACATTCCCAGCCTGTCAACTACTTCTCCATCGCTGGTCAAACTTGGGATCATGGGAGGCGAACTTTTCTCATAAACAGCAGTTATCCTGGGTGCCCAAAGGACATAGGATGGATGGTTCTTGTGGAGCAGATCCCAGGAGGATGTACCTGGGAAAACCATCTTCAGCTCTTCTCGGTATTATACTCTTCAACCAACAGCCGCGTACAGTGGCCAAACAAAGGTGAGAGTACTCAACAGTAAAAAGAGCCCCATTCGTCTATTACCAGCTAAAGCACTTTTTTATTTTAACAGATGCAACGTCCGTGGCTGACATGATGACTATATACATACGATGATCACGTGATATGATGACAATATACATACGAAGATCACGTGATATGCAGACTATATACATACGATGATCACGTGATATGATGACTATATACATACGATGATCACGTGACATGATGACTATAAACATACGATGATCACGTGATATCATGATAAATACGTGATATGGAAGCTATGTACTTGCTATGATAACATGATTTGATGGCGATGTACACAAAATGATCACATGATATTACATCACAGGATATTATTGGACACCCACATAACGATCACGTGCAAAATATATCACGTGACAATCAACATTTGTCAAAATCGCTTTTTTATCACACATTTGTACATGTAGAATTCAGTATCAAAGGGAGAAACTTCTAGTAGCCTTCAAATTCCACTTACAAAATGTATAATAAACTGTATTGAAGTATTTTCATTTCAGATCTTGGGCGGGGTATCCTTAAAGAAACTTCTCAGTGCTTTTACAGACTTAAGTATTTCAAAATAACCAGGCTATAAATCAATCAATCAACCAAAATACCTTTTTTGATAGATTCAGCTTGGTTTGGTAAATACAGAGTGAAGTATTTCTAATCCATGGAGGCCTTTTAATTTCTCACGGTGCCTTAAAAAAATTAAAAATAACGGCCTCTTCCAATTTTGTCTGTCCTCGGAACTTTTTTTATCCAATTATTATCTTTTAATTGGACAGACATGTAGTCCTATAACCTTACTTATGAGTCTTACTACGACCCACAAACACTTGCTTTATTTAAAAATTCAATCGTTTAGTCACAAGATTTTAGTCACACAGCTGTCATCAACTCATCTCTATTTTCTTTGAAAAATCAATTACTAAGACATATTTTTACAAACAATATTATCGTTAGGGGGTCATCCCGCTGGCACACGTCGCATTATATTTCTAAAGCCATAGGGTAGGCGGGAGCTGAGCACAGTACAATCGACTTCATAAAGATGTTCAAATATTTGTCCAATACGAATTCACAAGTATTACGTATCTATACATCAAAACTAAATTAAATCTTTTACTAATAGCTTACTAATGACTGTAGTCACGACTACAGCCCAAATGTTTATTTACCACTCATTGATTATTCATCAGTTCTTCACGGTTCGATCGATTTTGTTCGGCTTCTTAAACAAAAAATAAGAACGGACTTTCAGTCTCTTTGATAATGTGTTTTTCGGTGTCCAAGTTTACTATGAAAACTTTACATCTGGCTTTCATTCTACACTTGCTGCACGTTGTCGCGTCTGAAGACGTTTTTCGTACAAGTAATTCAGGTGTTATTTCGTTTGGAAACTTCTTTCCTCACAAAGACCACAAGCTTGTTGCAGCGAAACTAAAGGACGAAAGAGTCAAGACTTCCGATGAATGCCTAGTTCAATGCGTCCTAACTCACGGATGTTTATCTGTCAATGTGAACATAACTCGTGATGATCAAGGCTTGTATGTGTGTGGACTCTTGGCTTCTGACAAATATGGAAACCAGTCATATTTTAGACCAAGCAAAGGGATTGATCACTACAGCATTGCGGTGAGTCTTTGTCTATTTGTTTTGCGCTCAGTTACTTTTTGTTTGAATGTGAGGTTTGCTGGGCCGTGTGAACAAGAAAACTCAAGTAAATATTATGTGACATATCTTTAACTTATCATAATATAAGTAACAAATGTTTCACGACTTTTAGAGTCCATGTGAGAAGAAACCGTGCCAGCATCAAGGAAAGTGTGTTCCATTCTATACAAACTACACCTACAAATGTGAATGTCCTGCAGGCACACTAGGACAAGACTGTCAGATACCAGTTAATCATAGGAACTACACAGACTGAAAATGGGTACACCACACTACATTTTCACAACGTCCGCCGAGACAAGAGAGGTTGATTTGGGGCTAGTCTAACACCACACACCACATACAGTGCTCGCAAATATATCTTCAGCGCTTTACAACAAAAACAATTTTTGGCATGTAATAAGCTAGAGAAGCTACAAAAATCCATAACTCATCCATAGACTAGTGGACCAAAAATCAATAATTTAGATAAAAGTGAATGTTCGGGAAAATAGAATAATTCATTATTTTTAAATTCGACTCCAAGACAATGTCCTCAGTAATACAAAAGAGTAAAAAAATCAATAAATAAATCCCTAGAACATTTTTTTCGCTCGCGCCTTTAAATCTAAATTAGGCTTTATGTGGAAAAATCCATTATCAATTTCCAAAACTTTCGAAGAGTATCCAAAACCCGTACGAAACCTGAGAATTATAATGTTAGATAGAATGGGATGCACATTTTTATACCGTTACTATGAAAACGTTGAAAAGCCTTAAAAGTATTATACTGATCAGTCTTCAGCATAATATGTACGGTTTTTCCCTGATTACCCCCCCCCCCCCCCCCCACCCACCCACCCAAACCTAAACCCAGCATCAAATGCCAGATCATGAGGAATGTAACGATAGCGAATGCACTTTATATTCTTCAGATTTTCGCAGCTGCGCACAACGATTTGCCGCTGGATACATGAACAGCGGTATCTACGAAACCATTACTCCAGACAAAAGCAAGATCGACGTATACTGTGACCATGGCAATGGTGAAGGTATAGTGAACCCTTAAATATTACAAGCCATAGAGATTAGCATTTTGCTGACTTTCTTTCTTTGACCATATTAGATGATTCAGGCTGGACGATGGTCTTCAAGGCCGTAAGTGGTGTACCACTACAACAACAAGGTCCTTCAGTATTATGGCTGTCAAACTCTCTTCTAGAATCCTCGTCAGCAGCTTTACCCATAAACAGCTCTTCCAGACAGCACTACAAGAACAGAATCGTAGAACACTGGCAGGTATTCAATCCAACACAGGTACTGTAGTATTTATACTGTTTGTTAGCAACTGTTGAAAAAGGGCGGGAACGAAAGTCACGTGTCCAAAGATGGCAAAAAATAAAGTCACGTGATTAAAGATGGCAAAAAATAAAGTCACGGGACCAAAGATGGTGGAAGCGAAAGTCACGTGACCAAAGATGGCAAAAAAATAAAGTCATGTGACCAAAGGTGGTGGAACCGAAAGTCACGTGACCACAGATGGCGAAAAAATAAAGTCACGTGATTAAAGAGCTGGTGAAAAAAGAGATCACGGTTGCTGTTTCCAACTGCTCACAAGTTCTAATTGTTGCTTCTTATAGGTTCGATTGTCGTTGTACAAGAACAAGACAGAGGTTGTTCGCTTGGTATTCAACGCCAAAGGATCTACCAAGATCAACTGGTTTTCTCGTGATCGTCTTCTAACAAGTCCCTGGACAGACATACATTCCCAGCCTGTCAACTACTTCTCCATCGCCGGTCATACTATGAATCATGGGAGGCGAACCTTTTTCATAAACAGCGAATATTCTGCTTGCATAAGAGACATAGGATGGATGGTTCTTGAGGAGCAGATCCCAGGAGCCTGCACCTGGGAAATGAACCATCTTCAGCACTTCTCGATATTATACTCTTCAACCAACAGCCGCGTACAGTGGCCAAACAAAGGTGAGAGTACTCAACAGTAAAAAGAGCCCCATTCGTCTATTACCAGCTAAAGCACTTTTTTATTTTAACAGATGCAACGTCCGTGGCTGACATGATGACTATATACATACGATGATCATGTGATATGATGACTATATACATACGATGATCATGTGATATGCAGACTATATACATACGATGATCACGTGATATGATGACTGGTAGACTTCAAATTCCACTTACAAAATGTATAATAAACTGTATTGAAATATTTTCATTTCAGATCTTGGGCGGGGTATCCTTAAACAAACTTCTCAGTGTTTTTACAGACTTAAGTATTTCAAAATAACCAGGTTATAAATCAATCAAAATACCTTTTTTGATAGATTCAGCTTGGTTTGGTAAATACAGAATGAAGTATTTCTAATCCATGGAGGTCTTTTAATTTCTCACGGTGCCTTAAAAAAAATTAGAAATATCGGCCTTAAAATATTTTAAAAATATTTTTCAAATTCCAACTCAATGGATGTTATAACACGGGGTAAGGAGACGATCACACACACCCCAGTTCAACCCATGTAATGCTAAGTTCAATTGGCCTGTAGGTCAGTATTTCAATGAAATGGACATTACATACTGATAGTTGGCTAACACTAAATAATAGACCTATAAAAGTATATCAGCCAATCAGAATGCAGGATTCGTGACAAACGTTTGATAGACCAATGTTTTGTGTAAATTACTGCAAAATTTGTCCGGTGTATCATATTACTGTTCGCATACATTACCTTAAGTCTCCAGTTGCAAGTTTTGCCAGACACAGGACAGCATTTCTTTTAACGTCTTGATTCAATCTGTCATTTGTTGCATGTCTCAGTAAGCCTTGTACAATATTAGTATCCACTAACTGCTGGCACACTTCATCTATAACAGACAAGCAAATTAAAGCTATCTATCTATAGGGCCTTTGCACCATCACGTTAAGGCAGTCATGACAGGAGGCAGGAATAATTGAATCTGGTATTATCTGATTTACACGGGAAACAATTCCTTTTCCCAGGGGAAAAAGACTTTTATTGTGCCTCCTGTCATGGCTGCCATCGTGTGATGTTGCAAACTCCTTATTCGGGGTAATTTGTGTACTTTATGAACAGCTGACACACGTTGACTGGGTATCCGGTCATTTCGAGACACAGTAGTTTTGATATTTCATATTTACCTAAAAATTATTCATAAAATTTAGAAGATGTGAGTTTCTGATTAAAAAAAATCAGAGTTCTGATTAAGATCTGGTAGTTTGACGAGTCAACGAGTTTTCGAGTCCATAATTTACGGAAAACTGAGTAACGTTTGGTATGGTATCATTGTATCTCAACATAATAAATAAATACTCATCTTCATAAGATCGTTTTGAACCTGTAATATCCTCTATATATGATATATATTGAACGGTATATGAGGTGTATCAAAACGGATTATTATATGCCTGTCTCGAACTTGTACTTTAGTGTCCCGAAACGACCTATCTCGAAACGACTGTGTCTCAAAATGACTGGCATGCGTTGATTGACACTTAGCCGACTGTTAGCCAGTGTACCCTTTTCAATTATCTCAGAATATGTGAGCGCGAAAACACGAATTAAAAATAAATCACACTTTTTCACGATGGAATTTGTGGCATTTCCCTTGCATTATTTTAGTTAGTTATGTTTCATCTTAACTTGATATTGATAATTGACACTTTTGCTACAACGTACTACCCCAAATCTTCTTCAACTCAGAGTTTTAATTGACAATAACTTCTCTGACTAGCTTGGGAATTGTAATTTCTGACCAAGTGTCATTCTTCTGAGAATAAAATTATATATTATACTTGCATTTAAATTTTTTATGCGTTTTCTCATGCACAGCCATTAAACGAAGAAATGTACCTCCAAAACAATTACACGGTTTGGGGCGAGAAAAAAAACAACAAAAAAAACCCAAAGAAGCAAAGAGTTGCATATATGGCCAGGACCAAGGAATGTGTGAGGAAACACAAGGTTTGTCTCACCTATTTGTGCACAATCCCCAAGACAAAGAGCAGCGTTGCCAATAATGATTTCATTATTTGATGAAATCAAACCAACCAATGAACTCAGACCTGTTAACAATCAATAGGATATTCCTCGATGAGTGTTGCAATGCACATGCCATATTTACTCGTTTATGGGCTGTGGCACAATTGTTGGGTTTCATGTGGTGTTAATTAAGGGTGGGGCTTATTCGAGGGTGGTGCTTATCTTTAAAAAAGTGTTTACCATATACATAATTTGCAATCAATAATTTAATTCAAAGGGAATACAAACCTTTGAAAAATGTAAATTACTGTATTTACTCGTTCTATAAGCGCTTATTCAACTATTCTGGTTTCATGTGCCACATTAATTCGGGGGCTGTGCTTATTCCGGGGCGGGGCTTATTAATAATTTTGGTCCTAGGTGTACCACTTATTTTAGGGTGGCGTTTAATCAGAAGTGGCGCTGAAACAAGGAAATACCGTATTAGATTGTAAATGAATTATTCTATGCATGAGCATTACACCAGTTTTAAATCAAACAAAAGAAAGTATTAACTGAATGTACGTCTCAAAAGCCTTACCTTGATCTTCAAGTACAGCTTGTCTAGCGTTGGCATCCTTACTCGTGCATAAAGCTAAACATTTAAGAGCATATTTTACTGACACAGGTCTGGAAGACTGTAATATAAGATCAGAACTGGGTTAACATGGAGGTTTCAGGGGTGGTGGGTGGGGGATGGGGAAGGTTTTTATTCTTTATAGACCACGGAAAAACTTTTCAACCATCATACTCTATTTTACAGTTCCGTTCAGTGACCACAAATAATAGTTCCAAGTTGAGGCTAGAGTTGCTGCACATGATTAGCTATTGATAGTTTTGTTAAGCACAACATTAAATATAACCTCAACTTGGAGCTATTATTCGTGGTCGCTGAATGGAACTGTGATAAAGAGTATTGCTCTACTCTTTGCATGTTGGTATACTAAAGGGCACAAAGCATATAAATGCAGAGCAATATCAAATGATTCTTTCTTTCTTGGGCCTCAATTATAATTGTTTGGGTTACAGAATGATTGCAGCAGCAGCAAAGACTTATATTACTGGCTTGCACTCAGCTGATAAGTCTTTGAATCTCATTATCTGCTCCAAATGGTGGTCAAACTCTGACCCTAATGTACTTTCAACCAGAAGAAATCTATTGATAACTTGTGATTCAGCTGATGAACATTCCGCATGAGACAGCAGGGGCCTCAAGTGAAACCCAGCAATAGCATTCATGACTTCCCATGATCTTATTAGCTGTTTATCACTAAAGGTCCATGATAAACCATTTAATTCGTTTTTACTTTATACTAAATACGCATGCCCTTCAGCCAGGTTCTCTGTGTTGAGGTGCAAGTATGTGTTTATGTAATTCTTTCTTGTTATGTTGTCATCAATGCATCATTCTTACCTTCAACATATCAATGAACTGCACATAAATTTTTTCTTTCAATGCAATGTTTAGGGATTCTTTGGAATATGCCAACAAAAAGCGTAAAACGGAAATGCAACGCTGAAATTGAAAAAAGAAACGATTGATTACGAGTCATATCATTATTAATTTTATGAGGAGAAAGGTAAATATAAATGAAGTAAAAACTATAAAAACACCTCCAGAAACAAGCACTAAACGTATCTTCACCACTTAACATCATTATTATCATTCATTAGCATCACCATTATCATCATCATTATCATTGCTATTATTATCTTTTTTGCATAATTGGTGTCATCACCTTCATTATGCATCGTGTATCACTGATGTCATGATCAAGCACCCCCATCGTCAAGCACCGCCATCATCAAGCACCACCATCATCATCATTGTCATCACCATCAGGCATACATGTAATTGTTATCACCATCAATATGTATCATGTATCACTGATGTCATCATAAACACCATCATCAAGCACCACCATTGTCATCATTGTCATCACCATCAGGCATACATGTAATTATTGTTATCACCATCAATTATGTATCATGTATCACTGATGTCATCATAACCACCATCATCAAGCACCACCATTGTCATCATTGTCATCACCATCAGGCATACATGTAATTGTTATCACCATCAATATGTATCATGTATCACTGATGTCATCATAAACACCATCATCAAGCACCACCATTGTCATCATTGTCATCACCATCAGGCATACATGTAATTATTGTTATCACCATCAATTATGTATCATGTATCACTGATGTCATCATAACCACCATCATCAAGCACCACCATTGTCATCATTGTCATCACCATCAGGCATACATGTAATTGTTATCACCATCAATATGTATCATGTATCACTGATGTCATCATAAACACCATCATCAAGCACCACCATCGTCATCATTGCATCATCATATCATCAACACTATTGAAATTACTAACCTCTTTGATGGCTTCATCTTTAGAATCCAAAAGATCTTTCAATGATGGAAGCAAGGAATGACACTTCACCTAACCAGAAAAAAAACAACATTTGAAATAAACATTTTTACAAATCATTCCAACTGATATCCCTCAAGATGCAGCCATATCCCTCAAGATGCAGCCATATCCCTTAAGATGCAGCCATACACGTATCCCTCAAGATGCAGCCATATTCACAACAAGATTGTGTGCAACTTGTTGAACAACATTGTATTGCAAAATGCAGATTGAGCAAACAAAACTCAATTATCGCACTCTGTGCAACATTGAACTTTTGAGCAATAGTAACTGTTTGCACCCCAAACCATCTGCTGACCCACTGTTGTTCAGCTGTTGACTGATTGTCAACCATTTGTTGGTCATTTGTTGACTATTTGCGGACAATTCGTCGTCAATTCGTCTACTGTTCGTAACTATGCAAACGGTGCAGAGAGCTTCAGGAAGGCTGTTTACTGTCAGTGGAAGATCCAGGAATCGGACAAAGAAGGGCTGAAAATAGAGGAACCGCTATGACTAAGAGGGATTGTGGCCCCTCAGACACATCCCTAGATCCACCTATGACTCTGCAACTTGCAATACTAACAAAATGTAACAACATTGCATGGAAAATTGTGGAGTAATTTTTTTTGCCCACATGAGTATAAATTTTTAAATGTTTTCCAATAAAAGAAAGTTATTTACCTCTTCTAGTAGATCAGCCTGAGAACAAAGATTGGTTAACAGACCCAGTAGAGCAAAAACAGCCTTGTTTGCATCTGAATCATTCATAACAACATTTGCATGTCCGAAGCGACACTATAAAAAGTATAAGAAGTTCTATAAATTATTTTGAAAAATTATTTTTCTTTATCAGTGCTTCTAAATGTATCTAGGAATTAATTTGCCTTTCTAAATGTTAAACTGGGAAGGACCTTATCAGGACCCTGGATTGGAGGACCTAAATCTGCACCAACACGATTCCTGCATTACTATGACACTGTCTCACACTGTGTGGAGCAAATCTCATGGAAGAGCACCTTATGAGAAGTGAGTCGTTATAAAAGTTTTTTAAAAGTAAGTCCTTAAATTCTTCCAGCACCTATGAAGTAATGAACAGCATTTCTTTGAGCTTCATGCAATGGTGGCTCTATCGTTTTTGTATAGTATGATAAGATATACCTTAAACTATTGAAGTACAATCAAATAATGCATATCTACTTACCATAAACCTATGGCAAGCAGCTAGCCAATCTTTATCCTTGGCAAAAAGTTCTCTTGTTATTGTGTCTCTTGCCATGTTAGCCATTGCCGACAGTCCAGATGATGTAAGAGACCATGTGATTGAGATGTCATTCAGCCCCTTAGTGCATAATTTACACAGCCTTCCCTATAGAATAATCAATATGTATTATCAGTGCATCAGTTAAGCATCATAATTTAATATGACAAATAACTGTCATACTGTAGATATCACTGAGTGCTTCCCAATCAGTCACACACAAAATTATACAATTTGTCATCAAAATAGGGTTTTGGGGATGTTAACCACAGTCTTTCCATGACATTGTCAGAAAACTTAAAGCTTTCAAGGGCACATTATGATGGACGTCTTGCAAAATCTACTTTGGCGTGACTGATGATTTGGCACATGGTATTGAGAAGCAATACGATGTGTTTACCAGATGGTTCAGCCACATCTAACAAGTCTGTAACTTAATTGAGAACATTAATATAAAAGGATAACTTCATTCTTACCAAAAACATTTTGCTGATTTTCAGAAACTCTTTTCCAAGATAATCCCTAAATTCCTCACAAAACCTTGACAAGATATTCGAAAATAAACAATACCATATTATTTGCTTATTGAGGTGAAGGAAGGAGGGAGAAAAAAAAGAGAGAAGAAGGGTGGAGGGGGATAGGTGATGGGAAGGACGAGGGAGGGAGTGTGGTACAACATAACAGTAAGGAAGGAGGGTGGTAGGAGATAGTAAGGAGGGAGGGTGGTAGAAGATAGTATGGAGGGAGGGTGGTACTGTATAACAGTAAGGAGGGGACGGTAGGAGATAGTAGTAGTAGTAGGAGATAGTAGGGAAGGGTGGGTGGTAAGATATAACAGTGAGGGATGGTGGTAGGAGATGGGAGAGAGGGAGGGTGGTAGGAGATGTGGTAGGAGAAGAAACCAAGTGGATGAATAAGTGAACATATGAAATAAATATTTAAGAAAACTAGTAGGCATTGAATAATCTAAGCAATAAGTATGTCACTGCTAGAAACTTACTTGGGTTCAAAAGCCAAGTTGGATATGGCTGACATGGCGAATACTGAATTATTTGATCCTTGATTAATATGTATGAACAATAATTCTAAGATTCTGATAAATAGAAGTATAATACCACATTATTACAAACATCATTTCATCATCAATATGTCACCTCTAGCATTATGACTATCATCATCATCATTCACACCAACAACAGTCATCATCACTATGTCACCACTAGAATCATGACTATTGTGTGCATCATAGACACCAACAACAGTCATCATCACTATGTCACCACTAGAATCATGACTATTGTGTGCATCATAGACACCAACAACAGTCATCATCACTATGTCACCACTAGAATCATGACTATTGTGTGCATCATAGACACCAACAACAGTCATCATCACTATGTCACCACTAGAATCATGACTATTGTGTGCATCATAGACACCAACAACAGTCATCATCACTATGTCACCACTAGAATCATGACTATCATCATCATCATTCACACCAACAACAGTCATCATCACTATGTCACCACTAGAATCATGACTATTGTGCATCATTGACATAGCTAGTATCATCATCCCTTTTAGCTTATTATCATCACCGCCCCCCCCCCCCCCCCCCACCATAATCACCATCTCTATTATATCACACTGTCATCAAACACTTCCATTACCACTACCATCATCATCACACAACTCTCAACCTACCATTATTACTATCACCATCATCACTATCCTTATCGCCATCATCCTCATGCCATCACCACCAACAAGATCATCAACAAAACACACCAACATATCACCACCATCACTACTAACATCATTATCATCATCTGTCAACCACTGCCACCACCATCATCATCATCATTTTACACTCCCACCACCACCATCATCATCATTTTACACTCCCACCACCATCATCATCATCATCATTTTACACTCCCACCACCATCATCATCATCATCATTTTACACTCCCACCACCATCATCATCATCATCATTTTACACTCCCACCACCATCATCATCATCATTTTACACTCCCACCACCATCATCATCATCATCATTTTACACTCCCACCACCATCATCATCATCATCATTTTACACTCCCACCACCATCATCATCATCATCATTTTACACTCCCACCACCATCATCATTCCCCTCTAGGATTACTAGTACCTTATCATGCTTTCAAAGCTCATGAGTCCTTTTCTTCCATTAGTTGTTTGTGAGAGAAGATAAACTAGATGAATCATGGATGTCATAATAACTGGTGACGCAGGTTCTTGAAGAAGAGCCATAAATGATCTGCTGTGGTCTACAGATACAAATGCCTGTACATTGTATTCTACAAGCCAAACAAACAAACATTTTTTTTTTAAATCAAAGAGAAAAGAGAAATTAGCCATTCTGAGGTTGAAGAAAAACTAGCGGTGAAATTGCAGTGAACTGGCGGACTTATTTCCGAGATGGCATCTATTTTGTCCCTTAAAACAGTCCCAGAATGCACTGCAATACCAACTTGACCTAGTTTTTCTCTCGACCTTAAGTGACTAATAATCAAATTCAAATTGTTTCACTTTTTTTGCAATGCAATTTATACATGTCAAAATTTTGTATCATGGTTGGAAATTTGTACTCATTGGCATGCATGACTGACGAACAAATAACTAACTGTATTGTTTAACATTTTGTTTCCTTGTTCATATCATATTATACCATTATCTGCCATTGCCTCATTCAGTATGTCTATTACTAGACAGAACATCGCAATGTCTTCCTTGTCTTCACAAGCATCATTTCCATACCAAAATCTGGAAAAATTCCATCAATGAGAGACTGATTAGAATAAAAATCTATGGATTGAATTAAAAGTAAATGAATGTCATGTCTTTCTGTAACTCTCAGTCAACACTTAAATATGCAGTAGTCTCCTTCACAGTTCCCTCCACCATCTTGAAAGGTAGCCGTGCCTTTGCATCGCAATGGGAGGAAACGATGAGCTTGAAATGACAGAGACCTTTTTTAACACCTTGGGCAATTATTCTCAATGTCTCTATCATTGCAAGCTCACCATTCCTTTCAAGATGATGCCAGGAACTGTGAAGGAAACTATTGGTAACTTTAAAAGGCATATTTCATTACGCATATACATGTATATGTACCTGCTAATTGATGTATTATCCTTGTTGTAAATGTCAAATCCTTTGTGAATTCGGAATAACGTCTTGTTTGTAGTGGCTTGAATGATACATGATATAGAAAGAATTACAAAATATTTGTCTATGGATTTTAACACTGATTGGCTGGCTACTGTGTTTGTATCAAAGGACAGAGACACTGTATATTGCACAAAATTGTTCAAAAATATTTTATAAGAGCAATATAAAAGTGCTACTTATGTCTCTAACTCTGGGAGTTGTAAAGCAAGAAAGAGGCATTTGAGAAACATTTGGCTACACCTTGTGTTCTTAAGCTTGCTTCTCTCATGCTCTACAGCTCCCAGCATTTATATCATGCTCATCCTTAAATAAAAACCCAAACTACTGTTAACTTAACTGCGATACCACCAAGATTAAAATCATCATTATAACCCACCTTAACCATCGTCATTATTACTACCTGTGATTACTAAATATAACATTGTCAAAAAGTCATATTATACTCACAATTATGTATAAGATTTAGTAATTTCAAGGCAGCTTCAGAATAATGATTGACAGTCTGTCCTGGGCAAAGTAAGGTCTCTATTGATGATTTAATAATACCATCCTCTTCATTATTATTTTGTATTGATTTGATAGCCTGGTAAATTTTAAAGAAAGAGATCATAATCAATGTATGCTATGAATTATTTGAAATATAGCACCACCCTTGCTAAATAAAGGATTTATTATTAAATAAAAGATTTATGATATCTAAATATATAATTTGCAAAATTTAAAAAAGTAAAGCTACAACTTTATTGGATACCTTGGATTCTTCTAACAGTTTAGTTCTTTCCATTTCAACCTCTTGTAGATAGCCTAGAAAGATATTCAAAATACATATTACGCAACAATAAACAAAAGCCAACATTTAAGAAACAAACAAAGCACTGTCGAGTTAGTGTAGAACTTCCAATATAAAATAAGTTAATATTCAGACCTTTTAATAATGTTTCTTTCTTTGGGAATTGTTTTATTGCATTTTGAAATGTGTCCGTAGCCTATCAAAAAAATATGAGGAGATATAAATGTTATTGAGTCAGTTTTTTACATGTCTATTCTCTTATATTGAAGATAAATTATTGTGTCATTCATCAACATCCTTATCGTGGTCGTCGTCGTCATCATCATCATCATTATCATCATTATTATATTGTCGTACCTTATCAAACTCTTTCATGTACAAATATCCTTTTCCCATATGGACATATGCTTTGACATGATTTTTATCAATCTGCATGATAAGAGAAAAATAGATTTGAAAATCTAGTGCATACAAGCAAAATCTAAAACAGAGATCTTAAATATCCCAATTATTTATCAATCTGCACGATAAGGGAAAACCATAAAGTGGGTGATTGGCAGAGGCAGAGATCTTAAAGATCCCACCCATCCTCCTGCCTTATGTTATATCAGGGAAACTAACTTTAATAGCTGTTTGACAGTCTTCAACTGCTGCCTTGTATCTTGATATTTTGTTGTACGCCTAAAGAATTTACAAAAAAAAAGAATCATATAATATCAAATAATAATCATTTTTGAATTATGATATTATAATGATGATGATAGCGCATTTTCTATTTGGATATAATCAAAGGCATTTTACTTTGAATTGCACACTTGAGATATAAACCCCCCTAAACCCCACCCCCCCTCCCCAAAGGCCAAGGAATTTGGAATTTGCAAGTGGTGGGGAGGTCAGAGAAAGAACAATATTAAATAAATTTTCAGAGGTGGGGGGACTTAAAAATTCCTCCATGGGGAGGGAGGGGGGAGGGAGGGAAGGATAATTTCTGTAATTTCACATTTACAATCATGAGGGATGTTAAGTAAGGTGGGTAAACACTGAGTGGTCACTGCCAGGGTTGTTGTTCTTAATCTGTAAACAACAGTAATCTGAAGGTGCAACGCACTATCCTAAGGAAACCCCACTACTATTTCTCATTTACTCTCAGCCATCATTCTAGATCACCGTCGTCATCCCTAAGGTACCCTAAGGTAATATAACTATCTGGCTACCTACCTGTGCTCTGTTGGTGTAGACTGCAGTGTTTGTTTTCATCTCATGTATTGCATCTGTGTAGAACTTGATTGCTTCTTCATATTTTTGGTTTTTGAAGCTTTTATTTCCCATTTCTTTCAGTTCTTCAGAGTTCATTTTTCTTCTTTTGTTTTCAGTCGCTCTTTTCTTTGCATCTACTTCAACAGCTTTCATAAAATCCTCTATTAAAAGGAAAAGGCATTTTGTACTTGAATATGATCAAGGTGGTAATAATTTATTATGGGGGGAATGATGACAATGGTGGTGACGATGAAAATGACAATGATGGTGAGGATGAAATAGATGGTAATGATGACAATGATGGTGAAGATGATGAGAATGATGATGATGGAGATGGTAATGATGAAACTGGCGCTGGTGATTAAAAGTTGATGATGACAATGGTGTAGGTAATGCCAATGATGATGATAGTTAGGTTAGATTAGAAATAGCTGTTAGAATAACAATACATACCTGGACTACAATTGACTACTTCTTTCTCCTAATTAAAAACATATTACATGTATATAATTAACACTGTCATAATTACTGTGTATTATTTGTGATATTGTCATTTACTATTATGATATACTTGAAGTATGCAAATAGGAAATCACACATAATCTTCCTGACTAGAGTTGAACATCAGATATATCTAACAGTGAAACAACATACTTTTTCACTTGTATAGGTTGACTGTTGCTTATCTTGTTCGTTAATACGTGTTGTATCTAGGATGGTATCTTCATCTTTAATTCCATGGTCTTTCATATAAATGTCTGCCTCCTTCATGGCTGCTTCTGATGACGAGGCATCTTCAGATGACATCCCTTTGATTAGGGACTCTATAAATCAATAATAAAGACCTTATCAGTTTATATATTTGTAATGTTTTTAAGAGGGTTTAAGAGGCTCTATTGCTCCATCACCTCTTGGTCAATGATACAATGGTAAATGCAGGGGTACAAGTAGTTTATTGACATGAAACGTAAAATGGGATGGCAAAAATAAGTTAAATCAAATATGCCCAGTAATTTCAAAATGAAATTTTTGTGACTTCGAAGCTTAGAAAATTGGCACTTTATGCCCACTTACTACACTTTATATTAATATTCGTTAAAACAAAAAAACCAGGCTTCAGGTTGCCATTGGTAACTATATACAATTGTTTAGTTTATGGGACCCTCACTTACCAGACACTGTCTGTGACAATTGAAATTTTCGAAGCAAAGCACACAGATGAATAATATTATACAAAAGAAAGCGCAGAAAGAAAGCACATCTTAACAAGCAAATAATACTTGAATGAAAACTATGCTCAAAATGACTGTCAAACTATCAGGAATATTTTAACGAAAAATGTCATAATTGCAAGCCCAGCTGTCTTAGAGCAGTATAACTTGAGGTAAACAACATGTTTTTGGTAATTAATACAGTATGTAAAAAATTTTGTTACCTATTTCGTCCACTTTATTCAAAAATTCCTCAAGATCTTCTTTCTCCTGTTTTTCCGCCATTTTAGATTACGAGTTCTGTTCGGTTTTCCATCGTAGCGAGCTCGTGAAGGTTCGTTGCACGTGACTATGATCGTGGAATGTCTATTTATTATTTTGCAGAGTTGAGATCCTCAGTAGTGTTATATGTTTTGAACAAAATAACACTATAAATGTTACTGGATCTCAAACTTCTTCCTCTTCAGGGCCTCACTTGAGGCTTTGATTAGAGCTGTTGAAAGTAGTAACCATGAGAAAAGGTAAAGGCAAGGGAAAGAAAGAAAAGGGTGATGGAGAACGAGAGGAAACGGAGAATCACACACTCAAACATGAAGAACTGGACCAAAAACTCAAAGACGACTCAAACATGGCGGCGCCCTCGACGGCATCCAGGAAGCAATGGGCTGTTATCTCAAGCTTGTATTCTCGTCAGCAGGGACTGCTTAATCCTGCCAACTTTGCCAAAGAAGCTTGCGGGTCGACCACGCTCGTAAGCAGGCTAAAACAACACAAGACACTTACACATCACAATGGATGTGTGAACACACTACACTTCAACGATTCGGGCGATCTTTTAGCTTCTGGAAGTGACGATCTGGATGTCGTTATTTGGGATTGGGCTAAGAGCAGAAAAGTCGTTAATTATGATAGTGGACACTCAAGTAATGTTTTCCAGGTAAACTAATAACGGTTTAAGTCTATTATCTGTCGAGTTAAAAACCTGGTGTTGTGTAGGATATTGTCTATTAAAAATATTAAAACAACATGAAGGTGAATCATTCTTCAAAGACTTTGTGCTGATGCAAAAGCTTTTTCTTTCAGGCAAAATTTATGCCTTATTCCAACGATTCCACGATTGTCACATGTGCGAGAGATGGCCAGGTAATTTAATTTTTTATTTTCTTTTTTTATTATTATGTAATTCTTTTATTATTTGTATGACTATATGCAAAAAAGATACCTTGTATATTTAAAGTACATTTTTTTAAATATGGTATTTAGATATCGTAGAATTATTATAATAAAGATTTTTTTAACAACTCTCTGATCCAGAGATTTCCTGTTATTTATTTCATTATGTTAATGAATTTAAATGTCAATTATAATTTTATACTGTCTGTGAGAATAATATGTGGTCTATGACATGTCTGCAGTGGTGTATTCTTGTCTGGCTTGAGTACATCACACCTCATATGATGTCGTTAGTACACAAGCTAGAAAACGACCTGTTTGTTGAACTTAGAAAATACAACATTACGAATATTTGTCTTGAGACAATTGCTACTATCAATCTGACCTGACTTTTTAGAGTTGAATGTATTGCAATTAATTTGCAACTATCGACTGTTTAGTCGAAAATGTTAACATAAGTCGTATAGTATTATATCTGACTATTTTTGCTGTCCAAAACCAGAAATCAAGAAATACTATACTCATATGACCTCTAAGACCTGGGGGGGGGGGGGGGGCAATACTCCCCTATATTCGCTATACAGGTACGTGCCACCAAACAGGGTATGGTTTTCAGTGATTCTACTCTGGAACAAGATACATGTATATAAAATCGTGCTTGCTCTGAAACAGGGTATATGCAATCACGCTCTCCTCTCTGGAACAGGGTTTCCAGCGATCTCGCACTGGAACAGGGTATGAATTTCAGCAATTTTTACTCTGGAACAGGGTCAGGGTTTGGAGGGCTCAGCGGCTACCCTAAATGGGCAAGAATACCCCCCAGGGCTCTAAGATCCTCCAAGGTTATGAAACAGCCCCCCAGTTAAAACACGGATATTAACAGAAGTAACATCTATTGATGAGAAAGAATAATATTCTTTATGGTTACACATCAAAGCAATTTTGTTTAAAGACAATAAATTTATTAATAGCCAAATCATAGCAAGTTACATGTGTGCTTGTTTAAGGTGAGAGTTGGAATATTACCATCTACTGGTACTGTAAATGAAACAAGACAGTTGGCACAACACAGGGGAGCTGCTCACAAGGTATTTTTCGAATAAATAATAACAATAAATAAATAGCGGTTATCTTAGAAAGAGTAAAGATATGTAACCACTAAGAGTTATCTAACATACATCCTTCTAAATCATTGTGAGATGAATTAGAATCATTGTGGATTTTTATGGAAGGAGGAAATTAACTGAAGGACCTATTGAAGAATAGCCAGCTCCATCTCCCCAGTCCCCCTCTCCTCTCTTTAAAGTGCCGCTATGAAAACTAGGCAAAAACCCTCGTATCTTTTAAGAGTAGGCAAAATAAAGTAAATAATAAAAATCAGTGACCTCTTTACTAGTCCCTAACATCATTGCTATTTTTCTCTCTTATAGCTGAGCATTGAACCAGGCTCTCCATGGCTGTTCCTCACATGTGGAGAGGATGGTCTCATATATCAGCTGGATCTCAGGGAAGATAAGGCAAAGAAGTAGGTTGTGAAGCAAAATATTACCACATTAAGGCATTTTTTAAATATTATAATTTTATTACCATTATACATCCCATGTACTATCTCTGCAGTCTCAGCTTTTACTTTCTATGTTTTGAATGATACAATGATTTTGCGATTGAGTGTAAGCACATGACTAGAATAATAAGATGAATAGAGGATATTACATGGGCATGCGGAGATACGAATTTTATCTGCAAGTGTTCAATTGATATCTCACGAGTGAGCGCAGCCATCTAAATTGAACATGAGAAGATAAAATTTGTGTGAAAATTGAATGGGTAGAACTGTGGTGAAATAATGATAGATGTGTTGATCATCACAGTGAATGAGCGATCTAAGCGAACGCTGTAAAGAAAGACTTGAAAAAGTGATTTCGAGCTTCAACGGGAATCGAACCATGACCTCCGCGATGCCGGTGCGATGCTCTGCCAACTGAGCTATGAAGCCAATCATGTTGGTGAGCGGTCATTTTTTTTTTTGTTGGGTTCTTCAAGCCCCCATAGATAATAAGTGTGAAAATTGAATGGGCTGAACTGTGGCATCGTGGAGGTCATGGGTTCGATTCCCGTTGAAGCTTGAAATCACTTTTTCAAGTCTTTCTTTACAGCGTTCGCTTAGATCGCTCATTCACTGTGATGATCAACACATCTATCATAAAATTTGTATCTCCAAGCGGCCATTTAATGTTCTGTTTATTATATAGATATCACTTGAACTTAAATAAAACAAAAGCAAAAACATTCTTCATTAAAATATGTTACTATGTCAACAGCTATATCTTCACGGTTGAAAGATATGGTATCTTCCAATGGTGGAAGATATCAAGTTTTCGACACTAGAGAAAACCTAGTATTTCATCGATATCTATATGATAGACAACGATATTAACCAAGGGTTATTATACTGTTAGGTTATTTTGTTGCCGAGCAGATGAACACAAAAAAGTCCCTTTGTATACCATCTTCATCAATCCTTCTAATGTCTTTGAATTTGCTGTTGGAGGCAGGGATCAGTATGTAAGGTCAGTAGTGTACCAATACTTAAGCCTGGTATACACTAGCACCATAATCATAAGTAACATATGAAGACTCAGTAGTGTACAGCTCATTAACAGTGCTTGTCTTTTGCAATACTGAGTCTGTATGTTGCTTACGATTCTGATGCAAGGGTGAATAAAGCTTTACTGTATTCATTTAATATTATACAATGTATGTAATATGTAATGGGTTACCTGTGGTGTCAACCGTTTTCTTTATATCTTCAAAAGCTTATTTATCTAGAAAAATTAAAATGTTTTTATTTATTTGTAGGATATATGACCGGAGAAAAGCACCCCAGGTAAGTGGAATAACTTTTTTATTTTGTTTTTGGCAAACGAGGACAATTTCAGATGAATCAGCAGAATATTTGCTGTTGGATAGCTGCTCTAACGATCACATACTGTAACTCATGCTCAGTAATCTTGCTCTCTTCTTGTAGGACCACAAGAGTTATATTGAACCAGTCAAATCCTACTGTCCACACCATTTGGTAATAAATTAAGCAAACTGTTCAACCACAGATCTTTATCTTATTTGCTATATTATATCGTATATTATGCTTATCTTTTGCTTATTCCATTATTCCAAGAGGGAAAATCTGACATTCAACTCTTGCAACAAAATGTACACATAGATAAGCTATTTTTAAAAGGGTTTTATTTATGTTGCAACTTTCTTCTTATGGAAGTTGACAATTAAGGATGAAGAGAATATTCTAGTACATGTACTCTCACTGTGGTAATAACGTCTTAGGATTTAGATAGGACCTATAAGCAACTAAGCTATAATATTATTGTATAGGTATTTTCTGCAGTCAAGCATTGTAAACCTCCAAAACCTTTTTCCAAGATTTTGTCTTTTTTTCAGAGAGAGAATAATAGCTTTTTTGCCAATATAACTTGTCTAGTTTACTCCCATGATGGATCAGGTATGTTTACATTGATATCATGAAACACCTCTTAGGCAAGTCACATTGACTGCATTCACTAAAGTTGTTGTGTCTAACATGGCTGGTCAACATGTCTGGCTATTTATCAGCTGTTTAGCCGTTTTCCCCTGTAGTGAATTAAACATTATTTTAATGATTTAGATTTCTAAATTCTATGTAGTGTTAACTGGAAAAAATTTTTTTCATTATTTAATTTGATTTTTAGAACTTCTAGTTAGTTACAATGACGAAGATATTTATCTATTTGATTCAAACTCGAGGTAAGTATCATTTGAATTTTTTGATGTGTTTTCAATGAGGTGAAAACATAGGTGTTTCAAAAATCCATTTGTGTTGACTTGACCTCAGATTTAACATGACTTTTCTTGTCCCATTTTTAGTAGTGGCGCTGAATATATAAAGAAATATAAAGGACATAGAAACAATGCAACTGGTATGGAAAAAAAATAGTTCAAGTATTATTTAGACAAGTACTCTACATCAATATATAAACTTCATTAACACGTCAAACTTCTAGCATGCCACAAATAGCACACTAACCAGGGACACAACAGAATAAATTAAGTAAATAAGTTTAAAATTATGTTAGCGAATAATTAATAATAAAATATTATATGGACAAATAATATTTAACAGTAGTGATATATGTGTAGACGTATGCAAAAAAAGATTTTAAATATTGAACAATAACTGTGTATATAGTATAATGTAAAGACATGATCCTACAGTGCCTTCAGGAGATCCCTACTTCGCACCGGGCGAGACAACTATCTGGACTCTGATATCAAAGATTTAATATTTCTTATTTATTTTAGTAAAAGGAGTGAATTTTTTTGGCCCAAGAAGTGAATTTGTTGTCAGTGGAAGTGATTGTGGTAATGTTTTCTTGTGGGATAAAGAAACACAAGACATTGTACAGTACATGAAGGGAGATGAAACTGGCGTGGTAAGCTTGAGCGTGATATTGTCAATAGGCCTCAAAGGCAGATCCAGGGGGCATAAAGAGGAGCTGAAGACCCCATTCAGCAGGAAAGAAAACCCTGAAGAATTCCATGCATATTTTATTGTGTTCCATTGTGTTAATGGAAGAAATTCAATTAGCCACCCTCTCAACTCAATTGCCCCCCCCCCCCCCCTAAGAGTTTGGCTGGATCTGCCCTTGGACCTCTCAATTTACCATATGCAAATTGCCCATTTTTAGACCATGTGACATTCCCTTGAGAATTGTTCTTTTATGATGAGCATTTTACAATATTTATGTGTACATTTATGAAAGAATCAACTCCCAAGAGTGGCATCACATGTTCTGAAATGTGACAACAAGCAATGAAGCTAAAGAGGTCTATTTCTATGAGACTGAGGCTTTGATATTTGCCAAAGCCATAGGCTGCAGAAAACCTTGCAGATTATACATTTACATTCCAAATTCATGTGCTATCAAGGGTTTGCTGAAATTTTTGGTTTATCAAGGGCAAGATGGTGAGTAAAACGTATAATTACAGCTGTACATAATATTAATTGTTATTAATTTTGTTCACTCAAGGTTAATTGTTTAGAGCCGCACCCTTCAGCCTTGTTTTTGGCCACCAGTGGTCTGGACCATGACGTCAAGATTTGGGCTCCTCTAGCAAAAGAACCCAATGACTTGAGTGGACTTCAGAAGCTTATTGACAGTAATAAAGATGACCGTGAGGATGATAGGCTAAGACCTCATGATCCTATAAGTGAACATCTAATATATCTGATGATGCATCACGTTCATCAGAGACTTAGGGTAAGTTTTTGTACAAAAGACCTTTACAGCGCGAACTGAAAAACGGTGGGCACCTAGAAATCAGAAATGTTATCTTTTCATTATCTTGTGGTTAGAAAGTCAATTCTAATCGGCCAAAGGAGAATAGAACATTCCTAGAATATTTCTAGGTTGCCACAGTAATGAATGATATGCTAAGACCCCATGGAATAAAGTGCATTCTGGTCTAGCTTCAGCTCCAGCATCGCCATACGAGGCATGGTGGACTAAAGATTTTGTACCCAAGCTAGACCACAATGCACCATGTTTGCTGTCTCAGAAATGGTCTATTTTATACTGTATTAGGCAATGTTCCTTGCAACATTGCTCACTATTGTTCTGCCACATTGCATCATAAACTGCCAAATGCAGCATTTGCAGTTTTTTTACAGTTTCAATTTTTCAACAATAGTGGCACAATTTTGAAATATCACCTAGTGTAATACCCCTTCTACATTCTTCTCTCATAGCAAAATTTCATTCCAGTTGCATTGCTTAGTCTAACAGCACCTTCAGTTTTTATATTACAAAGATAAACATTGTGACAGTCAGTTCAAATTAATTAAAATCTTTTCTCCAGGAAAGAAGAGGTGCTAGAGAAGATGACAGTGATAGTCCTGAACTGAGTGACAATGAGGAGGAAGATGACGATGATGATGATGATTTACCAGGAAGAGTTGAGTGCAGTTCTTCTTAAAGAAGACTCTACAATTCACTGTATTTCATTTTGTAAAATAATAATATAATAATATAATTTTGCATTTCTAGCAGCTGGGTAAATGTATTATTTAACTTCACTAGTGTGATGGTAGTCAGCCTGCAAAAACATTTATGAAAATCAACTGAGCAAGCACTAGTGCCTCTCACCCTTAGGGACTAAAATGCACTGTGGCGAGAAAGCCTCTGCATTGATCAGGATCAAAGGCAATCTCACACCTGCACCTTCCTGTCATCAGTGCCTGGGACAGCGTGTGAGATTGGAAGAGAGGTTTAATTTAGGGCCTAGCTAACTAGAGGGGAGGGCAGTTTTACACTGTCATGGCATGTCTCTTTGCAATTTTAAATTATTCAGTTGAGAAAGTCTGTGCCACCCAACCCCTGCGTGGCCCCAGTAATGCCACTTATATCAAATTTAAATAAATAAATAAGGCAAAGTAGCTGTGTTGCAGTTTATCTTACTAAGGCTATCTTACTAGAGGTTTTGCACCATCGCGTGACGACATCCATGTTAGATGGCAGGAACAATACAATCGTTTTACATAAAAAAGAATTGAATTCCCGAGAGCGAAGGGATTTTAATTGTTCTACCATCTAACCATGGGCAGTCCAAGCTGTATTATGGGTGCCATGAACATGTGCAAAACCTCTATTGCTGTCAAGTCAAGTTAATGTTATAACTGAAGACTAATCATAGCCAATCATAGCTGGCGCAAAATAGATTTGATGTTATCAACTAAAATTAGTTGATTTGAACAAAAGGAAACTATGTTGTGTTCATTTTTGCACACTAGCAGTAGTAATGCGTCATGTATGTCATCATCAATTGTCATCAAGTGCTCATGCATCTGCAAACTCAAAATTGAATAGTTGTGCAGTAACCCTAAAAAGAACTATAATCATAATAATATCTCATGAAATGGCATAATATGGAGATCATGGTGTCAAACTGGGCCTTTCGCCTGTGTCAGTGATATATCTGAAGGTAAACAGAAGCAAACTACACTGGTACCTCTATTAAGCGGCCACCCCCTATTTGGCGGCCACTTTTCAAAGTCCCAAAATATTTGTCACTCAAGTACTGTATTTAATACCTCTATTCAGTAGCCAGCTCTGTTCAGCAGCCGCTGCCACTATTAACCAGTCCCAAATGCTATTATTACCTCTAGTAAGCAGCCACAAAATCCTATTAATGATTGTTAATACCATTTTGGTGACAGAAAATGTCGTGAAATTCTTCTTTAATCTACACAATCAATAATAGCATTATCTAGCCATTATTTAGTTATTTGGTGAGTTTCATGACTTTTCTTGGACTACCTCCATTTAAGAGGTCAGCCTCTATTAAGCGGCCATTTGGCTCTGTATAGAGGGTGGCCGCTTAATAGAGGTACCACTGTACTATCACAGCCAACATGATTGCCACGTGAGAAAGGCCCTAATATACCTTGTGGCCCAGTTTGTGAGTTTGTTAGATGCAATAAATCCTATTTTTATACTGAGTTATAAAGTGTGTAAATTATATGCTATTCATCTATCCATTCAGCTTATCTCATTAGCCAATGGGTTTAAATACATCATGTTTAGGGTAACGAGGCTGTCATAATATGATATACTTTGCTTGATTGTAAATGGCTGTCTGCATCAGACAAAAATACTAAATAAATTAAACCACAATTAAAATAATAATTTATTTAGCTATTTACATATAACAGGAACATATCTCAAGCTTATAAAAGCGTAGCACTTCTGAATGTAATGGTAATTGGTAAGTTTTTGTGTTTTGTTTTTGTCTGATGCAGTCATTACAAATAGTTATTATGTAGCTCCAAATACAGTATTTCTTTTTCTACCTTTAACGTAGAGGGAAACTTAGCAGAAAACCATTATATCTGCAGGACACTTCATAAAATATATTTTTTACTAATACCTGTAGCTTAGTCCTGTTCGTTCCCATAGGAACAGGCCCTTCATCATTGCCCTTATTATTAATGCCTATCCTCTGCATATGCAGAGCTTTCTGGTATGTGCACTCATTGCCAACCAATAGTTTCTTAACACATCCAGAAACTTCAAATTTTTGAATCAACTCCCAACTGCAGGGAAAAAAGCTTTGTTGTGATGTTATTCGAGACTTTTTTCAAAATGTTAATTTGAATGCCACGGTATTGTGCATAGCACCATAAAACTCTAATCCTCCTTCACAAGAAAGGAGCTATATCTCCTTGGATCTTTGGATACATCAAATATTATTCATATAATGATAATATAATATAGAGAGGGTGTTTACTAATGTTTGTTGTTTGTATATAGTTTGCCAAGGTATATTAGCTTTAATTATTTTAATATTTAAAGCTAATATACTAAAAAAGTATATTAATTAAAAGATTACAGACAATGTATTTTACCTTTCTTGTCTTTCTTTTCCCCCTGAATATGGAAATGAAAAAAAGCAAAGAAAACATTATTGCTAGTCATTTTTATGGGTTCTCATTATGTTGGTCGAAGTGACGCGTTTTCGTTCTCTTGGGATTCATAAATCTAAGAGCGTGGTGGGAATCGGTATTATTATTATCGGGTGGTGACTACGCAACGATATTGATGTTGAGCGATGATGCATGATGATGATGATGATGACAACGATCAGTCAGATGACGGGGTGATGATAAAGATACTGATGATGATACATCATCATGATATCAATCTGATAATAGGGTGATGAACTCAACATTGATGTTAAATGGTTGTTTCATAGTATCGATAAAATTTGAAGGTAAAAAAATTGATAGTAATGATAACAATGATATGATTGGGTGATGATGACGATACTGATGTTGGCGAGTGACTGATAGTGATGATGATGACGATTATGATCTATTGATAATGTTGATGATGATGATTAATATTTATTGTTCTAATCATATACGCGCCGCGGCTACACGATCAAAGTCCCTACAAGAGATGTTCTCACCACTTTTTGATATTGAGTATTTGAAATTTTGACCTTTAAAAGACTTAAAAACATGAAAACCCAATGCACGCGATGCTATTCGCTCATCAACTGACAAATTCATTCATTCAAGGCCCATGCTAATACTAAAAACATCGACAGTTTACGATATTCATTTTAATTTGTCATGCCAGTGACTCCAATTTGGCATATTTTGACTGACCCACAGAGACATTGTCCATTCTTCAAAGAGAGAGGATCACGAATCACGCCTGATTGGCCCCAAGTCTATTCGATAATAATCCCCTGTCTCTATCTAGCTCGTCTAAAAAAAAATGGAATTCAATTTCAGTGATTTCAGCCCTAACCTTATGAACTTAATAACAAGAAGTTTGAAGCAGGAGCAATCATTTGTTTGTGTTGTTTTTTTACTTTTCAGTAAAACTTACTTCGTGAAACAATTCATATGCTATGAATGCTATTTACAATTAGATAATATTTAAACAATGCATGGATCAAACATTGTATGTACTTTTCGGCGAGATGAATTTTCGTGGAATACGAAGAACCTAAAGTATTTCAACAACTTTCTTTCGGAATTCACAAATTTTGCCGGTCTTATATGGTTGCTATGCCAACATGTTCTTGAGAGAATGTGTTACCAGTTATTGGGTGGCTTCCTTGAGGTATGAGATATGGCGCGGACATTAAACTCTTGTCGACCTAAAGAAACTGATTTCCAAATATCACACAATCGCGAGAAAGGAATCCCCAACTATAAGATCTACGTTATTGTATGGTTTATATCGACTTTATGCTATGCTAACTCTTTGACAGGAGAGTTTGTTTTTGATGACCATGAAGTAATTGTAACGAATGTGGATATCAGGTAAGCAAGGTCCATATTGTGTGAAATAAGCGTGATGAGATACGCGATGCTTAAAAAAATTAAACACTGCCTTTCACAATCTTAAAATATTGAACTGAAAGAACCAAAAAATCAAATGTTACTAATTAAAATACATAACACAAACGTGTTTTCATATTTAGAATTTAAAATGCGATTGACCTGTTTTTTGTAACACCTTTTGCCGAGTAAGAAGTAATGTTTACTAGTAAGATAACCAACTAGACTCAGTTAAAACCAATACAAATTCTACTTCGTGTTTTTTCGCTACGAGTCAAATGTTAGGAGGCTATATCTTAATGTTAAATTAGATCACAATTTTAAAACAATTCTAAATTAGCCAGAGAAACCTACTTTGTACATTATCTATCTTGCTGTCACTTCACTGGCGTAAATTATTTAAAATTTAAACTCATTCTTAATACACCTGCTTCAGAAATAAATAAAACACAAAAAGTAGAAAGGAATTCTAAAATCTACAAAGAAATAAATAACATATGGATTGATAACTTTACGCTTCGACCTTTATCAGAAATGTCATTTCGTGATCTATTAGAGTTCCACTGCACAAACACGATGGTCTAACTTTTTGAATATTTTATTTTAAGTAGCTCAATATCGTGTTTCATATAATACTCTTTTCTCCTCATTTCCCACTTCTCTATTATCTAACGCTAGCTACTCCGTCTAGCTCTAATATTCCGAGAAATATTCATTCGACAATACAAGAAAATATTTTCCCAAATAAAAAAACAACATTGTGACAGTTCTGTGTCTTTCGAGACGCAACCCAAACATGGTATAAAAACCTTTTGACTTATTCATTCCAGTTTTGTTTCCGTAAAGGATTTGCATTGTGTTTTCCTTGCACGAATATAAATATTATCGCTTGTTTGTACTTGTTATTTTATTTTTACGTATATATTTATTAGTATTTTTTGTATGTTTATCTGTAAAATACCCAGAGCGTTTTGAAGAGTCGTTCTTTTTCGGCTTTTCAGTCTTGCACGTGACTTGTTTTAAAAACCATTGCCTTTTAGTGTACTTTTATTTTGTTATCTTAGTTTTTTTTAAAGTAAGCAACGCTGGATCTCATTTATTCATGATACTAATTCAGTTTTGAGACGGCTTTGACCATCTAAGCATGACTTTTCCCAAAGATAATCCAAGCGCATCTAAGTGCTTTCGAGCATAATCAATCGAGCTATGATCGGCCATTAATGATTGAAAAAATGAAGAATGATGTCCAATTTTCGATTTGAGCATTGCTCGTAATATATTAGTTTAGTGGATTTACCATATTGTAACGAAGAAAGTAAATCGTTAATATTAATTTTCATACTAGCAGATGGCGTACACATTCAATATGGTTGGCCAAATGTTGCAAAATTCAACAGCATGTATATTTATATTCAACAAAATATAATTACATTCAACAATAAATTTGTGTTCAAATTCAACCTTCGTTATTTATATTCAACACTTATATTTGCATTCAACTACAAAATTGTGTTCAAATTCAACCTTCGTTATTCATATTCAACACTTATATTTGCATTCAACTACAAAATTGTGTTCAAATTCTACCTTCGTTATTTATGTTCAGCGATGGCGGGCATATTTAAGGGAGGAGAGGCTAGAGCAATTTTTGTTGAATGAATATTCGCCAATGACCGGGAACTTACGTAAGAAGTCTTGAACGAGTATTTAGGTCTTGGTCTTGAACATAAATCGAAGGTTGAAGTTGGATACAAGTTGTTGTTGCATGCCGAATTATATAATGTGTATAGATAAACGAAGGCAGCCTTGAATAGAAATATGTATCATTGAAGTTGAATAGATATGATGTGCTGAACATAAATAACGAAGGTAGAATTTGAACACAATTTTGTAGTTGAATGCAAATATAAGTGTTGAATATGAATAACGAAGGTTGAATTTGAACACAAATTTATTGTTGAATGCAAATATAAGTGTTGAATATAAATAACGAAGGTTGAATTTGAACACAATTTTATTGTTGAATGTAATTATATTTTGTTGAATATAAATATACATGCTGTTGAATTTTGCAACATTTGGCCAACCATAATTCAACCACTCATTCAATGTTTCTCACAAACACCATGACATGAAGTCAACGGATTTTTAAATTAAGCGCAACTCGCACAATTCCGAGTTCATTCATTTACTTCAGTTACTTAATTACATTCGGCGGAAGACTAAGAAAAATACTTTTGAATTCCGAAGCTGAGTTGAATAATTTGCTTCAGAGAGCCCGAGTCTGAGAAAGAATAATGTGATTGAATTGAATTTTATTGATTTATTATTGTTTTTTGTTTTTCTCCAGCCCACAGAGTCCGTTTATATCAATATTTCAACACGACTTCTGGGGCGACTCCATATATAGTAACACATCCCACAAGTCCTATCGACCCGTCACTATCATTACCTTCAGATGGAATTATATATTTGGAGGCCTGGACCCGACTTATTATCACGTGGTCAATATTTGTCTCCATGGAGTGGTTACTATTTTATTCACGTCTACTTGTGTGATTTTATTTCGTGGTTTGACGTTATCGAATACTTGCTCCTTATTGGCTGGTTTTTTATTCGCCGTTCATCCGATTCATACCGAGGCTGTGTCGAGTGTGGTTGGTCGAGCCGACTTACTTTGTGCGTTGTTTTATTTACTTTCGTTTCTTTCTTATACTCAATCAATAGTACTGAAGACTTCTCATCCATGTGGGAGTCGACCTAGCAGTCATTCATTGACGTGGATTGTAATGAGTATCGTGTTCTGTGTTTTGTCAATGTTAAGCAAGGAGCAAGGAATAACTGTAATTGCTGTTATTATAGTGTACGATGTGCTGTATATATGCACCATCCAATCCAAGGATGTTCTGTTTATTGCCAGGAATCCTTTGGTTGTTCTTAAAAGGTGAGCTTATATTTTACTAAGATTCTACTGGCTTTTACTCGAATGAAAATTTACATGTGGGTTCGATCTGAAGGCTGGAAAAATTTTTTCAGCCTTGAAAGGGGGGTGCTACTTTCCCTGTTTTGCACTACCCTGCATGTGTCGTTGGCCTTGTTAACGTTACGGGTTGCCGGACACTTTTACACAAAACCCTGAGTGTAACAACGTCGAGAGACTATAAATATCGACAGTGTGTGACAGTTCAGTTCCTTGTGAAGCTTGTTGCGTTGACGTACACTTTTCTAGCCAAGAATTGTTAGTACGAGCTGCGCGCATTTAACACGTTGCGATACTTATCATGAAAATGCATGTCTCGCAACGGCCCGTCCTTGCGCACGTTGAAAGCGGCTTCACCAGGCGACAGGGCCAATGACAGGGTAATTGGTATAGACCACGTTACATGATTGCACTGCCAAAGAACCATCCTTTCGCGATCCATGGTATCCAAAATATATAATAAAAAATAAAATATCAGAAACGCTTCGTAATTTACACTATCCGTCTCGTGTAAAAAAATAAACTAGCAGTTGGTTCGCAATTTTATCATTTTTATTGCATTGCTAAGGAATAATTGTTATTGCGTTTACTGACCTTCTCCCACTCATTTACTTTCCAGTTTAAAGTCATGGCCAAAGTGGGCGCGGCGTCTCGCGGAACGACTCACATTACTCATGCTCAGTTGTGTAGCACTGCTGTACATAAGAATCGTGGTGATAGGTGGAGGAGTACCAAAGACTTTTGTTGAATCTGACAACCCAACTTTCTTCCATCCAGACTTGTGGACTCGATTTAGAACGTACTTGTATCTATGCACATTCAATGCTTGGTTGTTGGTGTGTCCAAACACTCTGTGCTTTGATTGGTCAATGGATAGCATCGCTAGGATAGAAACATTTAGTGACATTAGAAATATAACCACGCTTTCTCTTATAACTGTTTTAACGTTTTTAATTTTTAAAGGTAATGCGTACAAGGGAAAATGAACTAGTTGTTTTTCTCTTGTTACATATTTCCAAAATTGCGTCTATTTCATCCCTTAAAACTGCCCCATATGCACTGCAATTCGACCCAGTTTTTCTCTAAATCTCGGAATGGCTAAGATAGAGGTCTAGAGAGACCCTGTTGATTTTGCAAAAGAAATGGCAAAAATTACATCAAGAAAATCTTTAACTTCTTTTGTCTCACTTTCAAAACTATTTGAGACGGGTAACCGGTTTAAGGTTCTCAGTACAGTGAAAAACCGCGTACCTTCCTATAAGAAACAGTGAAACTCATTTATCATTCAGCTACTATGCAAAAATGTATTTCCTCTCATCCCAAAAAACTAGAAATAACACAATTCTGTTTGTTTATTGTTCTCTTAAAAGGTCTCGAGTCTTACTCGTCTCAACACGCAGACGACAAAGGCACCGCAGTGGCTAATGAGACAACCACGTCACGTGACATAAATAGAAATGTTCAAGAGAAGGTCTCCAAGACTAGTAGACCCTTGAGAAATAACGTCCAGCGTAAAGTAAGCTATCAACTTTGTTAACATCGTCCATTATTCTTGAAGAAGGTTTTTCTCTTATAATATGACGTTTTGGAAATATGACGTCCACTAGCTAGTCATGGACACTGGTAAACAAAGAAACAACAACCAAGAAAATGAAGTGGTCTGAAAGGGAAAAACATTTCACTCATCCCGACTGCGTCAAACATATACATATCAAATCATTTTTTCGTGTATTTATATCATATTTCCATAATATAATACTTTTCGGTGTGTTCGTTTTTTTCAGTATTCTTCAGATGTGCTGATTGGAAGGGCGATACTCCAAGGTCTCTCTATGCTCATCATTCCGTTCATTCCCGCCTCCAACCTATTTTTTCCAGTAGGGTTTGTCGTAGCAGAGCGTGTCTTATATATCCCCAGTATGGGCTTTTGCATCATAGCAGCTCTTGGAATTAGCAAAGTATTCAGGAGACATGAAACAGAGCAGAACACAGAACAAGACTTGGCTGACAAGGTAAACTGACTCTAATATGATTAATGGTTTACCTATTTGATTCCTTTGATGTAAAAATATTTTCACATAAGTACCATTATGATGCATGGGTTGATGTCCCAAAAGCTTGCGTAACAATAGACCGTTAAATCAAGATTGCTTGCGCATCCAATTGACGGGCCACGATACCAGAACACGAGTATTGTCATGCATTGCTATTATTATTATTTTTTTTTTTTTGATGAGAATTCATAAAATCGGTTATTCTCCTCTTTTCAATATAAAACTGTTTTCTCAATTTTACTGAATTTGCGTTTTTCAGTTTTGTGGTTCGTCAAGTTACGGTTTCTAGTATATATTTTTTCCCGTGTGTTCCAAATATGTACAAGTGTTTAAATTAATAGCCCAAAACCCCAATGTCAATAAGGAGTGGAATCAGTTCTTAACAAGAGAATATGAAGTAATATAATAATTCTAATAATATTCTCTTGGTTCTTAACTAGTTTACTTAAAGTTCATTTGGCTAATAATAGAGAGTTTTAGATTGACTTTTGTCCTTCCCGCAAACAGCAAATGTGACCACGTTTTCATAGTTTTCCTGTATTTTACTTTACCTTTTACAAACCTTCTCACCAAGCGCAAATACTCTTGTTTTTCTACTACTTGGACTTTTTTGCGATTCGTTTTCAGTAATTTAAAAGAATTTTTTACTGGTCAACTGACGTTTCACGTTTGCCTTGAACGTAAATCTAAAACTCTCTATTGTCTCTCTAACCTCTGACTGCAGCAGCAAGATGTTTCCTCGCTGCTCAACCTAGGGTTATCCATAAAGGGTGCGGCGTTGTTCTATGCCTTGCTCATTATCTTTGGAACCAAGACTGTGCATCGCAATATGGAATGGCACGATAATGGCTCCCTAGCAGCGGCTGGAATCAAAGTCAACCCTAGCAACGCAAAGATCCACCTCTGTATGGGGAACTACTTAGCTAAAAAGGTATGCGCACATATCAGAAACCGGTATAGTCCCAATGAAGTCTATTCTTAAGGCCATTTATTATATGACCGTGAATCTTAGAGCCTAGACACTAGCAAATCGAGCAATCTGATTGGATAGAACGCATCGCGGACTGGTCTAGATTCTCCGGTATTAACCGGTCCGATCGCATATTAATCTTACGGCGAAAACATTTTGTCCTTTTCAATGAAAAGTGGTCATATAATAAAACTCTTAGCAACCGAGCTTGGTCGGTCTGTACGGGATAATCTTGACCTCGGTCGGGTACAGACCTCGCTGCTCTCGGTCTGTACATTCGACCTCGGTCAAGATTATCCCGTACAGACCTCCCGCTCGGTTAATAAGATCTAAGTAATGGCTCATTTCAAAACAGCAACACATCAAAAATGACGTCTCGTGCACAAGAACCAAGCATATTTTTCTAGTTTCTTTAGAGAGTCAAGATATTCAAATATTAGTTTCTTGAAAAAGTATACTTTCCCTGGACCCCGCATATTCATTTTACAAATGGCTTACCTTTTAACTGTCGTCCATATCGTCAGGGTCTGCGTTCTTGTGAAGGACATTACCGCGAGGCGCTGAGGATTCGTCCCCATTACACCTTGGCATGGGTGAACGTTGGACTCATCCTGCTCAACACAGGTTAATATCACAAGAAATATCCTTCTCTATTTATACATTCTCTTTTCTGTGAATAAAATATTTCGATTAGAAAATCCATGGAAAACTTGCGGTGGCATGGCTCATGTTACGAATGGTTTCGATATGTGAGTTCTGATATGAAGACACGTGCAGCTATAAGACAATGGAGCACGTTCTAACCATAGTTATTATATGTTCTAACCTAACGTACTTTCCCCCTCCCTGTCAGCCAGATTAGGTTGTCTTTGGGTATCGTATGATATTGACGCCGCTATATTAAATTGGCTTCAATTCTTCCCGCTCGTTTATCCAAAACCACCCCTAAAAATATTCACTGAAAGTACAGTTCAGCTTCAGCAAACTGGCCGTCAAAGCAGCAAAGCAATTCCAATCTCCTGAGAATTGAAACCTATCGTTTTGTCCCCAAGATTGAGCTCCACTCCAAAATGCTGCAAGGGGTCTATTCGACCAGTTTTCCTATACCTTGAAAATTTTAGTGTGTAAGCTACCAAGTTGGGGAAATCCTGCATTGCGCACATAAAATCGGACATTGTGACTAGGGGTAGGCAGGGCTTCTCAGTCAAGGGCTTCCACAGCGTGTACTACAGCGTGCACCAAATCTGCTAGGTTCTATATATTGGCAAAATACATCCTCCTATGTACTAACCTTTCGATATTTATCTCCTGTTCTCTAGGTCGTCCCCACGAAGCCGAGTACTGTTACAATAAAGCACTGTCCATCAATCCCAACAGTCCCAATGCTAACACTAACATGGGGAACTTACTACGCCTCGATAAACGATACGAGCAAGCAGAGATTCACTACAGAAGAGCCTTGTCTTCGAGAGCTGATGATCCAATATTGTTGTTTAATCTTGGCTCCGTCCTGGAGAAATTAGGAAAAAACAAGGTTGGTATTGATGGTTTTCACATCCGCCATGTTGGATGAATTTAACAAAAAGATTCATCGTTCGCTGCGCCGGTGTCTTTTGTTAGAGTATTGTGCTAGGGAGTAGTGTGGTACACCGGTTTGGGCATCTAGCTTTACCACAGTACATTTATTCTCAGTGTAATATCAGTAACTACAGTGCATGACCCATTCTTATCCGGCATCGCCTTCATCTCACACGACTAAAAAATCTAAAATATTTCGTCACATTCTCAAATAACATAAAATAAAGTTCAAAGTCACAGCTGCACCGCCTTCAGTACATACTTTTTTTACGATTTTCGTTTTAGGAAGCCAAGAATTGTTATTTACAGAGCATCACTTTATTGCCCTCGTATTCCAAAGCTTATTTCGCGGTGGCTAGAATATTGATTGAACCAATGAATGATGATCCAGCAGACAGCAATTCATTGAAGACCTTAGAAACGGTGGGTCCAATAACGCAGTAAAAATAAGAATGAGCAATGATAGTTGAAGAAGTGGTGCGTGATATTCTTGTGTCATATTTGTTTGTTTTCGTAATATTCTCCTACAGGCTGAACAATATCTACACATCGGCTTACGCTACGAACCAAACGACATCCAAGCAAGATTACTCTCAGCTAAACTTCTCCTAAAACGAGTAAGACATAATAAAGCTTACCTCTTGCTTATACATTGCTATTAAGAGGACACCTTGGGATCACTGCTTGGTGTCTGACTAATACAGGTGTCTGTTGAATAGTGATGCATTTTAGAGTTACCGGCGTTTGCATTGCTACGCGGCCACCCCAGACAAAAATCGCGACGTGCACTTTGCAATAGACTGCCGTCAATCAAACAAGTTGACGTCATTTGCACGCGTGTGTGATTCAAAAGGCGCCAAAACTTGTCGGTTGTTTACAAGTATTATGAGCCACACATCCGGGCCGATATTGTTGCATTTAAGAGTTAATACGAGAAGAAGGCGTGTAACTAGCTGATCGTATAATAAAATAATAAAGGATGTCCGTTAAATAGAGGTATCACTGTAATGGTATCAAGATGAAATAAGGGGAAGGTCAGACACGTAGTTCGACCACTAAAGCTTGTAATAATTGAATCAATTCCTCAACAGGGTAACCTGGCAATGGCCAAAAGTGAATTATTCTTCATTCTATCACATGACCAACACAACGCAGAGGCTAAGTACCTAGTGGGACAGGTGATGGAAAGAGATGGGAAGTCAGATGAGGCAGAGATATTGTACCAGTCAATCCTAGAAAAAAAACAATCATACTAAAACAATACAGGCACTTCAAAAATTGAAATACAAAAGAAATCAGGACAGTCACTAGAGGGCTCAGTAAATACATGTTCATTTTGAGAAAAGGTGGGAAAAGTGGATTACGTAATCAGAAAACCAGGTTTTCCAGAACTTTCTGATGATGCATACCATTTCTTTTCCAACTGAAATGTCCAGATTTCTGGGTACACAGAAAGCACCCCTGATTTCTTTTGTGCTTTCATGTCATCCTTACACCCAGGATAATTTTGGGAAGGCTTAACTTTGTCATTTCATGTGCTAACCTTACCAAGGTGTGAAAGGAATGTATTAGATATTAAACCATAAATTAAAGAAATCAAGAGAATTATCTTTTTGTTAGCAGTAATTTATTGTTGAAGGATAATCTATTTAAAATCATACTTTATGACTTTTTGTATTAAATTATATATCATGTGAAGGATTAAAGATTACAAATTCACAGTATTGTATTTTTATTCATGTGTCTTCTCATGTCCAACTGTTAAACAAAGAAATGGTACCCTAGGGAATGATACATGGTCTGAAATGGAAAGACATTTTGCCCAACCTAGTACCCAGTAACCTTGAAACCAAAGCTTCAATAAAGGAAAACAACCAAGTTCATATTCATACTTTTTATTCTGGATTATTTCTTTGTACATCTACAAAAAGCTAATTGTTGGCCTAATTTGTCATTTACAGACCCATTATAACACAAATCTCTTCAAAGAAGATATTCTATTTTGTACATAAAATTGTTATTTTTGAAGTTTATACAAATGATTGATGCCTAAGTTGACACCAAGAAAATAATTTATCATTGAATGGTATGACAAATATACAAATACTGAATTGTAAAATGGGCTAACTACCATAAAATCTAAATTAAAGTAAACGAAGAGAAAGTCTTCCATATTTCTAGTTCCAGTATAAAAATATATAATTGTGTTGGCTAGAAATATATATTTTTTGAAATCTACTTTTAGTTTACTAATTTAGTATTTCATTGACTTGCCTTAAACAAGGCTGTAAGTGTTTATTTATGGAGCATGCTTCTTGCAGTCTGTAGGGGAAACAAGAGATAAAAATTCAATATTTAACTAGGTATCCTAGCACTAGGAAATATTGTTACAAATGAATAAGTATAAACAATTTTAGAGCTAAAGCATAACACTATATCATTTCTTAGCAGTAACAAGAATTTGAACAAATAGGCTCAACTAATTCACCAGAATCGGAAGCTGTATTCTATTAGGATAATAAAATGCTAATATTCTTGGGATGCATGTTACATCTAAGCCACCATGTTGGTTGATAATAACAAAGCATTCCTCATTAGCTTCTCTTGTTGAAGAATAAGAGACCCTGTATTGAGAGGGCAAGTTAGACCATAGCCTCTACTTTTTGCTTATACACCTATTCTGAAAATTGTTATTGCACCAAGAGCCTCAATTAACAAGCCAAGGCTCCAGAGAACATTGTTACTTTTAATTTTAATGGATTTATTCTTGGCTATAGTTCTCCACTAATTATCATCTCAAGAAGTCTTGCTTGGAGCAATTTGTGAAGTCAATAAATGAAAATTCACCATGAATAAACTAATTACAGCTAAAAGTATTGACGTTCTCTGCGGTCTTGGCTTGTTGCTTTTGGTGCAACACTGATTTCTGAAATAGGTGTATATCCAATGAACTTTCAAATCTCACCCTCACTTATATTTTTATGCATAGTCTGCTATATTTGAGTAAGCCTCCCACCCCTTATGGTGCTCCAAGGTTCTTGTTGCAAAATCAGAAAATTGTTTTGAATATTAAAGCTTGATGTCTCAAAAGCTCCCCAAAATACTGACATGGCGTATTTAAGGGTTGGCACTCTAGCTTTTAGACTCACCTTGTTTGAAACATTTTATATTCTGGTATAGTGAATGTACCATTCAATAAAGCTTGTTGGAACTGAACAGCCAGGGTTTTGAAACAAGATGATTTGCTAGTATTATGTGCAGGGTTGTCCCATGTAGGGAGGTCGTCGACATATGACCATGCCATCAGTACATACTCCATAACTGCTGTCCATAAACCTGAGGTAACCAGATTATTACCTTGATCAATGCATTCCTTCTGTTTAAATAAATAATATTAATCAATGATTAATAAATGATGCATAAAAAATCTACCAATGTTTCATAAATATGAATTTTTTAGGCACTAAACTAAGAAATGAATAATTAAATACATATACATTAAATCTAAAAGGTAATCTTTTAAAAGTATTACACCTTTATATCTAGTTTATTATAAATTCTAAAACAAGCTGTTTAATTGTAAAGATTATTTTTTTCGGCACAAACCTTGAATGCTATGACATGAGAATGCACTCTTCGATAATTAAACGAATCTCTTGTTGACCCAACATGGCTTCCTCGATGAGGGAACGCTTTGTAAATACTTCGTTTAAGAGTCTTTAGTCTCGCCTCCATTGCTTGTAGATCAGGCTCGGGAACCAGCTGTTGAATCTCCTATGAGGACAATAATAGAAGAGTATTATTACGAAGAAGAGCACAACATCGGCGTGGCTCTGCTCGAAGAAACAAAAGAACTCGTGCGCATTTAAATATAAATTAAATAAAAACTCGCACATTTTAGCTCAGCTGAGAGAATTCTTACACTCACCGCTTCGAGTTCAGGATGCCGATCACATACTAAGGTCTCCAGGAGATTAATAAGCTGAGACTTCGTAAGTCCTTGCAACTTATTTTGTACAGACAAGTTTTTAGACCCATGGTTGTCTACTCGAAGCTTCTTCTTCGGCCTTGCGCTCGAACTAGAGTCCAAAATATTAAATTTTGAGCTTTTTGCATCGTTAGGACTAGTTGGTGTGAGAAGAACTGAAGGTAATCCGCCAAATTCTTCTTCTAATGCATTACTAGAGTTCATAAGATCTTCGTCGCTTGATATTTCGGAGAAGAGTCGTATGATAGGAGGAGTACGTGGTGTCTGTTCTCTTCTCGTTTGCTCGGCTCCAGCTGCTCGAGGGCTCGAAAATGAAACAAAAATATTGTCATCTGAAGTCCTGGTATGTCTTAAACCTTGAATGATGTTGTTAAAGTTGGCTCTATCTTTTAAAACGGACATTTTTGATAGTAATACGAGGTCAAGTAGACCAAAGATTTTCCATGCAAGCCCCTGGTTCCTTTGTTAGTGAAGCTTGAATGGAGTCGCTTGGTTATTCCGCGCCAAACGAATTCCCCGCCAAACTACACGATCCCTGATTGGTCAATCTATGCCTCGTCTCCATGAACAATCAAACCCGGAACAGGAAGTGAAAGTCTTTAATAAGAACTCTCCTTTTCTCCCATTTATTTTCATTTCGCTTAAATTATCCCTTTAAAATAAGGTAAAACAATATTAATCTACATGTTTTAAGATTAATTTATCGTATAGTAACGGGTGAAGTGGAAAAATTTGATGTGTTTTGGATATTTGTTTTACGTGATAGCACGCGATCAAACAACTGAAATACGCGCGCAGCTCTCAAAAAAACCGGTTGAGATAAGTCAAGTAAAAAATGAGTAGATAACGGATTTAGCAATAAAATCATGAGAAGATTATCTCCCAAGATACCAGGTAGTATTGATTTAATTTGAGAATGGTGCGAGTAGAAACGAGTCTTTAGATATGCGATATTTGTGCGCTTTTACACGTGTGTGTCAAAATTCGTTTTTATTTTTAAACCAGGAAATGTGCTGGATAATCGTGAATCTACGAGCGGAAATACTCTTTCTATCAAAGAAGCAGGTATAGTAGTTAAACAATTTGGGAGTAACTCATTATTGAGAGGTGTTTCTTTAAATAACTCTTACTTTCCTCCAATTTGTATCTATAGATGAACGACGGTTAAGAAAGCTTAAAGGATTCCTGAAAAGTGTTTCTTACAATGGAAGCGAGGGGATGCAGTTTGAAACGCTAAATGATATCTACGGTGACGCGCTACTGCTAGACAGACCGCCATGTATCGACTTGTTAACACTAGGGGAGTTCAAATGCAATCCAACACCCTTTCTTGTATCAAGCTGCTTCAATAGAACACAGGTAGACACCAACGCTAAAGGAAGGCATAGAGGCTCGAGGAAGACTGTGAAAAAAATGACTCCAAATAGATCAAGAAAAATCCCCACACCGATTAAGAACGCGACTCCACTTGCCGAAATATATGGAAAAATGGATGGCAAGGAGAAAAAAATTAAACCGACGCCATTCAAGAAGCAAGGAATAACAAAAGGAAAGGTGGGATCAGTGGAATTTGGTCAGGGACGAAGATCCTCGTTGGATGCTGCTGTAGAAACTGCTGTTCAATCAGGGAGAAGTCAAACCACGCTAATGAAAAATGTGGAGGACGAGCAGAAAGAAGAAAAGGAAATCAAATCAAAAAACGAGTCCCCGAAGAAAGAAACTAGCGAGGAAAAAAATAATGTACGAGAATGCGCAAAGGAAAGAGGTGACGAAGACAAGACCAGGAAACAAACGAAAACAGAAGGCAAGAAATTGAAAAGTGACGAAATGTCCAAGAAAAAAGAAGAGATAACAAATGAGACCAAAGAAGATAAACTAAACTGGCAAGAAAGCAAGAAGGAGCAAGACCAGAAATCGAGCGACATAACACAAACTTCAACTTCTGGGAAGTCTGGGAAGAAGGGTTATAAAGAAAGCAAATCCGGCAAATCTGCCAAAAAATCGCATACAACAAATATTGAGCCGGTTACCGGTAAAACCAGTTTTGCAGAGGCACGAATAAATGAAGCCAAGAAAAAGCAAGACTTTGAGAAGTCATCAAAATCCGACGACAAAGGCACAAATAAACCAAACACCTCTGGTAGCTATAAAGAAGAAAAACAGCCTCATTTGAAGGGGGCTAAATCTTCAGTTACTAGTCCCGTTGCTAGCACCTCAACAGAAAACACGACACCAACTACAAGACTGAAAGTAAAATCCAAAACTAACGATGCCGTCAATAAGGCTGGTCGACAGCTTCGACTCAGGAGGGAGAGACCGCTGACCTACAGTCACAAGACAACCGTTTCACCAGACAGGAAGGGTAATAAATATAATGGACATGGTTATTCTATTCGTAAAAGACACTTGAAGAAAACAAACACTCGATAAAGAAAATATATGGCAAATTTTAAAAAGCGTAGTAAAGTGAAAAAGGCGGGAAAGCAAGGGAGCGTAGAACAGATTTTTTGACACCTCAATTTTGTCAACATTTTTTAAACTCTTAAATAATTTTCCGTAAAATTGACTATTGGCATCTTCAGATCAAATATTTCTCGGTGTGTATAAAATATTTATTTAAAATGTAATGGATTTAGCAATAAATATTTTATATCATAGTTGTTATTTAGACCACAGGGAGCCCAACTTGAAAACCTACTTTTAAGTTATCTGAAGAACTTATCTAACAGCCATAAATACGCGTTTCTACGGCGACGAATCAAAAGGCGAAGACTGGAAGTCTGGTAACCAGGCCTGCACTCTTTTTCTCATTTCTAGTCTCCTCTTTTCTTTCTGTCGTTCAGCTGCAACCATTGGGATCAGTTTTTTCCAGAATGTGATGGCGAGCTTTTGTAAACGCCTGAAAACAAAACGAGAAAGAAAAACAAAATACATATTAATACTTATTTCATGTCTTGGATTATATCGGAAAGCAGTGCCGCCATCTTGGATTAAACAGAGGAATTACCATGATGGGTTTCCTTTGCTATATCAAAAAAACCCGGGAGGCAATGTTTTTTTTCCAGTCCTTCGTTTGGGGAAAAGGAGCCAATCTAGTCAAAGTACATGGAATGAAAGTCAAACGCATTTGTTATGAAGAAGCCTATTACAAGGAGTATTCATTTGTAATATATAAATCTACATATATATCTACAGTAACCTGCGTCACACCCGAAAATTCCGGATGTGACGCAGGCTAAAGAGCGGAAACTGAGCAATATTTTTTTGATATATAATGAGTGAGTCCTAGTATTGAAGGACTCATTATATATTAAAAACTTTACTAAGAAAACACGGAGATTTTGATAGAAATTCAGATTAACAGCCTCGAAGTTTATCAAAGCTAAAATTCTTTAAAATGGGACAATGTTAAATTTACCATTGGTTATGTTCGTCAGCTAGTTGTTCTTTCTGCCATAATGCAATCTGTTCATTGGTTACATAGTCTTGCCATATATGGAAGTATCTTTTCAGAAGGTATGACGCACAATAATCTTCAGCAACTGCTTCAAGACGAACCATGTGTTGACCATACTGGAAAAAAAAAAGGATTTATATGAGCCTTTCCATAAATGCATTGAATCATCAAGAAACGAAAACTATTCTCAATGAATAACTAATTAGCACGGAGCATATAAATTAACTTCGCACGCATGTCTCATAATTGAAAATAATATTTTTAAAAATAATATAAAATAAATTTTAAAAAACTAATTAGCATTTTTCCTTTCATGATGTAACATGTTTGCAATGTCAGTAATTGTCCATGGTACTGTGGTTTTACCACAAGAAACTATCCTCTTTCAAATAATTCGCGATGGAGCAACTGTCAATCAACTACCATACCTTACGCCATGACCTCCAGCTTCGCCTTAAAATTATTTTCCGATAAAGCTGGTCAGCAGCTTCCCTCTTATTGGCTTTGTTTTGTCTAGTGTATTGTAACCACGGATAAAAACACGTTATCACTAATGCCTGACCATGATGCTCCACGGCACTCGACATGTTCTGATGTGCCATAGCAACCAGCTGTTTCCAAGGCGACATACCATACTTAATCATCAAGGTTTTGTTAAAGTGTTCGGTTGCTAGGGAGTTGAGGTTTCGAAGATGTTCTTGTCGGCGCTTCTTTTCAAGTTCCATCTAGAAAAGAAATACTGATTTTGTCAAATTTCTGGATGAATTTAGAGTACGCCATTTTGTGGTTTTCCGCACATGACTTCATGAACACCATTTTGCAAGAATTTAAAGATTTATTTTATGAATTCAAAATCATTGTCGCAAACTACCTACCTCTTGCGCCAATCGCTTTTCCTCTTTTTTCTTTTTCATAATTTCGTGTTTCTCTTTCAAAAATTCTAGTTCTTTACGTTCTTGTTCGAGTCGCAACTTGACCTATAAAAATAGCAAAAATGATTAAAATATCTGGCCATCATAACTTTACACACACACAAACATGTCAACTATTGAAAAAAAAGGTTGGTGAAGGTTTTGTTGCATGTTGCGCACGTAAAAAAATCATTTTCAAAAATGTCTGGAAATACGTGTGAACAGCGGTGCTCAAGTCTGAAAAAGGTAACAGGCGCGCCAGATTCATGCGTTTCGTACAAATAATTCTACATAATTAAAAAAGGGTTGGCGAAGGTTTTGTTGCATGTTGCTTACTGAAAATATGCCGGGAAAACGTGCAGACAAAGTTTGGTAAAACTCTATAGCTTTTGACCTTTCAATGATTGGATTCAGATCGTCTCTAGTGCATTTCAGGCTTGGCATACAAGATGCAACCTGCAACAAGATGCAGCATGCAACAAGCAACAAGAACTTCATGAACCTTTTTCAAATAGCAGTATTGCTTACCAGTTTTTCTTCTTCGAGTTTTCTTTTTCTTTCATCAATTGCTGCTTTTCGTTCTGCCCTGAGTCTTGCTCGTTCTTCCATTGCTTTGGATTCAATGATAAACACATTATGCTATCAGGTATTGCATTTTCTATGCAAAGATGAGGTTTTAACTGTAGAAGCCTGACATACTCACCAAGGAGAATAGGCTTCGTGGTGGGTCTATCTGACTTGATTTTTGGTTCCCTGGACAACAGCTTATTATTAGACACAGAACTTCTGTCGGTATCCGAGTCCGACCACAGCTCCATTTCTTCTCTGCCGTCAATATCCTCTACTTGTAAGTTACTAACAGACCCATCCCCTCTTCCATGGGGAATGCTTTGTTTCTTTTCCACCAGCATATCGACCGAACTACTCCTTGCTAGTAACTTTTTGTCGCTGTTTTTTGACTGTCGCTCTTTTAATGTTGACCTCAGGTCTTCCACTTTGTCTGCGTGACTCAATGTTCTTTGTTTCGTACGAGGCAGTCTTTGGACTTGATTGCCATGTTCAGTTGAAGCAGGTTTGTGGCTATACCTTGTATTTTTATCTCTATTTTTGTGTGGCTTACCCCAAGCATTTGTTAAGGGTTTTCCTGGAACAGGTCCTTCGTTTAAGCTGCTTCGGGCAGAGTTCATGATTCTAGTGTTTACTTTTCGAGGTCCTTCTGAAAATATTTCGTCCTGAAATAACAAAAATGGCAGAGTGATTGGAATAGGCCCTTCGTAGCTCAGTAATCACGCACTGATTAATTCACTGAGAGCAAATGAATGAACATTTTGATTCCCATTGGTGAAACATACTGGTGAGCAAACACACTTTGTACAACCTGTTTCGAGAGATCGTAAGGGCGTAACACACTGGTTGAACATCGTTTCATTTAGTTCTTTACGAGTAGCTAAAAAGAATCACCAATTTAATATAAGAACAAGCATTTTGCTCTCCAGTACAGACACGTGACGGTTTGCTGCGAAGGGCCTATTCTACGAATATGAATGAATGAACATACGTGAATGAAAGTATTTTGAAAAACAGGAAATTGGGGGAAGTTGCAGCATACAAATGTAAAAATATAAAATACCTACCACTTTCCTAGCTGTACTAGGAAGTGGAATCTCCTCATCTCCTACATCTTGGACTGACAGCCCGGCATTTCTATCATTAATCTCATAATTATCTTTCATTTTCTTTTCTTTTTGATTCCATAGCCTACCACTTGCTGCAACATCTAGAAGTGCAGCCATTTTGTTAGCTTTCTGTTCTTGTTGTTTCATTAGTTCTCGTTCTTGTTTAGAATGATGTACGAATATCTGCCATGAATTAAGGCATCGCCGAAGAAGATGTCTGTGGTAAAAATGTATTGCTGACTGTTCTTTCCTAGAAGAGAAAACAATTCGTAAAATATTCAAGTGACATAAAATGCCTACAGCAGTTTGTTTACTAGATAATGACATTTGAACCAAACATCAATAATAATATTATATCAATTCTTAGAGCAATCTCTAGGCTGATCTTAGTCTAACACATGTAACTATTTTATGTATAAAACCACGTCATTCTCTTCAGAATGAAATTCTTCATTTGTTTGAGTTATATATTCATGCGTCTTCTTGACCATGCGCAACCGTTAAATAAACAAATGATACTCTAGGGAATTACAAATGTTCTAAAATGGGAAAACATCACACCCAAGATGTAACAGAAGTCTCGATATATTTAAAGGTAATTATAATTTTTTTTAAATGACTTAATATTTTCTTTTGAGTCACACAATGTGTGTATAGCATTAAAAGTTCCATATGAAAGGCTTTAGTAACATAGTTATAGATAGTTATATAATAAAAACATATATCGCTAATTACCTGTGTCTTTCTTTCATCTCCATAGCAACAGCCTGAGCCTCTTTATCAGATTTTATATGCCAGATATAAGCCCTCCATGCATTCCAAGCCCTTAACTTCATCTTCCAATCAGCCAAGGCACGAGCCTTACCCAGCTTGATACGTTGGTCAACTACCACAGAATACCAGGCTGAAAAATACCTCTGGAAAAGCTACAAAATACAGGGATTGTATTCAAACAGAATTTACACATAGTGATCAAGTTAATGCAGAAATAGTCCATTTTTACACAAAATAGAACAAAACAATTTTCACAATCTTGATGGGCTTCTCCAATAGAGCAATGACACTTTTGCACAACACTATGCTTGGGACACAAATGTGAACAATTACACAGGCCCCAAGAATTATGAATAAAAATTCAAGTGCAATCTCTGACAACATGCGATGCTTCAGAAACCACACAATGAACATCTCTACACAAACTGACTATGATTCTAGTTAGTGAAAGCCAAGGTAGGGGAAAACATTTAATGAACATTTGATACCCTCAAGTTGCTCCGCGCTTCCTCTGCAGATTTCTCTTCCATCTGTTTGAGTAACAGTCTTCTCATTTCTTCAGTTGCCTCTTTTTCTTCCCTTTGCTTTTTTTGTCTTATTTTCTGTTCTTGTTTCATTTCATTCTGAACCATGTCCCTTGCTTCAGCTGCCAAGAGCTGTTCCCTAAGCATCAGACAAGAGCATTGAATAAGAGTCAAATGTTGTTCCTACATATATAAACAAAGACAAATGCTATCAGTGATCCAAAAACCTTTTGCATAAATATGTTAAATAAGAGTCAAACATTGTTCCAACACAGACAAAAACAAACCAGTTGTTGCTGCAGCAGTTTTCTCAGTGCAATTATGTGTATTGTCCCAGAAACAAATAAAAATTGCCCTGTTTTTAAGGGTACTACAGGGGTAACTTTTTTTCAGAATTAAAAGTCTATTCAGCTTTGGTCCCATGATCAGTGTTCTAAATTCTGCAAAATATTCTAGCTAAATTTCTGAGCATCAAACATAGAAATGGTGGATACTGGAAACAGTAATTTCTGTGGCCAAATTTATCACTCTAATGAGAGACATCAAGAAACTAGAAAGGACACAGATTTTACCAATATAGGAATCAAAGAAACTAGTATCTATTTTGTTTTACCTTTCCTTCTGCTCTTTCTTCATTCTTTGTTCCTCTTCCATAGCTTTTCGTATTTTATTCATTTCCTTTTGCATCTTCATTTCCTCTCTCTTTGCCTTTGCTTGCCTTTCTTTCTCCTCTTGTAGAAGTTGCTGCCTTGCAAGACACTGTGCCTCTTTCTGCGCTGCTTTTTCTCTTCGTTCCTTCTCCAAGCCTCGTCTTCTACTTTCACTCTTTTCTCTTACCTAGATCATGCCAATAATATGAAGTTAACAACCTCTGGGCTAATCAAAGTCAGAGTAAGGTAACTCACAGCATTTGCTCATTGGGTTTCACAGAAGAATGAAAACTGGAGAACAAGGAGAAAACCCTCAAATTGGAGGTAGACACCCAATAAACTCTACCCAAATGTGATGGAAACTCCAGGAAATTAAACCCAATACTGTAGAGGTGATACAAGAGTGCACTACCGTTATGCCATACAAACCAGCTGTTGCTCCATTAAAATTACCTGTTTATGTCTCAGCTCCATCTTGGTTCTCGGATCTCTCCTACTCTTTTTGCTATCAAATCCTAAATCACTTAAGAAGTCATCCTTCACTACTTTCTTGTCCAGCATATTACGAACAACCTCTTGGACTGCAATTTCTTCATCGAGTTCCTCATCATAATCAATACCTTCAGCAGAAAAATAAAGTAGGTATATAATGTTCATTCCATACAACATGATAGTTTTTCCTTTTATTAGGGACTGTTCCCTTATTATGTCGCAGGGGGGCTGGTGGTTTTTATGGAAGGGTTTATTTTTGAAAAAACATAATTTGAGGGGGTTAAACTTTGTTTTGAGGAATAAAAACGGGGGTAAACTTTTTGAGGCAAATAGTGGGAAGGGGGGGGGGGGGGATTAAAATTTACACAATGTTTTGAAAGGGATGTACGTATACTCATAAAAATATTCCTCCCTCATCCCTTGAAAATCACCAGCCTCCCCTCCCTGCAATGTTATTTATAAACAGTCCCTTATATTAAACTTTCTTTTTTCTATATGTACATTCTTTTGCAATTTATTCCAATGACTAAAGGAACATACCTGTTTCTAGTTTTGGAATCTGCAAAGATGACTCTGTATATTTGTGGCTGTCATTCAGTGCCCCATAGCCAAGTGCATAGTCACTCCCTGATGCAGTTAGATCATGTTTTCTTGTCTTGGGGTTTGGCTGAGTCAAAGGGTGGGATGCCCACTTCTCATCATAAAATTCTAGCTCAGGTTCGATTGTTTTAAGCGTCTTTTCTTGTACCCATGAGTTGAGAAGATCTTGAGCTGGACGATAAAGACCAAATTTGAAATACAAAAACTTAGTCTAACACTGTAGAAAAAAACCGATTTTGATGTGCTTGGGGATTTTACCTTCTGATAAAGCATCATCATCTGCGTAAACTCGATCCAGAACACCATGATATCCTTCACCGAACACCTCCCTGGCTGCTTCGTCTGAAGCTCGTTGGACATTCTACATTCCATTAAAAAAAAAATTAAATTTCTTTAACTTATTTAACTGAATAATTTAAAGTTGACAAATGTCTAAAGTGTCCTGTTATCTACAATTTACAGCCTAGTTATAGTATATTGTACCTTAATCCAAGTCTTTATGTTACTGCCACTGTGCAACTAAAAGAAAAAGATCTAATAGACTTTGTGAACTGTTCATAAACAATCTCCAATGTCAACAAGACGTCCTTACCGATGAAGGCTTAGTTTGCCTCTTCCATTTGAACAAATCTGATCTTGCCCCGGCCATTGCTTTTCTTATCCTTCTTCTAACATATCTTTCTTCAAACCAAAGGTTTTCGCTCAATATTTTGATGAGAAAGAACCTTTGTTCTTGTTGTTTTTGTCCGCCATTTTGGATCTTACCGCCATAACCTTCCCATATATCTATGCGGGTGCCTCGTTCACGATCACCACAGGGATCCCAATCAAAATTTTATTCGGCTTCACTTCTGTCAAATTTCGATTTTTTTTTTTTTCACTGAATGCATACGCAGAAAATGTTAGAATATTTGGATGAGTGTGAAAAGTCATGGCATACAACACCATGACATCTACTTAGTATAACTCGTACAGGAAGTAGCGTGATGGTAACGTTACGCGTTATGTTTAACTGCAAGTTTTTGTTGTTGTTTTTTTTGCAAAATTAAAATCCTTACAAAATATTAAATAGCACATACTGATCACGCAAACACAAATGGGTTGTGAAGGCCATGGCATCGTTCGAGGTCCGGGCTATTAAATAAATTTCGAAAAATTGATAAATATATCAGTAGTGAGACAATTTCTTAGCTTTCAATATTGTTCAAAAGAACTATTGCGTAACGCGCCAAGGATTTCAAATTGGAAGTTTGTTATGACGAGAATTCCACACTGGTGACAGATTTAGTTAAATGTTTTAATGAAGCACCATCCATTCTTCTAATGCTAGAAGATTTTCTTTTTAAGTTGTTTACAACTTGTTTTGGAAGGAAGTTAAAATCTGCTCAAAAACTGACGAAATGCAGAGAGAAGAAAACGAGTAGTTAAAAGGTATCATTTGATATCACACAGTAATGCCACACCCCTCATGATCCAGTGATCGGGACTTTGTACCGTTTTAAGCCACAGGGGGGTGATGTAAGTCAAGTCTGTACGCTGTGGTTTCTTGTAGACAGGACACTGGTACAGGCGTGGGTCTTTCGGTGCTGTAGAATTAACTGCATACACATGGACCACGGGTAGAGGGGTGAACAGCACTTTAGGCTGGGACTCTACGAGTTTACAGCCACGACGATCCCAACTGGCTCCATCAAGGAACAGGCCATACACATACACACCCTCCTAAAAAGATGAAAAACAACACAGTGAATAAAATGAAGTGAAAATAAATGATAAATGAGTCCATATTCACAGACAGCCGAGAGATCAGGGAGAGAGAAAGCCATTGTACACAGTGAGCAACATGATGTGGAAATAAACTTACGACTGGTGGTGACGTAATATCCTCTTTCATCTGCTTGATGACGTCATTATGGAGTACCACTGAGTCTAGGGCCCAGCCCTTGTGAGCACGTGTTACCTCTTGTCTCATGGCTGTAAGGAATCCTTGTGGATTAAAGAACCCAGTCATCCAGAAGGTATTGGGACGACCCTGGAATAGCCAGGCGGAGAACTGCGTGTTGCGCTCAATAAGCTCGGTGAACCAAAACCCAAGGGTGGAAGATTCCCAGGAAATCTGATCAATACGGACAAGATTACAAGATATGACATTTAAAAAATTAGCCAGACAGACGGACGGACATTCATTTAGGGTAATGTACTGATCGGTACATAAACTTGGTTCCGAATAAATAAATAAATAAATATATAAATGTATAAATAAGTGTGTGTATAAATAATATAGTGATAAATATTAAATCATAGGTATACATATTACGTAAACCTACACTTTTCAATTACTTTTTTTCTGCGTAAAGAAAATGGGGGAGTGAGGGGGTGGGGAGCCGAGGGATGGTAGTGGTAAAATTTGTAAATGCTCACTGAGATAAATTTTTGGACAGTGGGATTGGGTGGAAAGGGGGTAAATAGTGCGTACCTTCCTCCATAAGGCTGGTACCCGAGCATCGTACATGTTGTCAAGTGCGTCACGAAGGTTCTAAAAGCAAACAGAACAAGTAACAGAACAGGTATTTATAGCCACATTATCACTGAGAAAAAAAGCAGTTTAGATAGATGAAGGATTGTTTTTACCTCGCTCATGATGATAGTGCCCTCTATAGCCAGCTGGAGGTCAGTCAGGGTGTGTCTGACGAGGGTGATGACTCGCTGCATGCGATCAATCTCTTGTCGTAAAAATATGTTCATGGATGCCAGGGCTCCCATCTTCTGCAGTCTAGCTCGTACCTAAATAGATGTATAAGAAATTAATAGTCAATTGATTTTATCACTGGCTACAAATTGTTTTTGTCATATACTACTGTTATATGATCGAGTAAGGGAATCATGATAAAGATTCCTCTTGATGAAGACTGCTTGTATAGAGAGCATTAGAGAGTGTTAAGGTTGAAGGACAAATGGTATGGACAGACAGATCTAATCATATATGACAGACACATGCACATGGGTAAACCATTGGATAGCTACACATGTGCAGTTTTCGTATAACACTAGGATCCGCACGTGTCCCCTGCGATCACATGGGCGATGCCTGATGCTTACCTCATGTGGAATGTAATCGTCCGGTAGCTTCTCCAGCATGTCTGATGCCAAACGCATGACAATACTCTCTCGAGTCTCCCCACCACCACCCCCACTGTCTTTGGGTTGGATGCTCATGATTGTATCGAGTACTTCCTTGGCAGTGTTGCTCTGATAACTGAACATATATATAAATATTCACCATCAAGCATGTGCACTTGCAGCCTACCCTTTTCAAAGTTCCATATCCATTATAAATGTATACTATAATCAAGACAATGCACTTGATTATCTTACGTGATATCAGCGTTAGGATGCAAGCCAAACACTTGTGGGGTGTCAGAGGATGGCATGGCTTGGATGGCTTCCATAAATTGATCCAAGGTTTTGCACTTAGGGATGGGGTAGCCAATGTAGAATTTGAAGCTGTCGACAAACATATGCTCTCCAAACCATACCTATGATTAAAAAAAAGATAGGCCATTTGTATATCGCTCTCGGCTGTGTCGAAACTGTGAACTAGAGCAGTTTTCGTAAGAGATGAGACGTATAATGTACTGACTTACAGTACGTACACGGTACGACATGACATTGAAATGGCTTCCTATTGTTTTCCAGTGATTTGTCCAACCACAACGTGAAGTTATGGCTAGGATAAGGTACGGTTCGGCTCCATTACGGTCCATTACGAAAACCGCTTCATAATAACGAGGCACGGTAACTGTAATGTATGATATTGATAATCATAATGAATCAATTACAATGCGCAACATTGGCGCTCATCATATACACATACGAATGTTAACAGCAATAGAATGTCCGTACATTACAACATCTACTCAAAGTCTACCTTTGAAAAAGTGATTAGTAGCCTCTTATCATAGTCGTCGGTTACTCTGCCACCATACTGTACCTCTCCCAGCATATATCGTACAGTGTTCCAGGAAATACCCTAAGAAAAAAGGGATCAATTTTCAACTATAGGTTCGGATAGCTTGATTTCTAAATTACGACAATAATCATATACAGCAAACATCCGAGGGCATTTGGGACGGGGGAAGGGGAAAGGTATACATGGTATTAGCCAATCTGAGGTTGAGGGAAAAAATAGATCGAGTTGGCATCGCTGTGCATTGTGGCTGATTTAATTGGTCCAAGGAGAAAGCAGTTTCAAAAGCTAGGTATCGCACGTTTCCCACCGCAAGGGAACTCTGCAAGCAGTTTGATGTACAATAAACCCATTGAATGTCTTGTAACCTTTTTAGGATCCACATCATCCAAGTGGTTCTGAATGAACTGTACACTAGCCGTGAAGTCTGCCTGGTTGAATTCGTATGGAATGTTCCAGCCAAGCGGACCAAACTTGCGCCTTTCCTAGAAATAAGTATAAAGCATAAGATATATTATTAGTTATTATTATTAGTTATTATTTTAGGTAATGGGGTAAAATTACCAGGGGGAGAAGGAAGGGTTTTTTTGCAGACGGGACAGGGTACACTATATTTATCTTGCTTCAATGATTTCCCATTTCGAACCATATGTTATCATTCACTTGAATATTATTTCTTGGCGTATGAATGAGATTCATCAAAGAGGAGTGGGAAAACATTGCAACCAAGCTGAAGTCTATTATTAATACCTAAGATATGACAGGGTTCTGCCATGGATCATAAAAGGAATGCATCGTGTGAATAATACCTGTACTACAGTATGCAGGAATGCCACAGCATACAACATAGGCTTCCACTGCATCATATTGTTGATGTCCAGTTGATCTTGAGTGATCCCTGCATAGGTTCTCTTCAGACCCGGCTTCACGCCTTGTGGCGGCTCGTTTGTAAACTTGATGGAAGACTGAATGCATATATAAAACACTTTTACAATAATCTTTTACAATATCTCGCCTAAAGAGCTATACTTCACTCTAGCATATTGCTCCATCACAGCCATGACGGATATCGGTAAAAAAAACATTTTGGCAATTTTTGTGCACGCGTCGTTACACGCGTTGACTCTTTTAACTTTAATGGTATTGTTTGTACCCAAGCTAGACCATAATGCACCATGTTTATCGAACTCAGAAAGGCTTAAGATAGATGGTTTGCAACCATTACCAAGGGGTGTACGAAGATGTGACCGCCATGTTCGTGGCCTTAACACTATTAATAAAGACCGATGTCAGTATTTTCTTAAATATCACCAACATGGCTGCCAATTTATTCGACTGTAAGAAAATGAAAAAGAAAATGAAAATGTTTCTACTTACTTGCAGTAAGCTGATGGGGAACTGTGGGTGACCCTCGGTGGTGATCCAAACTCGGAAAGTCTCATGCGCGTGTTCAATGGTCGTGACAGTCTCTAACAATTCATCCAAGAAGTTCAGTCCAAGATGGCAGTTCTGTAGCAACACCCAGCCACCCTATAACACGAAAACGAGTAAGACGAACATTCCTTAATCTATTAACGCCCTGGGAATAACAAGTGGTTACTTACACCGGCCATTGATTGCTGTATCAGGCGACGGGCATGTACTTCTTGACCTTGTCCCATGGACACCGCACGGCATTCTACGATGACAGAACATTTAAATTATGGTATTTGCTCAACAACACTGCTTTAGGATTTGTATAAATTTCTCGAAGAGAGTTTTTAATTAATTGGTTTTAAATTCTAATGCACTGCTTTCACATTTCAGACCACGTGTCATTCCCTAGAGTATCTTTTCTTTGTTTGAAGGTTGCACATGAGAAAACATGAATATGGATAAAACTCAAACAAAAAATCCTACTCTCAAGGGAATGACACGTGGTCTGTAATGGGCAAAACAATGTGCCCAAGTAGATTTGGTTAATTGTAGCATTTCATAGCTTTAAAACGAAGGGGTGCTTATTTTAGAGTCAAAACATTCTTAATAGGGAAAAAGGCACAAAGATAGGTTAGAACGATGGTATTGCATTTTCCTTACCGAATCCCTTCCTTTTAGCTAACGACTCAATGGATCCAGTGGGATCAGATCCCATAGACAAGAAGCAGATCAATGGTGTATGTATATCGCTCTCTTCCCAAGTGGCTTCAAGATTGAGAATGACTCCTTCAGCATATTTCTCTCCCATCGTGTCGGCGATGTATTTACGTGCCTGTGGGAGGGTACGGTCGGGACACCAAGACCTACAATGCAAAATTAAACAGATAAATATAGAAGGTGCCAACTAAGGTTCTTTAGCTTTCGTCTTCACTTCCCTATGGAATGCTGAGTATATTACCTTACGAGTAATAGCTTGCGGAAGGTATCAAGAGACGTCTGATATCCATCTGGAATGGGGTTCTCTTCAGGTGCATCCTTATCAAACCAACCCCTCCATCCACTGTCGTTACGACGAACCTTAGGAAAACATTTAGAACAGGAATGAAACATTAACAGATTATTGACTCGCTAACCTCTCTTTTCCTCTCTCTAACTCTGTTTCTGTCTTTTTATATCTATGTCTCTTGCTTCGACTCTCTGCCTTCCACTCTCCCTGTCTGCCTCTTTCCGTCTGTCTACCAACCTGATCTAAAACGCCTGAAAACTGGGGTAACCTGCTAAGCTCTACTAAGTTAAGCCAAGTCATGTCAGTTATCCATTTGAATGGCTTCGGAGGACAGGCCCTCAGGTCCAAAGCGGCTCCACCTTACAACAACAAGCATATATAACTAATAAAGACAGTACATAATCCAAGTAGAATCTTTTGAAGTATTATGATAAAGATGATAATGGTAATGACGACGATGGTGTTGATGATGGTAATGGCGATGATGGTGATGTATTAATGATGTTGATGACGACGACGACGACGACAACAACGATGACGATGATAACACTAATATTTAGCTAGAGTACTCACATCCCTTTATCATATTGTATGAATAACATCATATATATTACCTTTGATAAATGTCTGGAACTCGAAGCCTTTTACTTTACCCTCCTGGATATCGATCTTCAGAGCAAGGAGTAAAGTGAAGAGAAACTTGTGGTTCTCGTATAGACCTCGACAAGAGTACTTAAATACCTCGTACGTCAGGTACTCGATGATGTTTAGGATCCTTTTGGCAGGAATTGGAGACTTCTCTGATCTAAAGAAAACAACATAAGAAACGCTTGTCATCCAAGTTATTTGCCTCAATGTACGCGTACAAATGAATAGGACCACCACCACCACTCTTTCGCAGCATTGTGTTCGATCAATTTGGACTCATTTGGCTGGATTACAAAATGTTTGCGCACTATGATTAGTCCTTCTGAAGTTTTTATCTTTGCGCCGTAAGGGTACGTTTGCTGTATATTGTCATAGTAATGAAGTGGCTCATTTACTAGCATTCGATTGGTTCAGAGAAAAGCCATTTGAGTTCACGATACCATAGTAACATGAAAGTCTTTACAGTGGTCTTACCTTGCCATAGACAAGTCAAAGACACCCAAGAACTGTCGTAAAGATGTCTGGTACATAATGTTCACCATACTCATTTCAACGATCAAGAAGTATAAAATACTTCCTCGAGTAGCAACCGGACGGAACTCCTCGCGAGCCAGGTTGATTTTGGTCTCCGTCTCTGCGGCTACAGCGAGCTTCTCACTGACTTCTTCTGCTGTCTCTTTTGTGATCTTCAGTACAGCCACGAGAGATTCATCTTCTACCAAGGAACCCTTTGAAGAAATTTAGAAAAGTCAGTAACACTTAAATAGGAAGCCAACAGTGACTGCTTCCCCCGTAAACCGTTTCTTGCGAAACTGTTGTTGTTGCTAGGAATATTAATCTTACAGCTCATTAGACGATAAAAAACTTTTAAAATGTTCTAGCAACTTGACTGGAACTTCATATATCATCACCATCGACTTATTTGCTCCCTTACAAATTTACATCACGATGTAGCAAGTTGAGAAGGGACACCCTTTGCAATAATACAGTGATTAATAAAAAGGGGTTTCAAACCTGAGTGCTGGTGAGCCTGTAAAGCAAGTTGTCTTCAAGTTCCTTCATCTTCCTCTTATTGCTAGTTACATCCTCCATCAACTTCACTCGCTCGGCCTCAAGTTCCTGCCACAGACACATAAATCAATTGTGGTTAATGACTCTCATAGGGAAGGTCCATTGGATCAATACACTATCTATTTACCTGTTTCTCAGTGTTTATGACTCTACCAAGCAACTGTTCCTCTAATCCTTTCATTGTCACCGTGAAGTCGATGATTGCGGTACGTGCGCTGATCTGAAAGTGTTAATCATCAGTGAATACTTTACTCGTGATATTACCTCTCTTAGCTGCATCATGATGGTAACATGGCAATCAAGACTCACAATAGATGTTGAATCGTTTATTTTGTACACGGACAAGATTACTTTCAATAGAGAGTGAACTCATAAATACCAAGTTATAGAGCAGATTGTGCACGCGTATATGAACGTGGCGTTGTGCGGCATTCAGTGCCGTGCCGTGCCGTGCTGTTGTTCTGTCCAAGTAATTTGATTGACTTTTTCTCGCTCTGATTGGTTAAACCAATTCAGTTCCGTGACCGTATGTTTTGCCATGCTTGTCATACTAATACAAAAGCTGCTCTTGACACATCATGGGTCGTTGTTTGCCCCACACTACCCCCAAAGAAAAGAAAAAGACAAATACCCCAGTTAATTAACTGGCATGGACGTATCTTACCTCTGGTGTGTAAGCAGGGTTACCTAGCTTAGTGGTAACATACATCCTGAATCCATTCATCACATCACACTCTTTATCCCCGACTTTAACCTTGTAAGTAGAGCCAGACTTGATGAAGTTTTTCTCCAGGACATTATCCAGTGCAGGGTCAAGCTCCTCGCCAACATCCTCAATCAGTAGTGGTCGGCCAAGGGACAGAGCGTCTTCAAGGTGATTACGGAAATATTTGTGGTTCAGAGACGTCACCTGGAGGCGGGGGACAGAATCAAACCCTTGTATTTAATAAAAAGCTCGTTCGTTAGGAAAGAAGGCTTTAGGTGGTGATGTAAAAAAAGTGGTTGGGGCGTTGTTGTGATTACAGAAGAGTCGCAAAAAGGTATTAATATTATTGCAAATCTATTGTACCTCCTTCAGTGAAGGCCCTGGTCGCAGCTCTATACGTCACCGAGGTGCGAAGGAGCGATAAAAGAGACTTTTAGCACGGATGGCGTTCTTGTTAGGTACCGCAAACCTCAAACTGTAGTTCGACGTCAGATCTTTCCCGTCAAACTTTCGACATTTAGCAAAGGCGTCATAACAAAGTAGTTGCTGCAAGAGCCGCCATAGTTAATCTAATAGATGCTGAGTGTTTCCCCTCCGTGTTTGCGGGCCCGTTTGTACGATAAAATGACCAGGTGATGCAACTGATCTGATTTAATTACCTGTAGGTCGTTCTTCTTCTCGCGATTAAGTAACCAAGTCTTGCCCTGCGTCTGGGGGTCGATGAGAAGAGGGTACCTCGTTGCCTTGGTAACAATTGTACCATTTTGAATGGACAGTTCATCGCTAGGTAACCCTTCTAGATTCCATTCACCAATCTAGGGGGGAAAACATTAAGTTTAATAAAGAGAATCAATACATACGATAAATCAAAGTAAAGGAGGCAGTTTTGTAACTGATTTATAGCTTCAAATCGAAAAAAAAAATTCTCAAATATTTCTAAGTTGAATAAAAAAAAACGAACAAAAGCTCGGAATTTCACATCACCTGACGACTCCCTGCTCTTCAACCCTAGTTCCTTTTTACGCCGCTCTCATTTGAACTAATCAGATGGCTCCAGAACTGAACCAACCGGTCACGACACAATATTTGCACCGAGAGGTTTTATAACCATTCGAAATCTGCTGTAAAAGATCGAGTGACTGTAAAAGATCGACTACTCACCGTAGAAACATCAGTCAACATGGAGGATAAGTTGAGATTCTTGGTGAAAGGAATCTTGTTTTCCAGCATTTCTTTTTGCCATCTTTCAGTCAAAAGAGTACGGAAGGACTGGTTGAAAGGCCCGCTGTAGGAGAGAAAACCAGTTGCCAGCAACACATCGCCGACCAGCCTATATAATCACCGAGTATTAGTATCACACAATGATATAAGATCCTTGCTAAATAAAACTCTTTCATTATGTTAAATATTTTGATGCAAACAAATACCCTCCATCATCAGAATACAATCCTCCCTTAACCGATCAAAGGTGGTTTGATAGACAAATGTCTCCTCGTTGTGACAACACTGAGATGAGGGTTCATACCATCAGAACCACACCCTTACGATGTGTAGTATGCGATTAGGGTAGGGAGGGGGTTGCTATTGAGGTGGTAAAAACGTTCAAAAAAATTCGCAAAAAAATTTAACGAAGGCGCAACATTTTGCATCAAAAACTGCACTAAAAGCAAGTAATATTTGGAGGAAAGTTTTTTTTATAGGTTACAAAATTAGGTTACAAAATAAACCAGTTAGGGAGTTAGCATACACGTAAATGAGGAAGATAGTAATACAGAAGAATCGTTACCTTCCAATTTGTTCTTGGAATTCTTTACTCTGTTGAGTCCATCTCACTTTCTCTCCTCCTAGCCCATTGATCAAAGCAGACGCAGCCACCATCTTGTTCTTACATGACTCAGCATCATCGAGTAAGGTCTAGGTTGATAGGATACAACAGGTATTTGCATTAGCCGTAAAAAGGTAGATCATTCAATTCAAAGCATGGGTACCCTTCTGCAGCCACAAAGGAGACCAGGACAGTTCTTCAAGAGATTCATGTGCATGTTGTGTAATGAAAGATAGAATAATAGATCTTGATCTCATCTTGAAGCGCTTTAATGCGAGGCTACACGGGACAAATCTATTTTTCCATCAATATGGCAAATACATGTAAGGTTTTTAGTGTCTTGGGGATCGGCGGGAGGGGTGCTTGGTATACCTGTTTCTCATTGACAGCGCTGTCATAAAGAGCCTGGACTGCGTCAAGCTCTCGTTGTTTGTCGTCAAGTTGAGCTTGTGCCTTGTTGAGGTCTGCCATTGCATTCTTGAGGCGGGCCTCCTGTACTACGAGGTTAGCCTGTGCAGTGAAATAATAATCACAACGCATGATAAGCAGCTTGTCACGTAACAGCTGGTCAACAGTGCAGATACCGCAGACGAACCGGCCGCAGACAGAGTTGGATTGGGGGAAGGGGGAATGCTAACGTCTTGGATTTGAGGGCTAGAGGGCCTTCACAACACTTTTTGCTGCTACAACTCCAAATTAATAAAGTTAACGGAGGGAGGGGAGTAAAAGTTCCAGTAGCTTATCCCAATAGCGGTTTCCGACAATGGCAGTCGAAATCCTATTTTCTCTGAACCTTTCCACGAGAGGTAATAAATCAAATTGAAGTTGAACTACACTGACCTTTAATGGCAAGACTTCTTTGTTGACACCATAGAAAAAAGCCATAGCTATGGTCCAGGAAGACAGTCCAGCAACATTACCGCATACCTTCGAAAGGTAAAAAAAAAAAAGCGCCACGATTTAGTATAAGCATTACTAGCAATGTTAACCCAGGGAACTGATTTCGTAAGACCTTTAAAAATGCACTCAAGATTTCAAGAAATGAGGAAACCCATGAGGAACCCTGAAGCTAAATCAATGTCAAAGGAGATGCAACCACGCGCTCTAACTGCAACACCATCCGAATCAACTGAGTTAAAGAAAAAGTATTTATACTGACCTTCTTGGCAGTTTCCAGTGTGTAATCGGGTGCCTGTAGGTAGGGTGCCAGGAGCTCAACAGCTTCTTCATTGATGGTATCTTTCGGGAAGTTCATCAGGGTTTGGAGGAAACTTCCTGAGCTCATAAGCTGTTATGGAAAAGAAAAGAGCAAAACCTCAAATATCTAGCTTAAAAACATGGTATCCCACAACCTCTATGCCCCCCCCCCCTTTTTTTTTTTGTTCTCCAGTATTTCATTTATTTCTATTTGATGGGTTGTGAACTGCGCAAACAAACATAGCTAGTCCACATCTGCCGAATATTCCAAGATACCGACATCTTCTGTTATCTGAAAAAAACACCTATACGTACCTTAAGGGCGTCACTCCAGCTGGGGATAACACACACTCGTTCTGGATCAAACACAACGGGCGAAATGTTTCGACGGAACAATAACAGTACACAATCCATGATGCGCATGATCAGGTGAGGCGGTTTCGCCAGTTTGCGTACAGTAGATATGTCAGAAGCTTTGATGGTCTGTGGTCATACAAGAAGCACTAGTTATGTTATATTTGAAGGGCACATATTTATCAACAGACTGATAGTATATATTAAGAAGACCAACTTCCTGTCTACACCATCGCCTGATGAAGACTAGCAGTAGCAGTCGAAACGTCGCGGTCCTCCCAACTGCCACAATCACGAGACAAATGAATAAGTATAATTTTTGATTCATTCCACAATGAATAATTTCTTCCATTCCACATATTTATCGTTTTTCACTTCTGATGGTGTTTTCGGTATTTACCTGTAAAGCTGCCTCTGCTTCCTGCAGAGCTGGCTTTGCTGCAGAGAGCTTTCCTTCAGCTATAACTTTGTCTGCCTATATATCGAAGACCAGAGTGTTAAAATCACACATGACTTCAATATGTATCACAATTGTATTACCACTGGTTGGCTTACATTGATCTCGTCTACAATGGCCTGTGCTTTATCTTTGACTTTCTGTACTGATGCTTTGACCTTTTCGGCAGCCTGAGCACTAACAGTCACCTCGGCTAACACCTGGACGAGTAGAGAGAATAAACATCGAATCTGATTATATCCAGTAGTTCTTGAAACTACAACAAGACTATAGATATCCGACTACGTTTGTGGGTAGCCTGTGTACTTGTTAAACCTCATGCCTCCCCGCCGCGGGAAATTTGTTTACCGATTATTTTCCCTGGGGTTAGGGAAAGATACACAGTTCAAGCTGACTAAATACAAAAGAGGGGGAAAAAATGAAAATCCTTACTTTGTCAGCTTTGAACGACGCAATAGCCAATTCCTTCTCTTTAACGACAAGCTCCTTAGACAGCTCGGCGACCGATTCACTGGCCTCTACTAGTTTGTCTAGACCTGTCTTCATACGTTCTGCTAGCTCGCCGATGTGGGATTTATTTTCCTGATAAATGGTCTTGTATCCATCGATGAAGGATAAATAAGACTTTGGGGTGACGTGAGTTTGACGGCGGAATCTGCAGGTAGACGGACGCGAGAAGGATTGAAAAAAGGTGCATCGTGATGCATCATGGGATGTTTCGGCCGGGATAAAAATGGTGGAGTTTAATTTGAAGCAGTCTTTTATAGTACATGTAAGTAGTGCAAAGTATAAAGATGACACTTGGTTATCAAGAAGGTAGATAACATCTTACTCAAAGGTGCGACTTCATGCAGAATCCGCGCTTACAAGATATCATGGGTGTCCCTACATAACACTATTAACCTCATAGAATGTCTCATACCTTTCAAAGTACTCGGTACATGTTTCAGCCACAATATCATGGAATACACCCATACTCCTCACCACATTACTCTTAGTCTCTGTTGTGCACACGATGTCAAACTTAGACAGGAAGTAGTCTGCAACAGCGATCAGAGCATCTTTGGGCCAGCGGGTGAACCAGTCCATTGTACAACCGCTGATCAACCCGGGGAACTTCAGAGATCGATTGCGGAATTTCTCTCCCACCTAGAAATATGAGTAGAATTTGGGTAAATAATGCCACTAAAATGCTTAAGTTACCTAGACGAGACAGTTTTTTATTTACCGGAGAGAAGCATAAGACTACATGTAGGTTCTTGCGAGCCCTGGATATGAAGTAGCTGTACAGGTTATCCTGGGTGGGAGGTACACGTGGCAGCTCTTTCTTCATGACTGGGATCAGGTTTTGGGAAATCTCGTCCAACTCATCTCGAGCAAACAAATTGGATACCTGGAAAGGAATAATTCATGTCAAAAGATCTACAGTCTTGCATGCATGCTCCCAGAATCCGTTTGATTCCTGGTCGACCCGGCATCTTATATGAGAAGAGATTGTTAGGTCTGTCCCTTGATTTAAGGGTTTTTCTCCTGTGATTTTCCTCCCTCTGCAAAACCTAACGAGCTATATTTCGATTCCATCTGTGAGAATTGGCCATGCCATTAACGGTATCGATGACAATTGAATTTTCTAGGGTCATTTTGTCAGTGTACCCTACCTCTCCCGATGATAGTAGATTGTTGAGGTACTCCAGGAAAGCTTCGTCCTTGATCTCATTGTCAGTGAATATGAATGTTATTCCCTTCCCGTCACAGCCAGCAACACGGTATAGGTTTTTCAAATCATCCATCAAGTTACTCACGTTGTACGTCCTTTTGTAGAAAAACAATAATCATTAACTGAGGAAACCAATGCGGTAATCATGTCAAGTTTGGTCGCTCAAAACTACAATAAAACCTTATCTTACCTGGATAGGGTTATTTGGAAGATTTTGTAGCCAGCAATGAATGAGGCTAATCTAGTAAGTGACTGTTTCCCAGACCCACCGACGCCAACCAATAGGGCGTTGCCACATGAGGTACGTATCACTCGAGATATCTGAAGTTACAACAGACAAATTCAAATAATTTTTCAATGCTCCTGCGACATAGAGAATTCCAGAAACGGCACATTTAGTCGTATTTTATCAATTTTACTGAATTAGTCATTTTCAATAGACAAAAGCAGGAAAAACTGGAGGGTGCATAGCGCTATCCTACGGATAAATCCTATCAAGTGGATAAATTTATTGGATAAAAGCATTTATTTATCCACTGGATAAGGATTAATTCATCAGATAGCGCTATTCACCATTCGTACAACCGGGCCCTTGAAGTAGACGAGGTCGTCACCTGCAGGTAAGGCACTGGCGCGGAAATAATGCCTGTAAAAAAGTGATGATGGTTGAATTTTGCGCTAGCATTAAAGAAATCCATTGTTTTGTTCTGAAAATGAGCTCCACTATATCTGGTTTGCAATACCCTGCTTCATTGTATTGGATGGATTACCTTACCTTGACCAAGTGCACCATGGCATCCTTAAAGAATACGAGGTCTAGATGTCCTCCCCTCACAGTCTCATTGTACATTGCCATGTACATGCTCAGCTTTTCGTTCAAGAACTCGAAACTTGGTATCTAAAACAGACGGATTATGACAAGTTTTTGATAAACAACCCCAGAACGTGGATGAATAAGTTCTTTTTTTTCTGGAACTTAATGTAATCTCACCAATTCATAAACCTTGGGTGCCTCAAGTTCTGCGTCATCGGCTTCCTCTCCCGTTGGTTCCGGTGCTTCCCTTTAAAGGACAGTTAGAAAGTAAATAGTAATATGCTTTGTTACTTACTTACTGATTCTCCATCTACCCACTTACTTATTTTCCATCTACCCACTTACTTATTTGCCTCCTAAACTATCGGCACCTATCTATCGACCCATCCACCTGAGCACGAAGGCAGTTAACATGCATGTACAAACCTACCAACATACGTAACCAACCTAAAACCTATTCACTTATTTACCTCCCGAACTATACAGATACCCACCCACCCACCTCCCACCAACCAGTTAAAAACCGACCTTAAAAAGTCAACAAAATAAGGTTCGTCCATCAGTTCTTGCGCTGGTTCCTCGCCAAGACAGTCAAGTAAAGTCTTGTTTAGGCACTTTTCATACCACTGCCTATCGGCTTCATTCGTAAAGCGGTCGGCAATCACTCGGGTACATTCGTGTTTCCACAGAGCTAGCACGAGCTTACGGCTGTCTATCTCAGTTCCTGTCACGTTCAGCATGCCTTCCCAGATTCGCGACAAGTCACGCAAGTTGAAGATGTAATGGAATTTGGCGGGAGTTGGAAGCATTTTAACCTTTTATACAAGTAAAAAAACAGCCCTTTTAAGAACTTCCTTCAAGCGAATTTGTTAGGCGCAGTTTTATCGAAATGGGCAATGCAATATTGAACTTTTTTGTCCAAAAGTTCCAAAATGTTTTTCGTTTTAGTGCATCGTTCATCGTTCTACAGCAGCATGCAGTTATTAGTATTCTTTAACACAGAACTTGGCTTGAAGAGCAAGACTTAATAATTACCTTGGTCTTCTGCCACAAAATTCGTGTACAGGCGACAAGGTTCTCTATCGTCTCGCAGACGTCAGACTTGAAGCGTTCAGAACAGAAATACCCCGATCCGATTACACCTGGAAGAGAGAGGCATAAGATAAGATTAACACCAGGAAAAATAGGGACACTTCCCAACTGTCTTCTTTCACATAGGGTCACTTAGCCTGTGTACAGACGCTTCCCACCCCTCCCCCTAAGTAAATTAATTCCCCCTTATATAACTATCTATTGCAGCAACACCTCGCACACAACCTGAGATGATTTCATTTTTTCGCGATACAGTAGAATTCAAGGATTAGGTTCCTTCGAGAGTGAGTACAAGTGAGTCCGTTTTACTAAGAAATCTTACCAAAGATCTTGTCAATAGAAGCGTTTGAAGGCAGCGTGCAGTTGAAGATGGAAAACTGTCGCTTCAGTCGCTCAGGAATGTCGTTCCTTCCTCCTCCAGGGTGAATCATGGCAGCGATGAACTGGATGTCTACAATGTGGGTAAATTCACCAGGCTTCTCGAGGTTATAAAATCCTTTCATCTCCATCAGTTGACGCACTATCTCATTAGTCACCTAGTCATAAAATAGATAGTACAGTTTATGTAGTCTATCTTGCTAACAGCTCAGTGCAATAGTTTTACGAGGACCGATTCGCCGCAGGGAGGGGTAGATAGCTTGAAAAGTTGAAAAGTGAAAGTTGATCAGTAATAGACCTGAGTGGATGTTTTTCGATATGCGCGACCGCTGTCAAAAGTATCGCGTGCTCAGATTCGAAAATGACAAAGGAATACTTCAAAGCTTCTTTTCGTTAGGAAGCAACGCGGATAAATCCTTATCCAGAGCATAAGTCCATGCTGTTATCCAATAAATTTATCCACTGAATAAGATTTATCCGTCGGATAGCGCTATCCGGGCTTTGTACAACCGGACCAAGAATAATAACTTTTTTTTTTTAAATACATTTCCCTTTAGGAAAAAATTAATTTTTTTCAAGAGTTTTGGAAATCGCCTTCAACTTCAACCATGGTTTCCAACGGTTTCTCATTACACTGCTCGAAAATGCCTCGTTTTAATGTCTGCGCCTGCGATATTTATGAAAGCGCTTCTCGGAGATTGTCTATAAACAACAAATAAAATAAGGGCCACTGATAAAATGATATACACCAATATATGATATTTTTAAGACAACAAAACCCAGCAAATTAAAAAAATAAAAAAGGCATTTAACGACTGTGATACCACAGGTATCCCAGTAAGATACAAGTCTGATGGCCGGATTACCTGGTCACCCCATTCATTGATGATAGGCATGTTAATATCATCCACGAAGGTAGTCATTTTACGACCTGCAGGAGGTCCATACGTGGTACCAACACGTTTGTCCACTAGGCTCTCGATCGTACGCTGAAGAAATTACATACAGGGTTTAAAAAAACATTATTGACAGCAACTCTACATCATCTAATCACTTAAGTTGTTGTTGTTATTATTATTATTATTATTATTATTATTATTATTATTTCCATTGATTCTTAGGGTGCATGTTACGTCATTGCCGCCATATTGGTTGACCATATAAAGTAAAGCATTCCTCATTAGCTTCTCTTGTTAGATCAACCAACATGGCTGCTGTTTCTTCGTTATTCATATCTCAAGGGATTTTTCGGTCACATGATTGAACTCCAAGAATAGGCGAGGATTTGCTTTTTTCATCGTCAAATACCTGGAACAGTAATGGTGTAGTGGCAGAGGAAAAGTTGAAGCTCTTTGCGACGTGTTGTTCAGGGTTGTACTTGGACATGTAACCCTTTATCATGACCGTCTTGGCAGTTCCTTGCTCTCCAATCAGCAGCACAGCCTAGAAAATATAACTCATTCATCTAATGACAAACTGAGGAAAGAGGTCAATAACCATTTTATAGGGTTTAGAGTCGATGGAACGGAGCATTGCCGGGTATCGAGTGAGAGGACTGGGGAGAATGCACAACTGTTAACCAGACTGGAGAAAATGAACATTTAAAATATATGTAGTTTTATTATATAGTTAGTGGTAAACCTGATACTAAAGGTCTCGATTAGAGTCGGTGCAACCCAGTGCAAATAGCAAAGCAAAGACTAACGAAATAAACACAAGCGTAAAATAACACGTTGCGATACCTTTCCCTGCTTCGAAATGGTGTCGATAAGGAAGTTGGTTCGGATATTATCCACGTTAGGTACCAAGATGGACGAATACTCTGGCTTGGAATCGGGAGGATAGATGTAATCTACCACACGATCATTCCAGTGTTCCCAATTGCCTACCGTTGAAAATAAAAATGATAAGGAACCGTTGAAAATAAAAATCATAAGGAACCGTTCATTTCTTTATGGGGAAGGGGGCTGGTGGGATTTAGTGGAGAAGGGGGAGGAAGTAAAAAATATGGCATTTCAAGGGGGGCACCCATAGACAATTCAAAATTCATAAGAAACTGTTTTATAGAGGCCACGTAAAGAACATTCAGAATATTTGCAAGGAGTCATACATTTTTTAAAATTACAATTCACAAAATCCCAGCAGCCAAGGCGTCGAGGATAAACACCTCTCTTCCTCCCTCAACCATACCGCCATTCCACGCACGCATACGAATGAAGCTGACTCCTTAGATATAGTAATAGCTACTGATAAATCAAGGTAAGATAAAGAGCATACGAACCATTGGAATCCACCACATATTCAAAGATGGTATTCTTGCCTTCTTCGTCTATTGGAGGTAGGTCTAATCCACTGCGTTTTAAAAGAAATTCTTGCATCTTGGCTCGATCGTCAAGTTCTAGAAGAGCTCCAACGCCCCACATCAAAGCAAACACAAACAGCTTGCTGAGGTGTGAGGCGGATAAAACACCATGTTCCTCCTTGCACGGTATAAGTCCTTCTAGAAGATCAATGCACTGAAACCAAAACACTCAAGCTATCACGTCTGAGTTTTCATAAAAACTTTACTCTCAAATGTTGAATTGTTGCTTGGGGTTAGTCTCGATGTTGTGTAGGACATTCAAGTTTTCCAGTAAAGGTCCTTGAATTTTCAATGTCAGTGTGTGTGTTGTTGAAGTTGTGCTTTCTTTAATTTACCGTTTGTATATATTTTTATGACAATGAAATGAGGCTAACTCTGAGTAAATGAGTCTGTAATCTAGGAACAAAGCGGTAATTTAGGAAGTAGAAGAAGGTAAAGAGGACGCTTTTCGTAAATTCCGTAATCCAGATCAATCCTGATTATCATCAGCGTGTTTTTGTTTTAAATAAAAAAATTATATGGTGTTTGAAGTTTTTAAAATGAAATTGAAGACTAGTATACTCGACGTTTCGACGCCCTCCGACGTCATTTTCAAGAGTGAAAGTATGTATTCAAGTGTGTTTGTGTATTCAAATTATTACTTTGCTTTACTTTCTCTCTTGAAAATGATGCCGGAGGGCGTCGAAACGTCGAGTATACTAGTCTTGAATTCTATTTGGGGATGATAATACAAAATAAAAAATTATCATGTTTATGTATACCACTAGAAATGAAAAATATGCACAATGATTAGTTCTACCTGTTTGATGACGTTGCATTGCAGGATCTCCATCTTCATGTGTAGGTTTTGGGAGACATATGTGATTAGTTCATCGAAAACACCAGAGAACAGCTGCTCAAAGACATCATGCTCTTGAGGCTCGCGAGAATTAAGCCACGCCTAATTTTGTTAAACAAAAAAACAAAAAAAAAAAGAACTAGAAATATCAACATACAAGCATTTCATTATTTTGCGCATTACTTTCTGTTTTGATTTGAAAACTTATTCAAATATATAAAAGATGACAATGAGGAATAGCGTAAGGAAACTATGCCCAATGCAAGTGGGTTTTATGAGGAAGGTATTGCTCAAGAGGTAGGATTGGGGCATCCAACATGTTTGCTAGGTTTAGCGACTCGACTACAAAATGTGGCACTAGCAGGTTGTTTGTTTTGTGTGTGCGTCTTTAAGTCTGGTGTCAACACTGTTTTTCTAGTTAATCGGTTCTTATTCCTATTGCTAATTGAGTTGCAGGACCTTAAGGATTGGATTCCACTCCATGACAGATGAGCTCATGTAGACCATTCCATTCCTGGACACGGTGGCTGGTGACGCGTTATCGATGTTGTGAGGCTCAAACACGATCTTACATTGAGGGGACATTGGAATACGATCACCGTTGGCTAGTGTCAAGGTCTTGTTGTCGTCCAGGACACTGTTTAGATTCTCGATCCAGATGGCATCTACTGGACCATCCAGCACTATCCAGATGTTTTCACCTTAAAAAGAAGAAGAAGAATATTTAAGAACGATATCAAACTCAGCAACACCACCACCACCATCATCATCGTCATCATCATCACCATCATCATCATCGTCATCGTCATCATCATCACCATCATCACCATTATCATCTTCGTCTTCCGTCATCACTACCACCATCACCATCATCACTATCACCATCACAATCATCACATATTCATCAATATATTCATCATCATCGTAATCATCTTCATTCTCTTCCTTGTCAACATCATCATGATTCATCATGATTCATCAGCATTTTCATTATGGGCATCATCATCGGCATCATCATCACGATCATATTATCATCATCGTCGTCTCCATTACCATTAAGATCACCCATAGTCAAGGATCTTATCAAGAAAATATAATTGAAAAAGAACGAAAGAAAAAGAAAGAAACAAAGTAAAGAGTAAAAATAGAGAGAAAGAAGAAGGACTCAAATAACAGAATGGTTTTCCATCTCTTTTCCTCATTCAAAACAAGCCATCTTTACCTTTCTTAGCCTTCAGTGTCTTCCTCCACAGTGTAGAAAAGATCCCATCCGTCCAGTCATTAGTTGCTACATCTAGTCTGCCAAACATCTGGGGTGCTGTGATGGCTTTTGGATTCATTCTCATCTCTCGATGAGGTTGACCACAGTCACCCATGGCTTTCATCAAGGTGTTAATACAAGTTGTTTTACCAGCTCCACTGGGTCCCAGTGTCATCATACCATGGCGTACACGCTGTGTCTCGTAAAGCTAACGAGATAAAAAGTGTAATAAATCGGTGGTTGTGCCTAATAGAAAACGATATCCAAAGTTGCCCGTGTTTTTAGAGGAGGAGTGGAGGTGTGAAGGCCCTGGAACGACGCTTCCTTTCTCTGCAACGGCGTTTCCGATGCATAGAGCGCTGTATAGAACATTTGTAGAGACAAGTTCAGAAAAAAATACAAAAATAAAATTCAAACAAATACATCTGGTTTATATTTTAAAATGGTGAATTGTAGCCAACAGGCAAAAGTGTCAAAATTATGAATAGGTGAGAAAAAGGTAGGAATAAATTTGGAATCTAGAGAATTGAAGAACAACTACCTGGATGATCTTTAACACCCAAGGAGCATGGAAAATAAGACCTGCTTCTTCGGTATTTTTTTGTATGAATCCCTCTAGTTCAGGGTAACCAGCTTTGTCCAGGACAATACCAGGGAATAGATCATTGATGAGACTAAGGAACAATGGTTCATCTTCATCGACCTTGAAATCAAATTAAGACACAAAAGATGATGATTGGTTAATGATCCTGATGGTGATGATGACGATGATATATGATGATCATGTGTTATGACAATATTGATGCCAGTATAACCAAGAAGGTAAAAATGTAATGATTATTCAAACGCGCTTGTTGCTGATGATGGTAACGATGATGATTGTGTCGAAGACAATGAGAATGATGATAACATTCAAATCAGCAAATATCTTTTATATTGAGCTAAGTGTATTTTTGACCTCGTTAAAGAAGGTGATTGATCTATTGATTGATTGATTGTTGACGGTAATAGTGATAATATGGATAGCGTTGTTGATGATGATGATGCTGATAAAGATGATGATGACGATGCTACTCATGATGATGAACTATTATATGAGATTCATGCTTTCTATTCTCTAGAATTGAACAGCAGACATTTGAACATCAAATACAGTCGCTGCACGAAAAAAAAATTTCTAAAACATTCTTTCCTATTCTTACCAGTTTGGATAAGTTCATATCTCTTAGAACCCTCATGACTGATGTGGACTCACTGTCCTGAGGATTGGCTCGTTTGGCTGCTCCAAGAGTACGCAGCACAGACAGAATATTACGTAGACCAAAGTCATAATGAACCTGCAATACAACCGATAGCTCATTAATATAAATGAGAAATGAATGTTAAAAAAGCTCGACTTACCAACCTGTTTGCTCAGTTGCTCTTCGCAAAGTTTGTACAGGGTGTAGAACTTCTGTGCCAGGATCACGTTCTCGATGAAACCACAACTGGCGAGTTTTACTCTCATGATGATCTGCAAAGAAAAATGGTTAAGACTCACTAGCAATAGTAATGATGGGAATTGATAGGAGTAAATGAGAATGAGAGTCAGAGTGGGAATGAGAGGGAATTAAATGAGGGTAATGAGGATAAAGGGAAGGAAAATGCAGCTTTCATGAATAAGCTTTTTCGTACCTGTCTGTCAGGCACCATCATGGCAACTGTTCGAAACTGGATTTTCAGGTTTTCTGGCAACTCTTGACGACCAGCATAACCGGGATTCTACAGGCAGACAAAAACAATTACTTGGTTCTGAACCAAATCGTATTTGCTTAGAGTGCACCTAACCCCTAAAGAATACTTCATTATTTGATTCTACATAAAGCGAATAGTTGAATGGTGAAATATTTCTTCATTTGAATGTTGCGTCTCGTTTCGTTTTTTTGCAAAGTATAAACCTTCATAACTTAAAGACGCAACATTCAAATGAAGAAATATTTCACCATTCAGCTATTCACTTTATGAAGAATCAATACTGAAAGTATTCTATCAGGTGTTAGGTTTTGAAGAAGCACTACTTCTTATTACTCACCATTGTCAAAAATATCCCAAACTCTGGATTCAAATCCACAACATCTCCATCACTGAAGATAAACTGTTTCTTCCTGTCTTTCTTTGCTGTCAGCACGATGTAGATCTGTTGTGCAGCCACGGACAACACAGGGAGCTCGATACGGTTGAACTCGTCAAAACAGCCCCAGCTGCCAGACTGGGCGAGGCCTGGAATAGCACAAGAAATAGATGCCTTTTAGAATATAATTTTATAGGATCAACTATGTCAATATTTTTGCAGGTGTACCTTTGTAGATGCGGCCCAGACCACGGAAGTCCATCTGATCAGAGCAGTTAAAGACCACAACATACTTTCCTAGAGCTTTACCCATGTCCTTGGTGGTTTCTATTCACAAAAATACAGATGGTTAGAACACACCCCCTTAGGGTCGGCCCTTCTGGAGGAAATATGATACATGTTACAAATGCATATCATATCATATGTTTCCTATTTCCATTGCTGTTCCCCTACGGGCAGTATCTGCATACCAGAATGTAAATATTAGTGTTTAACCAATAAAGAGCTTTGCTAATAAAAAACACAAAATCTGAATACGTGTGAGTAATAGTCAATACCTGTTTTTCCTGTTCCTGCAGGTCCGGCCGGTGCACCACCCATAGACATTCCAAGTGCCTGTGCAAGAGTGATATAGCATCGATCTGTCAATGGTGTAATGACCAGTCTATCTGTGCAGCCCAGGAATTCGTTCTGATAGCTGAAGTCTACGTCAGTGATAGAAACAATGCAGTCATCGATGTCGTCTTTGAAGTAGAAACGGGACTGTTTTAGCCATTCAAAATCTGTTACTGAACGAATGTGCATCTTGACCTGCAAATCAAATATACCACATCTGTCACTACAGTGTGGGAGGAGTGGGTGGGTAGGATAGTACCGACGCTGCCAATAAAAACTTGATCTCGATGCCAGAGAGCTTATTTGCTCAGGAGCGGATCCAGGGGTGGTAAAATAGTTGACTAATAGTTGACTATTCACCCGCCCTTTTGTTTTTGCTTAAATTTCTCAGTATATCGTTAGCCATTGATTTTAAAATGCTCATCTTCATATTCAAGCTTGACTGAAAGATATTTAAAACAGATATTAAAAATTACGAGCAAATATTTAGGTTCCATTTCTAACCTACCAGATCGTCAAAGATGTCTCTCTGATGCACGTGGATAGTGACAAGGGTCTCAAACTTCGTTCTTTCCATCTTGGTCAGTTCTTGTGTGGTTACGTCAATAAGAGAATTGAGGATGTTAAGGAACTTCTGATTGGTTGTTGCCATGATCTTCTTGTCTTGACGGGCATGCTTCAACGCCTCTTCGGCATCTCTTGTCCATATCATTTGGATTCCTAGTAACCCGACCTACAGTAATAGAAAAAGTAAGTAGCCTTTACTTTGCAACTAACGTTTGTTTGAGCAAATTTTAAACACTGGAAAGGGATTCAGACAGTCATGGGAGTCACTGGTTTAGATAACACAATTCCATGGTTTCAGATGAAGGGGGATTTTAGTCAGAAAAAGGGATAGTTCAGACATTCATGGAAGTTACTGGTCTAGATAGCAAAGTCCCTTACCTGCGCAGGGAATGAATTCATGAAAGACATCAAGGCAAAAGACGGCTCGTTGATCGCATGGTAGGCATCCCTGATGACACCATGTAGCGACGTCATAGCCATGTTTAATAGCTCACCCAGCCATACTTCCACATTACCTTTGGCCATTACTGGGTTTTCAAGCTGAAACCGTAAGAACACGCCCCATCAACTACTAAAACTTGAATAATATCATTTCATTGGGGAAAGTTTTGCGCAGATAAAACGAAAGAGCCATCATCATAATCATTAATCCAAGGTTCTGCCACTATAGACTTGAGAGTACGATGGGTTATGACATTTATTCCTTTAGATAGAAGGGTTGTAAATGTTTCCATGATAGCCCATGTTAATTACTCCGGCACTCCCCACCCTCAACCTTCTTCCCTTTTTCTCAAAAAAGGATGCCCTTTCAGTAAATGAAGACCACTTCTCCAGTCTTTCCACTCACAAACATAATGATACTGTTCATAGGATATATAAGAGAGAGTTCGATGACTGACCTGTACAGTTTCTCCTTCAGAGGACACGATAGCCAGAATTCTGTCGTAGTCTTTATCATGGAACTCAACAGTCTTTACGTTGTCAAACACGTTGAGAAGGTGAGCCTAACAGGGAAATGGAAATATGATGAAGATGAGTTATCGGCAGAGATATCAATCAACAGACGTCTCAGTTTTGCTTATTTGAGCTTCTCTTTCTAAATCTTGTCCACAAAATAAGGAGGGATGGAATATATAAATAAGGAAAGAGAAAAAGAAAGTAAGATAAAGAAGAAAAAGGCAAATGCGAAGGGGAGCATGGAAAGAAGAAATAGGTTAATGCAACCTCAGTCTTCTCTTGCTTCTTGTTAACTTTTTTTCTCTCTCTCTAAGAAACAAAAGAAGCTGGGAAGTTAACTAAATTAATACCTTTAATACCCTACCTGTATGGTGTGAGAGTCGCTAGCCTGACCAAGAATCTCCAACAAAGCGGGATCTGACACGAAGAAAAACCGCGGGAAAACCAAGCGCTTCTTTTCAAGATATCTGCAAACAGAATGACAAGATTATAAGTTTATAACAGTCTTGCCAGGTTCTATAGGAAATACCTTGGAAAGCCCAGGGTGAATAGGAAAAGAGATCACAAGAAAAGAATTAACATCTTACCCGGTAAGGGACTTCTGACACAGTTCGAGCTGTTCCAACAAGTGTGGTAGTAACTGTCCCAGGGTCTCATCGCCAACACAACATATCACAACATTGGTTGTCTCGTGGGCTCGTGTCATGATTTTCACCCAAGATTTGTCGATACTAGCAAAACGCTTGGCTTCCTACAATTAGAATATCAATGGAGCTAACAAATACTACACTTTTCTATGTATTCTAATCAAAACTATTTATAATAAGTAGGATAATAAGAAAGTGAGGAGGCCAAGAAAAAATGTTAGTCGTAAAAAAGCCTTTATTATCAATTCTTCGATGCGCGTTATTCTTCATGCGGTTATGGTAAATATGACGTTATCTCTGCGCATCGTTCTCTATTGAAGAAATAGAAAACGCGTGCGCGTGCTGTATGCTGTCATAAAGCACGTGGGGGTTGGCAGAACACGAGAGAAGTGTTAGGAGAAGCACGACGCGTAGCGGAGTGCTTTTGGACACTTCTCGAGTGTTCTGCCAATCCCCATGTGCTCTATGACTGCACACAGCACAGCAAGCAAGTTTTTTATTTCTCTTATAAAATACAAAATACAATAACCGTTATTTTAGATAGGAATGACGCAACGGAAAGTGCGTGCGTGTGCAATGTGCTCTCATAAAGCACGCGCTCCAAACTAATCAGAACGCGACATTCATAACAGTTATTTTATAAACTCTAATAGAGCACGCACGTTCTCCAATGAAAGCGCATTCAACAAAGGATTATACTAAAAATCAGATGATGTGTAACTGACCTTTGGCAGCTGTTTAGCAATGTCTCCACCTACAAACACAGCTTCTAGGTAGACCCAGAGATTCTGCACCACCATCCAGTTTTCTATAATGTCTGAGGTATTGGACAACTTTTGGACCCACAGCTGAATATCCTTCTTGAAAGGAGCGTTGTACCTTCGTATACACGAACAAGATCAGTGTTAGCTATTTAACGTATCATAGTACAAGGAAAAATAATGGTTCGGTTTTGTTTGGAGACCTTAATATAACGTTGTGGCCCCAAGTGTGGTAGCACATAACCTGATAAGTGCCTCTCTTGACTGAATGACTCGTTAAATGACTTTACCTGGTGTATACAGCACGCGCACGCGTTTTCTATTTCTTCAATAGAGCACGATGCGCAGAGATAACGTCATATTTACCATAACCGCATGAAGAATAACGCGCATCGAAGAATTGATAATAAAGGCTTTTTGCATACGTGTAACGTAGTCTCTATATTTATAAAAAGTGCGTGCTTATCTTCATTGCTTTTTAACTTACATATAGCCCTTTGAGTATGATTCTCAGCTAGATTACATGTGGCAAAGCAATGAGCTTAGCAACAACCACATCATATTTATTATTTTAAGGAAGGTCTACATAACCGCCCTATGCGAATATCCCTGCATTACCTGTTGCTAAGCAACGAGCTCAACATCATCAAGCTGTCTTCCAGTAGCGACACGATTTCCGAAGTCTCCGCGCCTTTGAGCAAAAGTTCGCCACGATTCTTAAAATTGGCAAAGGAAAATGACTGGGAGCGCCATTCAGCTACTACTTGGCTAAGCTTAGCTTCAATGTCTTTTTCCTTGACTGCTGAGATACAAATGTCCTAAGAAAGCGAAGATATATATTTGTATCAGACCTTCCATCGTCTATCGGCATGGGCCGCCGAAGGGGTGAGGCAGGGACGCTATAGCCCCCTCCCCCACTTTTTCCCTTTTTCTCTACAGGTCTCTTATATTTTCCATTCTTAAGCCCCCACTCTTTTTAGGTTCCTCCGCGGCCCCTGATCGACCTATGTGCAGATACAAGGAAGTTGTCAAGGAAGTATGACCTTTGCATTTCTAAATTTCATGTTATATTATTTCTTCATGTCACCTCTTTATAGACCTCCTCGGCTGTGTCGTAATGTTTTCCCATTTCAGACCACGAGTCATTCCCTAGAGTATCATTTTTTTGTTTAAGATTTGCGCTCGGTTGCACACGAGAAGTCACATGAATATGGATACAACTCTAACAAAGAATATTATGCTCAAGGGAATGGCACCTGGTCTGAATTGGGAAAACATTACGCTCGAGCGCTCCAGAGCCGAGGAGGTCTATTCTTCGCCTCTTTGAGAGTTTTTCGTGGGTTGCGTTTCAAACAATTTATCGGAGGTGTGACAGTCACTCGACAACTTAACAAATCCTGACCGAGGTCGACCACCGAGCGCTCCCTCCATCCACCATTCTACTGACCACACCATTAAAATAATGTGACTGGTCGTTATTGACTGGGATTTTATTTACCTCGATATCTTCCTTGTGCTTCAGGAGAGGTGCCTCCATGATGTTTCTAAGCTGGAAGTTTTCATTCTCTACATCAAACTTGTGTCCTGTCAGGTTGGCTAGTCTTTCCCAGTGACGTTCTTTCATTGCTTTGTTAGCCATTAGCTCAAGCAACGGACAGGATTCACTGAAGTCATCGACGGTCTTTTTGAGTTCTAGAAAAGCATCCCATTCTTTGAGGGCCTTGGGAAGCTTTCGGCATCTAAGATTGAGAAAAAATAAACGCAAAGTTAGAATTAACGAGTGGATGAACGAATGGATGGTTGGATGGATGGATGGATGGATGGATGGATGGATGGATGGATGGATGGATGGATGGATGGATGGACGGACGGACAGAAGGGAAAGAAAAGAAAAGAAGAAAAGAGGGAGAAATAAAAGGAAATAAAGCAAAAGATCAGAAGGCAGAAAGAGCTGAAATGGGGGGAAAGAATAGAAGGATAAGAGGAAGAAAGCAATTCAGTAATGTGACTCTTTTTTAAAAAGGAGGGACTAGGTTATTTAGAGAGAAAGTGAAAAATATGGACATAATAGTAATAATAGATTAACATTATATATTAACCTGTTTTGGAAGTCCAAGAGTTCGCTGTTAATCTTCTCGATGTCCACCTCCGTCCACAGAATATCATAGTAACCACTAACACCATCAATCACAGCATTGTACAGGCCATAGAGCTTTTGTAACAAGCCAAGTTCCTTCTTTATACGAGCAATGTCTGGGTAATCTGTCACTTCCAGACCAAACAACTGTTCTCCGCCACTATAAGTGATGAATTTGCGCCACAACGCATCGAAACGGCTCTATGTATCAGGAAATTACAAATGGTTGTAAAAGAGTATCAAAAGTGCTACAAGTTTATTGCTTTTTAGAATTAGTAGTTGTCATTTTTATTATTGAATTTGAGGACTTCTAGAAGTATCGTAGCAATGTAGGAAGCCACATGTAATCAATTTCTTCTCTTCATTATATCGTTATGATTAACCTCTATCCAGACTATTCCCTTTTTTGCCAAAAAGTATTATTTATAGACCTAACAGGAATAGTACCTGTGTTTTGATAAACCTTGGTATACAGACTATTCTCAATCTTATACCAAAAAGTATTACTTATAGACTGATATATATATTACCTGGAATACACTTAGTCTGTCGCTAGCTTCTTGTGGTAGTATACCACTGACCATTGGTCCAGCCTACAGGACAAAATTGCTTTAATGAATCAAACAGGACTTTGCATTTTGTACCATTAGAAATTATACCAATGCGCGCTTTGATTGGTTAATTAGCGTGCGCAAGCGTGTGCATCCAGAAATGGATGGTGCACGCTGACGTGATTGAGTAGCGCGCGCTATGTAATAAAGATTTCGTTAGAAATAAATTGCGTGCATCCAAAATAGGATATACGCACGCTAAGCATTGACCATTCCTTAAACAGTAACAATGATGCCACGCCTACCGTAAGGTATTCGTCGGTAAAACAAAAAACGTCATGTTGGAATACTTCCACACTGTCCAGGAGAGCAGATTTAAATTTAGGCTGGATCTCAACCAAATGGCTTTGAACTCCTCTCTAAAGAAAAGAATGGTTTAAAATAACTATTATTCAATTAAAATGATAATATCAAATATGAAAATGAAGCCCATCTGTTAAAGAATTCTTTTTAGAAATTGAATAGGTTTATTTTGTACCATTTCTGTAGCAATTAGAATTTCATTATAGGAATTAAGATTGAAATATTAATTTTTGGGGAAGCATATACATATAGTTTTAATTTTGTTAAGCTCATTTTAGGGAAATTGCGCTTCATAAATTAACAAATTTTAGCATAAATATATTATTAAGTATGGATTTAGATTTCTTTACATACCGCTTGCGAGAGAAGCTTTTCAAAGGAATAGCGAAGCGTATCCACACGTTCTACTTCTTCCCGAGCCACAGCTACTTCGAACTTGTTCAGCATGGAGTACGCTTCCTACACCGGCAGAATTCAGATATGAAAAAAAAAAAAAGAAAAGAAAAGAAGAATGTTGTTAGACAATGACGTCAAACTACTGACTTTGCTTCTCGTATAGCTACTGCGCGCATTTTGAATGTTACAGAGGTATGGATTGAGAAGATCAATCTCACCTCAATAGGTCCTAGAGTCATATCGATTCGAATCTCATTCTGTCGAACATCTTCCAATGCAGCCATTGCACTCCGCACGTCCTCCAGGTCGTTGATGGGCCTGCTTAGTCGTTTACTGTAGTCGGATAAGAACTGTGTGATCTCATCCATACAAACACGATACTTGTCGTTGATACTGTGACCAAAAAGAAGCTTCCATGCTTTGGTTTCCACCGATAAAGCGATCTTGAAAGACTCTGTGTTGGAAATAGAATCGTAATGAAAAATTGAGAGCTGAAGATAACCGTTAAGAAATAATAATATTCAAGGGAATTGCTTGTTGTTTGAAATGGAGAAAACATTTAAAGGAACAACAGAAGAGAAAAGAAGAAAAAAGAAAGGAAGAGAAGGGAATAGAGGAGAAGAGAAAAGAGCAGGGGACAGCACAGCACAGCAAAGCAAAGCAAAGCACAGCACAGCACAGCACAGCACAGCACAGCACAGCACAGCACAGCACAGCACAGCACAGCACAGCACAGCACAGCACAGCACAGCACAGCACAGCACAGCACAGCACAGCACAGCACAGCACAGCACAGCACAGCAAGGGAGAGCAGGAGAAAGCAGAGATGTAATACCTGAGTATAACTCGATAGCACCATGACCAACACGAAACGTCGGCGAGATGTTATCTATTTCTTGTTCCAGTGCCTGATATCTCAAGATCTCGCTTTTGAATTCAGACAACAAAGGATCTGTGGCTGCAAATTCCTGAAATAAATTTAAACAGATTAATATATCAAAGTGCTGGAATCGGTTACAGTTTTTTAGTTTTAGTTTTAAACCATGTGTGTTAGGTGTGTTAAAACAGCTTACCTTGACAACATTTTCTTTGTTCCCTTCCCAGATATGCTGGTAAACGTTGAACTGCTCCAAGCATTTGATGACTTCAGCTTTTGTAGAGCTGATTGAAGAGGTTATGATCATCAACAGTTTGGTGATGTCCTTGTGTTCAGATACACTTTTGAAGTGGTTCTTTAGCTTCGTCGCAGGGAGTTCCTCTTCTGTTGAGACAAGAATAAATTCAGCATAAGAATTATCCTTTTCAACGCCATCCCTCTATTTCTCTTCCCACTTGCTTCAAGTCACTCCTTCTTCTATCACTTTTTTTTGCCCAACTTCTGCTCTTTTCTTCCCATAGGAAAGTAAACGAAGCCTCACGTGACTTGGTATTTCTACCTACCCACCCCTCCCCTAATTACTTTTGCGGTTTACCTTTCCTCTGCCACCCTTCTCATAGCAACTAAGTGGGAATTTCAGGAATTGATAGAGCACTTTAACATAATCTACCCACCCCTCCCCTACTAGCTTGTTCCATTTTTCATCCCCACCCCAGTAAAATATTTAAAGGCCTATCACAGCATGTATTTGATCAGTTAGCCCTAATTTTATCTATGTAGATTTTATTACTAGATTCTGAAGCTCGTTCTGTTTTTCGGGTGTGTCCAAGAAGATTGTCTCCTTCTAGCATGATCATGAAAGCTTTGAATCGTTTCTGGCCCCACTGGGCTACAGATCGGCTGACTTCTAACACAGATTGAGAGACTTTGTTCAGCGTTTGTTGGATGTCTTCTAAAGATGGATGGATGATCTGGGAAAGACAGAAAAAATAGAAAATAGACCTAACTCTTTTAGACTCAAAACATGATGCTTCAAGCACACAACTATATCATCCTATCACTACCAAACTAGGAGAGGTGTTTCCCCTCTGCAAGGCTTAGTTGCGCGCTGGAGCTAAAACCAAAACGCAGGGCAGAAAAATACTTTTTTCCATCACTAAATCTTACCACTTGAGGGATAGCCAAGGTGATTTCTGACTTGAAGAAAGGCCCCTTGATGTAACTGGATGGAGTTCCACTACTTGCAAAGAAGGCACCTTTGGAGAATGTCCTTGTAGAACTGAAGTTAACAATAGTTAATAAAAACATTACAAGAGAGATCTCCGACAGGTATCGGAATCTTGAGTGCAAATACTTGTATTTTTTGTTTTTAATACTCATTTGAAGGTTTTGATAATAATAATTACCCCATTCTTCTCCCTAAAAAAATGAAACCGAAAAAAACGTGAGTGTATACTAATGACATTGTCTACCTTTCCTTTCATATATTTGAGTCTTATTCTAAGTGCATAGCAGATTCTTATGGAGGAAACGTGCGTTCAATACGTAACACTTAAATGGCTTCTTTATTCAAACACTATGATTGGACGATTAATATAGAACTGAACTATTTGAGATTACCTAGTACAAAACACACGTCGTTTGATACCATCCAGCGCACTTCTCGTGGACTTCAGAAGTGCTTCAAACGTCCTGTGATTGAAGTACATTATCAACTCTTCTATTTCTTCTTCCAGTGTTTTTTCATCAGTGGGTTTAGGTGTCTTCTCTCTCGGAGGTTCTTTATCCTTGCCCTCTTTATTGTCTTGTTTCTTTTCCTTTTCTTTGTCAGCCGTCTTGGCCTTTGCGCCCAGCTCAGTGATGCCTATCTCTTTTAGTGACTCCTTGAAAATATCCACGATTTCGTAAACAGCGTCTTCGACGCGCAAGCTCAGTGTATCGAGGACCTTTCCCATTGACGCACAGGTTTTCTAGTATCAAATGACAATAACAGTTCGGTTTGCAGTTGACTGGCATATAGTATTGCTGGCTGCAATCAGTGTAGTCAGTGGAAAATAAGCTGAATCGTTACATGTAACTATTAGAACCTGTAAGCATTTGCATAACTTACTGCACTTGATGCTCGTCTCTGATTCTGTGGCGCTCTACATCAGCTTATCGTTGGAAGAATTACATTAAAATATGTGCCTGATCGTTTAAAGCATAGATTGTACTAGATAAAGAACCATGACAGTATAGATGGATACCTTTGTTCTTGTTAGGAACTGTTCTGTCGTCCATGGATCATCGCCAGGAAGCTCGCAGAGCGTGGTGGTGCTCATTTCGTCCAACACAGCATCGATTCTTGCATCTCTTATGTCATTTATCTTAAAAGAATACCATAAGATCCACACTTCCATCAGTTTTGGAGAGATAGCTATACTCAATTTAACTACTTGACGGTACAAATAAATAATTGGAGGATGGTGGTTAGGGAGTTTTATTGGACCCAGTATTTACCCAATTTGACTACTTGACGGTGCAAACAAATAATTGGGTGGGGGATGGTGGTTAGGGAGTTTTATTAGACCCAGCACCTACACTCATGGTGTACTAGTACACCAGGCTGGTCTTAACTAGACAGATCGATGATTGAGAGTCCGGATTTACCTGTTTGACGAGTAAGTCAACTTGCCGAAGTCTAGTGTATACGTTTTTCATGTAGACTTGAATATTCAAGGAGTTCCAGTTTAGCATTAATGACACCAGGACTAATGGCAGCTTCGACCTGTCGACAGTAGTGTAAAAAATACCGGTGTATATTAATTGACTGTAAAGCGCAATTGAAAGAAATAAGAAAGGTGCTTTTAGGTCTAACAATTTCAGTACGTAATACTCACCCTTTCAATGTGCGGAGACATTAGAGGTTGGAAGATACTTGGAATCTTGTCCTTCACTTTCTTTACATCTTCAATCATCATCTTTTGTAGAATAAAAGATGCGCCGATGTTATCTATGTTTTCTCTACTCTTCTCAACAAATATAACTCAAAAATGAAAATAAAATGCTTTTCGTCAGAAAGAGTTGCCTCTGACTTTTTATAAACAAAAAAAATATATATATATATTGACTGCGCGCAACTCTTGAAAGCATATCTATATGGCAACGATTTTGCGCGCAGGTTGTACGACTTTGTGGCGCGTATCACCGCACCTAGCCTCCTACACAGACATTCTTAGGGTCTGTCACGCAACGTTTCGTGGGGAGGATAGCGTTGCGTTACAGACACCAAGAACGTTTGCGAAGGAGGCTCAGCGCACCCTACCTCACAGAAGTATGCCAAGATACACTACCCAGCGTGCACCCGTCCTACCTTCAAGTCATCAGCAGTCCTTTTGAGGATGTGTCGTTTCATGAACATTAGTTTAGCATTCTCAGGGATTTCTAGTTTCATCTTCATCATGCATTCAGTTTCACGCATGAGTTTGATGATCTGAGGGTCGAAGTTTACAAGTAGTTCACGCGTGTTGGGATCGCGTACCAGAAGAGAAGCCTGTAGCCCTAAGAACGACATACACAAATTTTACACTCATATTATTGCTACTAAAAATGAAAGAAAGTCATACACGTGTATAGCATAATACCAGCTAGCTAAGTTCTACATACCAGTTTTAGCAATCTCAACTTCTTTCACCCAAGCTCGATGATACATCACCTCAAATTCAACCAGAACTGTCGCCATGCGATTGAAGTTTTGATGATGACTCGAGCCTCTTTAGTTTTAAGACATGACGGGTGTGCCTCAAACACGTTCATTGGATCACGGATGTGCCTCATTAACTGTCGAGACCAACTGATGCTGCCTGCGATCTGAGGTAAGTCACGTGCTAATGGAGGGTTGTTGCAATTGGCTGCATAAATCTATCATAACAAGAAGAAGAGTGGTAATAGAATGACTAGCTATAGATAGAGAATGGTTTGCAATAATTCTGATACAGTTAGTGCGGAGGTTAGAGAAATTAAGTGGCTAACCTTACGGACGACTTCAATCTCTTTGCCAAATGTCATCAACAGTTCCTGATACTTAGCTTCTATTGGTCCTTCTAGTCTTGGAATTCCAAGCTTCTCAAATCTAAAACAATGTATCTGGCATCAGCTTTGGATATGAAGACTAAATACAACTTTGAGGGATGCGTTTTACTGTCCCGGCATTCTTTACCTACCTAACTAGCAAGTCGAGAGCGTTTGAGGTGGACTTGAACTTCGCAAACGATGAATTCATGAAGTTTTGAAGGTGATTCTGGAAAATTAGATGAAATAGTCGTATAGGTATTCTATTAAGGGCTGGTCATCAATCAACAGAGGCGTGGAGAGGGGGTTAGTGTAACGACTAGCTGCCACGAGTGTTTCATCCAGTCTTCAAGGCTAACGACACTAATCATGATTTCATGGAAGAAGCGCGCGATGCTAGCTGGGCTCGTCGTTCCACTTGACTTTTGAACATTAACGTTATAAGAGGACAGTCAGTGGAAATCTATGAGCTCTCCTGCTCCTTAACCCATCCCTTAATAGCAGTATACGACTAATTGAATGACTCTTAAATGAGTAAGTTTCTTTTGAAAATCAAAAGTCAGGCGCTTTCAGAAATGTTACCTCTAATTCTGTGATCTGGCGTTTGAACTCAGCAAAATCAGACACAAAGTCAGGTCGTCTGTGATCCAGTGGGTCGTAGGGCTTTTTCCGTAATGTTGAATAAATGTGATTGAACTTCGAAGCCATTGATTCGATGCCTTCGATCATGGACTTGGAGAGGACTGAGAATGTTTCCAATGCATTCAGGACCTCAATGATCTGTAAGTATGATGAAATAATATCACTGATATGTGTTGACTGCAGTTCAAAAAACAATGATTTTGTTAATTATTTGTACAAAGGGCTTTGTTATACAAGCAATATTTCAAGTAGGTATTTTGTATCTTGTTTTTTATGATAATTTAAATTTGTAATGCGTGATTGTAATACGTGATTGTAATGCGTGATTGTAATACGTGATTGTAATGCGTGATTGTAATACGTGATTGTAATGTGTGATTGTAATACGTGATTGTAATGCGTGATTATGTAGACACTTGCAAAATATATTTGTTGCACGGAAGCAAAGCAAAAAAAAATAAGAGAGAGAGAGATGAATCCGGGTGTACATAAAACTTGATTGCGGAAAATTTTCACAAGGTTTTCTGGTCAGCTTCCCAGGTTCCTTTAATTACCTTGATCACTCTTCTACAAAACGCATCAAACTTCCCAAATATCGACATCTCAGAAAACTCAAAAGGCTTTTGACTTGGATCCTGAGAGATCCTCACTTTGGTCTTCTGAAAGCATGTCTGGTACGCCTCGTTGAGATGCAGGCATATCTTCAGCTTCTCTATGAGTGGCTGACGTGGTTGGTCCCAGACTCGTGTCATTCCTCTGTCAGTCACAAAGTTCTTGCACGCTCTTACCATCTGATTGGTTACCTGTGCACCAATGAAATGTAAGGTCTAAGTTGATGGTAAGAGTAACTTAGCTTTTGATTTACGAGACAAGCAGTAGCGTATGGTACGATAATACGGCCAACATTACAGAATGAATGTTACTCGTATTTCCACTCTGCGCTCAACTCGTATTTTCATACAAACTATATCCAGGACAATGGTGACATATTTTTCCATATCCTCACTAGTGCAGATGTCGATGAAGTCTTTTCCAATGTTTTCAGCAAGTTTTTGTTTGTAAAAGTGTTTGTTGATATAATAAAGAGATTACACATTGGCTTGAAGATATGAAGTTTATCTTCTCGTGTTGAACTTCAAATCTTCTTGTGTTGAACTTGATGTCTTCGCTCCACCGTCTTATAGCCCGCTCTATGCACGAAATACAAGCTGACTGACTCTTTGCATCAAAGTAATCATAAGCTCATTGCGCGCAAGGTCGTAATAGGAGCAGCAGTCTGTAACTTGTAACGTAACATTATTACACAAATTTGGTTACACTTTTTTGTTGCCAGTATTATGTGTGTACAAAATAAAGATTATTATATCCACCTTGATAAATAGCGCTGTCATCCGCTGTGGTGTGTTGTAGTATCTTGATATGGCGTGGATCATTTGAATAGAATTGATGAGCACTGCGATGCACTCGATCATTCCAGCCTGTTTCATCAAACAACAAATGGGACACTATATAACACTTCGTTTCCCAACTGTTACACGCTAGATTACTTTGATTCTCGGGATGCATGTGGGGTTGCTCTTGGTTGCTTTTGTTATATCAACCAGCATGGCGGCCACGTGTTTTAGCATATTATCTCATGAGAAGTGATGTACGCATTTTTTGTAATTCATTGAGGGCTGCGTTCGTGCCGCGGAAAACGTGGATTTGAGGTCATTCATAAATGAAAAATAGTATCTTTTTCTTTTCAATTTAGTCTGTCAAATGAAACTGGAACCCTTTTTTGACAATCACGCTCTCTAGCGTGCAGTTTTTTCTTAAAACACTAAATACTCACCGGGTTAGCGCGATATAGTGGTTCACAGGCCTTTTCTAACGTGTATAGATACTTGACGTTATCTTTAGATTCATTGGCTGCGTCAGTAATGCGACAGTCTAGCTTCTTCCATACCTTGAAAAAGATACCCTTTTATATCTGATAAGTGCATTTCATTATTTTATTTTCTTATCCCTTCACTCTTTCGTCTGACTCTCGAGGAGATCAATCACTAGGATGGCAACTTAAAGAGAACCCTTTTTTTCATTTCAGAATAATCTTCTCTTGAGAATTATCACTTTTCCGGTGACGCTCCAAGGAGATACAAACGTAAATAACGTCTTTTTTTCTTGTCCCTTTTTTAAACATTTTTATTTGTATTTTTTCCCTTACAAGAATAAACCTTGAGTAATATTTGTCTCGAATACATTCAAACGATTGTATACAATCATAATAAGAAAATAATATTCGAGTTGTTCCAAGCATTATATTCAATACTCAGAAATTTTTCAAATTTTTTTGAAAGACTCAGAGTTTTTTCTGAGTCTTTCAATTTGCAAATGCATAAATTGCTTCATATACTGCGAGGATCAGCTCAATCTGATAATATATTATCCAAAGTAAGTTGGGCTATTTATCGTACCGTCAAGACTTTAGATTTGGCTAACTGAAGGGTTTTAATCACAGCACGAATCGCAGGACTTTTGATCTGCTCCACTAGTGAATTAAACTTTGCCATTCTCATTTTCCAGTGTTCGAGTTCTGCCATAGGTCCTGTATCATCGGCTTCTCTCCGCATTTGCTCGCTTTCTGCCAACACCTATAGTAAAGCATGTTTAAGAAGTACAAAATGAGTCGAAATGGAGGAGAAAATAAGCATAGGAGAAAAAGGTTGAGTGGAAATTTACGAGGCCGTCACGCATATCTTTATTACAATGACGTCATATTTACCTGTTCTATCTGCTTGCACCAACATTCTACCAGTTCTTCAAGCTTGGCAACCGTTTCTTGATTTGCTGCAATTTCCTGGTACTCCGCGTGCGTCTCACACTCACTGAAGTCAACGGCTTCGCAGGGATGTAAGACCACGGCCATTTCTGCGCTAGCAGTTGCACCTTGAAATAAAATGTTTAGGTGAAGTTGGAAACAGAATATGGGAGCAGAAATGGAAAAGTAGAATAAATGAATGAATGCATGACTGAACTTAAGAATAGATTATTGGATGACTGGATGGATTGAGGGAGGGAGGTAGGGAGGGAGGGAGGAATGAAGGGAGATATGGAGTGGAATGGTAAATATCTCACGCAAGCTAAGATTAACAGCTAATATTGATCTTAAAAACCATGTACTCACTGTCAGTGAACTGCACAAAGGAGTCAAGTGAGTCCAAGAATTCTTTCTTGGTTTCTTCTCCCTGTGGAGTATCGCTCAAGTCACCCCATCTTTCCATTGCTTGTATGGCAGGCACGTATACAGTAGACAAATGGTTCTTTATCGCCTGCATCAACCCTTTTTGCGTTAAGTCAATCACTCCAAACGATAAATCCTGCAATACAACTAAAATCTCTTAATGTCTTCATAATTTAGCAAAAGAAGATAAGTAACAACAGATATTCGACGTCCATTGCTCCATTCAGCAACTCAGACACTGGCATTCTAAAAGTTGTAAAAGTAAATAAGAGTGACGATGTGACATTCCCTTACCTTTCTAATGCCACCCACCCCTCCCCCCTTCCCCACTCTTCTCTATCTTTTTCTTAACTTTGTAACACATACGGACAATTGCAAATCTCCTTACCTCACCGATCGTTCTCAACTTCACTTCCTTTTTGTTGTCATTCCTTATGCAATATACCACGATTCCCTTTAGCCCCTCTTGCAAGCCATCTGTCAGGTGAAGAGTAAATGCTTTGGAAGACTTTGGAGTTTGCATTATCGCACGGGCACGGACCTCTGCGTTGACAAATTGATTGCACGGTCAGGCAATTCTCTAATCATCTCATTTTCATTTTAAAAGCATGAAATTGGACATAACCGTGAACGAAAAATTATCAACCAAAAATCAAGAAAATAAGGACTGACCTGTTGCTTCATCACGACATTCTTGAAAGAAGAACATCAAGGATTTTCTCCCTCCCACAGCTAGCATGCTATCAAACAGATCCATCGACTAAAACAAAATAATGTAGCTGTGACCTGACTGTTTAGTTGTTTGTGGGGGACTACCACGCCCCTCCACCCTTGTTAGCAAGAAGACCCTAACCATAAGATAAGCCTCCCTCCTCCATCAAGTTCGCAAGAGCTCCTGCCCTGCCCTCTCCCCCTCCAAAAAACATTGATCTCCTTCCCCACGATAGCAAGAGCTCCTCTTCCTACTCCCCAAAAAAATAAGATTTTTTGCTATAATATTATACCTCTTCAGATTCAATTATGAACTCTTCCATAACATTAGTTTCAATCCCATCTAAAAAATGGCTGACCATCTTGATGACGTATTTGTGTTCCTCGACGATTCTCTTCCTTCGTGCTTCCCGATTCTCTCTATTTCTTTTCTAAATAACAAAGTATTAAATATGTATTAGCAAGCTAATTTAAACTTACTCAACTAAAACCATTTTTTTGCATTTCTAGGGTTAAGAGTTACCGAGTAAGTTAACTCGTTTACTTTCGCCTTAAAGGTTAGAAAATTACCGCAACTCAAAGCCTACAATTCAACAAGAAATGCGAAAGCAGACTACCCTTTCTCTCTACCATTATACCTGTCTTTCTTTCATCGTTTCTCCAGCAATGGGATGCACCACATGTGAAGCTATACTCTTTCTTTTTCTGTTTTTGTCATGATGGATATGTGCACCAGTTCGACTGCCCTCAGCATGAAGACCTGCATGGTTGCTTTTTCCTCCCTTTAGGTCGGCCTTGCTTGGCATGTTATTCACATGTCTTCCCTCTGCCATTGTTTTTTGTGCACTAATTCTCTTTACCTAGAAAAGAAAATGGACCCATCTTATGCAAAGAGTAAGTGATTTTGAATTTCAATACACTTTGATGGCAATTTATTTTCATTTCAATCACAAGCGACAATTTCAAAGCAAAAATGCAAAAAAAAACAAAAAAAAACAAGATGGCGTAGACAAAAAAAAAACGAAAATTAAAAATATTAATACAATTAATAATTCATTCAATGAAAGTACCCACGTTACACATACCTTGTTATCCTAGTAGGCTTCTAGCAATAAAATTCAGACTACACTTGTCTAAAAAGAGGAAAATTTCATGGCATTTTGGAGGTACAACGCAAAACTATTTTCAAGGGAAAAGCAACAAAAAATTTTGGAAAAGAGAAATTTACGCGCCATCAAGACTCATCCAATCACGTTTGTTTATCTGATACATGATTGACGGGATTTTAACCAATAGGGAAACGGAATCCATTCAGTTGTAATGTACAGCGGTATTGACCATGAGAGGTCGGTGATTTCTAGTTCTTGTTGCTTGGAGAAATCTTCCATGATCTATTGATATTTTAGAATTTTTGCATTGAAATATCAATCAAAATGATTTATCGAATGGTTTGCCCGCTACTTATGAACTTTTTGATGTCTTTGATGACATTTGCATTGTCAATGAAGGTGATCCCTCGAATGAAAGGACTGTTTCAAGCTGCAGGAATGGCTGGCAAAGATCTAAACAAGAAAGAGAACGACGAACTAATGTAAGATTTCACTATGTTTCATCATCATTAAACTCATCATCAAAATAAGTGTAATTTAATGTTCCTTTCATAATGCATTGTTATTATTTACGCATTTATCACTTGATAGTATCGTATTTGATCATTCAGAAATGGACTAACATCGATAAAGATTTATAAAATCCTAATAATCAAAAAAGTCTTTTAGATTTTGCTACAGTTTTTTAAAATACGTGGCATCCATGATCTATATTCGTAATAAATAGTTCTTAGATAAACACAAAGTCGTTATTTTAATGTACATAAAGTAATAATATTTTTTTAACAATAATCTTTTTATTTATACTCGGATATGAGAATAATAATATGCTAATATTTCCAAGTCCACTCACATGCACTATGATAATAATAATAATAAATATTAATAAATTATGATTTAGATAGCGCTAATATTCCCATCGTCCAATCGCTACCACAATATTCGAATATTTCATGCAACTCTCAACTGGCATGTTGATTTTGATGTTGAACCCAGAGTAATAGCTTCTTTCTTGTCTCTGCAGCCCTGAGGGACTTGGTGTGGTGTCTGGGGCACTGTACTTGATATGCCTGTTCTTATTTATTCCGTTACCTTTTCTGACCATTTGGTTTGAGAAGGGAGACTATGACTTTCCTCATCATGAGGTAAGTGATTGTACTACCTAATGAATTTTAATGCTATAATGCACTTAATTTCATTATTCTTGCATATGTGTGTACAGCTGTGTTCATTTACACACTCACCTGAATAGGAAATTTTTGTATATCAATCAAGATCAGTCTCATTTGATCCATATTTGCATTCTTATATTTTAGCTTTGTGTGTGACTCAGAATCAAGGGGATCTTAAAAAAATTTTGCATTTTAAAATTTCCTACTTTGTAGCTATCAAGCTTTATACATCTTCTTTAAAAAAAGAAATTAAGCTTTGAAAAATGAATTTTGTAAATTTTTAAATTCTGATATTTAAATATGAATTTCAGTTGCATCTATATGGTTATAATCAAGTGTTTGCATTTCAATTCCCATTTGTTTCATATTGTTCACTAATTCTTATTCCATTTCTTCATTTTCAGTTTGTAATGTTCATAGCAGGTCTACTGTCAATCTGTTGTATGATATTCCTTGGTTTCGCTGATGATGTATTAGACCTTAAATGGAGAGACAAACTTGTCTTGCCCACCATGGCATCCTTGCCTCTTCTCATGGTCTACTTTGTTAATATTGGTATCACAACAATCATTGTTCCTAAGCCACTCAGGTTTATCTTTGGGTTTGATCTTGACCTTGGTCAGTATTGCTTACTTTTTTGTGGATGATTTTTTTAATTTTATTAAAAATTGTGATTCTTGGTATTGCTTACTAACAATCACATGACGTTTTGGAGTTAACTGGGAAGCAATTAATTTAAAACTAGAAACCGATGTCAAAATTAGTCCTCAAAGTATTCTATCAATATTTCTACTGCCTGGAACCAGAAATCAAGATACTCATACAACCTCCTCCAAGCTTCCAAATGTTAGTTGCCCCCCAGTGAAAACACTGATATTAATTAACTTAGTGTTTCTTTTACATTTATGACTAACTTATTGTGGCATAAAAATTTTAAAATGTATGCTGTTTCTGACACAGTCCATGACCTCCATATATAACTTCCAGATAACTGGGTTTTCAACTTCCCTTGATCAATATTAAAAAATTGTTAAATCGTATTGTTGTTTATACTGTACATGCATGTATATTTGATACTTTGGCATTGAAGTAACCAAAGGATGGAAATTTTTTGTGACTTTTGTCTCAATCAGTGCTTAGCAATGAAAACAGTGGAAAATAAATCTACCATCATTTGAAAAGTATTGATTTTTATATATTATATTGTTCAACAGGAATACTATACTATGTATATATGGGCATGCTGGCAGTATTTTGTACAAATTCTATCAACATTTTGGCTGGTATTAATGGCGTTGAAGCTGGACAATCTCTCATTATTGCTGTCTCCATAGCCATCTTCAACTTTTGTGAAATACAAGGTTCTTGTTGTTGGCAGGCACATTTGTTTTCATTGTATTTTATAATGCCATTTATTGCAGTGTGTGCATCACTGCTATATTATAACTGGTAAGTGTGATTGTTTAGTTCCAAAAATTATCCATACCCCCTCATGAAGGAATTTTTTAAAGACACCCCCCTACTCCTTCCCCCTACCATAGAATGCTAAAATTTAATAAATCTATAAGCAATTATGATAATAATAATAAATAATAATGAATATATTATTTTGTTATATTTTAAGGTAATGAAGCAAAAAATTAAATATGAAAACCATCAATAAAATCGATGATGATGATGATAATGAAAAGTTACTTTCTATTGTCTTATCGATCACTTTCTAATTGATGGGTTTCAGTCAGCTAAAAAATCAATTAACTTCTCTAAATGGTGGTTGAACGCTGACCACCCTGTGCTGTCAACGAGAAAAAATTTGATTTTTTATATACTTTTTAATCACCTCTTATCATAGGCTAAGTGAAAGCTATTGGTAAATATATTTAGAGTCTTTGTTATTTCCAGGTACCCATCTAGTGTGTTTGTTGGTGATACCTTCTGCTATTTTGCTGGGATGACATTTGCTGTAGTTGGTATCCTTGGTCACTTCAGTAAAACCATGATATTATTTTTTGTTCCTCAAGTCTTTAATTTTGGGTTTTCTTTGCCACAATTGTTCAAGTTTGTGCCATGTCCTAGGCACAGACTGCCAAGGTACGCTAAAAATATGTGTATCGTAAATTATTTGACAGTGTTGTTGAGATTTTGACTAGCTCTCTCAGTCCAAGCTTAAATCTTTACAAGTCTATGACATCACTTTCTCATACTCATGAATAGTTAATGAGGAGAAAACAAAGCAAATCACTACTGTGACAGTGGTTTGGAAATGGTTCTTAGTTTGCATTAAATTTCGTAAACTTTTTCTTTGATTTTGTCCAAGAAATATTCATGAGTTCTGATTTCCAAACACCTCAAAGTCAGTTAAAAAAACTTGGCTGCACCTCGCGTGTGCGAAACATTACGTAAAATATATCAATTGCATTTTGCTGCATCATAACACAGTCTATGGTGCATTATGTCCATGTATGAACCTTATGTCCTAGTTATTAGCATGTACTGTACTGTATGAAATCTCACAATATTTTTTCTTTGTGTTCCAGAATCAACAAGGAAACAGGTTTATTAGAAATGAGTGAAGCAGTGTACAAGACATCAGACTTAAATCCTTTGGGCAGATTTGTTATCAATGTCTTTCAAACTTTGCAGCTGATAGAGGTCAAGCATAATACTGGAGAGGATAAAAAATACACCACTTTTAGTAACTTCACTCTTATCAACTTTGTTATTAAGATACTAGGTCCACTGCACGAGAAGACTCTTGTATGCATAATATTAGGAATACAGGTGAGTTTCGTAATATACCATACCATCAGTTGCATCGGCACCGTTGCATCTACCATTAGTATATGTGCAAAAAACATATTTAGACACCATGTCAAATGTCAAATTGTCACATATTTAAGATAAACGTTTTTCGTGCTCACTCTAGGACTTTCATGATGAGAAAACAAAGAAGTACCTTGTTGCTAAAATAATTTCCTTCATACTCATTCACTAAAAACTTGTTAGACCCAATATTCCTTCAAGTGTATCTGCAGCATGTTTTTTTAAACAAAGCAAGTGGGGAAAACGTTTACACTTTGACATTTGAAACTTTGACATCACGTCAAAACATGTTATGCACGTGCATTAATGAGAAGATGCAATCTACAGTATGCTTGACATCTTCTCGTTAGTAAGAAACAACTGCAAACTTAGTTTGTTTCGAGGTTGTTAATCACCTGTGTCATGCTTCAATTCCTGGACTTGCCATTACATGGGTAGAGTTATTGGGTATCTCCCTTTTTGGGGAAAGTTTTCCTGTTTTCCACCTTATAAAAAATCCAACATGCTGAATGACTTTGATCAGTCATTAATCCCAGCTTGTTTTTGTTTCACAGATCCTTGGTAGTTGTGGTGCATTTTTCATCAGATATCAGATGGTCAGGCTTTTCTATGATGTTGAACAACATCACATGAAATGAACTCGCAACATCCACAGCAAACCATAACAAGAGTAAGAATAATGGCATAAGCTGTATTTCTACTCACAAAATGTATGAAGAATTTGTAAAATTTACTAACGAAATTTGTTTATAAATAAATGTTTGAAGAATTTTGACAACTAACAAAACAGTTGGTCTGTTTCTATTCAATGATATACCATTTCACATAATACTCTTCCACATGTGTGTATATATACTAGTCCATAGACATAGTGTTTCATATTATTTTGTAACATGATTTGATAATCTTAAAAGCACAATTCAAATTAAATGTTTTACTTTAAAATAATAACCTAAATAAGAATTATAAGAATAGTTTTGGATTTTTAAAAGAAACAGTGTTATTAATAGGCTAATAAGCCTTCAAAAATAATAAATAAACAAATCTGAACCAGAACGAGATATTTTATTGTATTTTTCTTTCTTTTTACATATTTTTTTGCTAACAAGTTTTTTTATACATTTTTTAATCACTTAGTATTTATTATTTGAAAGATATATGCTCAGTATTTGTAACTTTGGTTTATAAATGTTTATACTTTCATTCTAGAAGACTTTAAATAATAATAATTATATATTTCATGATTTCGAGTGGTATAGCATAGAATATCCCATGACTTTCATGTTTTTTAGGTATACACAGGCCTTCAACTGAGTGTTTGCTAAGAAAAAAAAGGGAGATACTCCATAGTATGCCATGTGAAAGCATTTTATAACAACTGTATCCCACCTTGGGTGATAATGTAATGCATTCTTAAAAAAATATTCTAGTTTATATACATGTATGATATCTTTTGTATTACTATTCATAGATATGCATCACCTTCAAATGATATCCTTACAAGAAGCTTTGATTTTGAGGAAATGTCTTTTAAAATCTAGACCATCTCCCTATTAAGATAGAAAAAAGATCAGTTGTTAGTAGGAAATCTCATAAAAAGATTTATTTTCTTTTCCATTAAGTAAAAACTAGTTTAATTTGTGTCACTTTTTGATGTCTTACCCTTGATAATCTGAAGTCCACTAGCAGTGAAGGACTCATATCAATAAGATTGACTTTCATACTTAATTTGTTCTTGCGGCGATCAGTAGTAATAACAGTAAGCTGTTGAAAAGGAAAAAGGTTATTCAGACCAAATTATTTATGCGGGCTTCCTGTGGTGTCTCGACACAGGGATCCCAATTTCAAAAGGTCAACTTCATACCTGTTTTGATCCATTTGTCTTGTAATCATATCCTAATTTTTCAAGTGCCTTTTTGAGTTGTTGTAGAGTTGTTTCTTGGTTTTTCTTACTGTGGAATCTTGTCATTCTCTTGACAAGTCTCTGGAATGGTGTCTAGAAAATGGATTGAAAAACAGTTATTTGTAAGCCACAATAATAGACATAAGCTGTACTGGACTAAGTTATAAGCCAAAGCCATACCTGTGAATTCCCAGGAGTGCAAGCAATCTGGCTACTTAGAAGCATGTGATCTGGATGTACTGGTTGCGAATACCATATTGCCTCATTAGGGCTGCTTTCGTCAGTAGCACCTCCCATTCCTACATAAATATCATGGTGACGACGAGGTTCAGGTTGCGAAGCAGAAATGTGAGTGTCCCTGCAATCACATAGACATTGTTAGTTTCTATAAAGATTCAGATACTAATCATTTCTCATGACTGTATAAATCATACATTAATATAAATAGAAACGAAGGATGAAGGACTAGCGTCCGAAACGTCAGTAAGTTTTTTAATCTTTTCAAGGTGTATAATTTACCTTTTTATCATTACAGTTTCATTAGAAACACCGACACAGCTCACACTAGTTTTTAGCTAGTTATATCTTCTTATTAATATAAATAAGAAACTAAGTGGAAAATAATTTTTTTAAATGGATAGCATTTGTTTAATCTGTAGTAAATTATCATTACACTGTAGCAACTTCTAGACATGTTTATTAGAATTAAAAGGTACATACTTGAATTCCTTCAGCACAGGGGTGTCTGCTTCTGAGCGCTGCCTCTTAAATGGCCCAGTACTAGATGGAGAGTCGCAAGGAGAGCTACACATTCCTATATGAAAATATCTATAAATTTAACACTATAGCACTGACATTCATGCTACAAAATTTGATAGGGACTCTACAAGAGAGAAATTAACATTTCTCCTTCTGTCATCCCAACTCTCCCTGCTAGTTATTTAAAAACCCTCCTGGCTGAGTCTAATTTGGATTTTACTGCATATGTTTGATAAAATAACAGCTTACCATCTCTACAGGAAGGACTTCTTATGACAGAAAACGTTCTGGAAAAAAGTTTAAAATATATGCAGAAGTGAAACAATTGCTTAATATCCACTTCAAATCACTGTATGAACCCAGTTTAAAATTACTGACCTGGTAAACCATTTATCTTTCTTGATCCCTGGTATCGTTATTCTTTTACTGGGGTTTTCTAATAAGATTTTCTTTAAAAGAGCTACAAAAGAAGATGTTAACTTCTTAGTATATACATGCAAACAACTTTATCATCAGATGTTATATGCTGACTCTAACCTGAGTATCAAGAGGCATTGAGGTAGGTTCAAATTTTCAGCTGTTGGGATTTGTGCATATGCAATATGGAAAAGACTGTGTGGGTGCATGAAACAGCTGGTAATTTCAGTCAAGGGTTTGGGGACACTGTACTGGAATTTAAGGCCTGGAAAAAGGGAGAGGGGAGGGAGGAAAGAAATTGAACTCTCATTGGACAAACCTAATGGTTGTGGATCAATTTTGACCCATGGTGTTCTATTGATCTTGTCATCCAGCCAGTCTAAGTATTCTCTGTTCTTTATTGTTGGTTCATCCCAAGGTAGTTCTGAAACATTTGGAAGATCAATAATAAATGCACTGAACATGACACTTGAGTAGAGTTCTTCAGGACTCTTTCTTAAAAACCCAACATGCTAGAAAATTTCAATACAATCTGAAAGTTAGCCAAGCCCTGACTTATTTCAGCATTGCCATTATTGTTTCAAGGGTAACTTTGATCAAATTAAGTTTTGAAATAGAAAAACAGAGTTACATTATACTGTAGTACAGCGCTCCTCAATCACACGCTTGGAATAGTACAATTTGCTATTGTGACAAGATAGGTTTAGGAACTCTATTATGTCTAGAAAATGGTTTTCACAATTTTGTGCATGTACTGTAATTGAGAAGCTCTGTAATAACTGCATTAAGTATTTTTGGTCACGCATCACACACCTCCTGCCAGCATAGCAACCAGAACAATTCCGCAAGACCAGATATCAGCAGGTACTGCATGGTAATCACACTTCAACAATACTTCAGGCGCAACATATGGAGGAGTACCACAACACTTCCCTAGCAACCGTTCCCTTCCTTTGAACCTAAATACTGTTGCTAGGCCAAAATCTGTTATTTTGAGATTATCTGGAAACAAAAAAAATATTTAAAAAAATGTATCTTAGAAACTGGCTAATTCTTAAGCAGGACTTGATAAATTTGATTTTACCATCAGCATCTAAAAGAAGGTTTTCTGGTTTGATATCTCTATGTGTGACTCCTTGTCTGTGAAGATATTCCTGAAAGAATAACATTTAGACGTGTATATTGACTTAGTTAATAGAAATCTAGACTAAGTAGAGGATGACATGTCGGGTTCATGGGAGGTCTTACATAACATGAGTTATTATGTAGGCATTTCCGGTCAGTTTGTCTACTTAGTTTGTACATTAGTACATTAGAACTCATGATTTTAGACAGTTTTAGCATCCTCTGCAGGGAACCTTTGCTTATTTTGATTTGAAAATATTTTATAAATAGTGCTGTTTAGTACTAGTAAATAGCACTGATGAAATATTAGAAAACAATAGACAGTGAAGTTATGTTGTACTATTTAGTACAAAATAAACTAAGTAGTTTTACAGATGTGCAAGCTTGTTTTATTCTTATGTGTGTATAATAGAATAGTCCAGATGCGTGCTGCTCTGCTCTTATAAAAGTGCAGACACAGTACAACATTGCACACAACAAATTTGAATTGGTGTGACACGTTGCAACAAAATTGCTTCTGTCAGCCTGCTATGTTATGAAATTTGGTCAATGCTTATGAATTTTGTGCAAGCTAATTGGCTGGAAATTCCAAAATGCTGCAAGCAATGTTACAGCCATGTTTACATGTTAAAACTCGTTAACTGCAATGTTGCAAGCGTAGAGTGCAATTCAACTTCAGATTTGTTGCATGCAATGTTGCGTTCAACAAATTCCAGTGGTATACACGTGATGCAACTGTTTTTGTGTGCAATGTTGCATGCAATGTTGCACCATGTGTCTGCACCTTAAGGTGCAGCAATCAAAGGAGAGATGTCAAAGGAGCACATTGTCTGGGCTTACAAAGGCATTATGAAATGAAAAATACACCTGATGAACTAATGAGGCCTTATTGTTTAAATTTTGGTCTTTTAGATCATACTGACCACTCCAGTCACTAACTGCTTAAAATACTTCTGTGCTAAGGGTTGTGGCATTCCAATATCTGGTTCTGTAAATCAAAATTAAAACATTGAAATGTATCTAATAAAATTGAAAAATAAATATAATAAATATTAATATTTATCAGAAATTTTAAGTAGTTTCAGGTGGTTTGGCAAAATTCAAAGAAGGTTTTCAAACTCCAAGAGTTCCATTTCCCATTCATAGTTTCCATTTCCCATTTATAGTGCTGTAACAGGCTGAATGGATTTATTATCAACTTCAACCAAAAAAATTATATTTTACTTTGTAAGTATCATCCAAAATGGCTGCAATTTCTTTAGGCACTTCGTTCTTTTGAAAAAACGTTTCACCCAATAACAAATAAAACCTGAATATACACTGTAAATACCTATTCTATCGAACAGCTCTCCCCCTGATGCATACTCAAGAAACAAGTACTGCTTACTGCCTTCTGTTCTCTGGGCATAAAACCTAATGACATGGACATCTTGAAGCATTCGATGTATGCAAATCTGCAGAAAGAAAATCACTGTAACATTTTTTTAAAATCTATGATCGTAGTTCATGTATATTGTAAATATGAAGTACAAAACGTCAATATTTTGAGATTACCTGCGTCGTTTTGTTTTAACCAAAGTAAGTGACGTTCTTCGTCACAATACAACCTTTGTTCGTAGTGTTAACACACACTTGTGAATGAATGGTTAAGTAAATTGTAGAACTTATTTTCGTGGAAATTACTGTTTATCAAGTGGATATAATTCAATCAAGTGCAATAAAGCGGATAACTAACCTCCTTCTTAACGTTATCACTGGCGTCTTTTACACGATCGAGATCTATAATTTTCACAGCAATTGCCTCTTGTGTATCTCTATTCACTGCCAACTTAACCCTAACCAAACGAACGAAAAATTCTCTAAAAAACTTTGGATAAAACCCACTCAAAGTAAACCATAACATTTGAGCCACGACCATGTGGATTTGCTGAAACAAACAGCTCGACCAACTTACTCGCCATAAGCACCTTCACCAAGCGTTTCAATAAAATCCCAACCTTCTACAAACGGAGACATTGTCATCTAACAATCTTCATGCCACAGATCTCTAAAAATCCCTATCGAACGAGCAACATCCTGTTATACTGCTATAACGTAGTTTTCAGCCAGGCTTTCTTCCTCAAGTGAACTTTCGCGCGCTTTTTTTGGATACTTTGAGCACGTGACAAGGGTAATTTAAACTACATATATGGTAATTAACCCATATTTGGAGTGATAATTAGCATATGCACGATCAATATGGCGGCTTCTGGTAAGAAAATTTGTAACAGTAGTTTTGCTAGAGACTTTCTAAAATCTTTTATATTCTACGAACATAAGGGCATGAAATTTTGCTATAGAAGTTAATAATCCAAGTTGCTTAAATTGTACTCATAAGGTGAAGTCTCATTTCTTTCAGGAAGAGTAATGGGGAGGGGGGATGATGGATATTATTTATAAAGGGGGAAAGGTCGTAAAATATTTTACGGGAGTTAAATATTTTCCAGAAATCTGTAGGCATTCCACATTTTTGCTGTTGTGTCTTACAACAGTCTAAGTAACTATTTTAAATGACAGATTTATTTCTATCCCAAAATCAGGCCACAAAATACAGCTTGGACTGCCTGTGGTTGGATGACAGAACAATAAAATTCCTTTGCTCTCAGGAATATAATTCTTTCTCATGTAAAATGATCGCATTGTTTGTGCCATCTAACATGGCTGCCATCATGTGATGGTGCAAAGCCTCTATAATGGAAGAAAAGTGTTCTAAATTTTCCAAACAACATTTTGCATTACAAATAATTTGGAGACTAATAACTAATATTAATTAATAGTACTGTCATTTCATTTATATCATATTTTGAAATTATGTTATTTGCAGCATTTCGCATTGGCCTTGTGCAGCTGGCAGTAACAGCAAACAAAGCCCAAAATCTGCTGAGAGCTAAGGAAAAGATTAAAGAAGCTGTCGCACAAGGAGCGAAGATTGTTGCACTTCCTGTAAGATAATTCTATTCAAGATATTATACATATAAATATAATTTACATGGATCTCCTCTTTCAGCAAAAAAAACTCTATGAAAGATTTTAAGAACAAAATAATGGGGGCGAGGGAGGAGGGGAGAAAATATGCATGCATGACTTCAACAAAGCATGAATATTCTACACAAAGTTGAGGCTAACCCTAGACTGAGCAACAGATAATTCAAAAACTGCAGGAGTATTGTTTCAAATGTGCCCTTTATGTTGTATATGTACCAACCAAGATGCTGAATGGCCCACCCTGCCTAAATAAAGTTTATTTAATTATCAGGGGCAGATACAGAGAAACAAAAGTGATGGCATAATGACGTCATCAATTATTCTAATCTGAATTTTTAGATTTCATATCAAACATTGAGTGTCATATTTCCCTATGTCTGTTGTCTGCAACCTGTATCCTTCCTCAATTTTCCAAAGTTTTTCTTTTGTTACTTTTCTTTTTTTTTATTTTCTTTTTCAAAAATGTCCATATATGGAATCAACCATACCATATATGGAGTGAGCTTTCTCTATTCCAACTTCGACACTTACCTATAGAGTAAAGCTTGATATGATAAAAATTATAAATATAAGGAAGAGGTATATGTACCAAAACAATCCTAAGCAGCTTATGTGTGTCCGGTACACCTAGTGACACCCCTTGGATCCATCCCTACTTATAAATAATAGAAATGATAAAATTATTTACCATTAAATTATCATTATTTATCATTATTTGCAATATTCATCTCTTAAATCATAGGAATGCTTCAATTCCCCATATGGTACTTCATACTTTGCTGAATATGCAGAGGAAATACCTGGAGAGAGTTCAAATATGCTGTCCAAGGTTGCCAAGGAAACTGGAGCATACATAATTGGTGGATCCATACCTGAGAAGGATTCCAATGGTAAACTATACAACACCTCTCTCTCATATGGACCAGCTGGAAACTTGTTAGGCAAACACAGAAAGGTATGTGTTATTAATAGTGACCTTTAGATCGGATGAGGAGTATGAGATTGAGTATGGGTACATGCTTTAGGATTAATTTTGTGCATGTCAGCGGCGGATCTAGGGGTAGTGCGAAGGAGTCCGCTGCACCCGTTTTTTTGTTGTTTTTGTTTGTTTTTGTTTTTGTAAGGCTTGAATTTTTGGATAAAAAAGATATCTTCTGTAGATTTTAATTAAGATTACAGAAGTTTTGGGTTGTGTCCTGTTGTTATAGCTTGTTTTTGGCGTGGTATTGGTAATTTGCGAAGATCAAGTTTTCCAAACAGATCGAGGCATCGGCATTCCCCACCCGACTGCATGGACTACCTGTGTGGAAATGCACGCATGCGTAGTCTAGGTCTGGACCCCGTTTTGAAAAATACTGGATCCGCTACTGCATGTGGTTAACACAGTTGTTTGTTGAACTGTGGTTTGAACAGTGCTGCTGAAAGTGAGTGGCAGGGGGAGCTTAAGCCTCTACACTATTTGTGAAATTCTCACACAGCTACCCCTCCCCCACACTCTCTTTTATTGTCTTAATTATCAGTCTGCTAGATTTACAAATGGGTGCCAAAGAGCCTGTACAATTTCAAGGGGTGCTCCCTATCTACTGTAGAACCTGTGAGGGGTACAAGTGTATGAAGGCAGTCCCATATATATGACATGAAATTCCCTCTTGAAATTTCCTCTCTGGCTTTTTACTCAGACCATACCATGTTTTTGAAATCTTTTCAGATTCATTTATTTGACATTGATGTTCCTGGTAAGATTCGGTTCCAGGAATCTGAGGTATTATCTCCAGGAAATCACCTCACTGTATTTGACACAGGTACAGAAACCATTTTCTAAAAGTTTCAAGTTTGGAATTATAATAAAGAAGCATGAAATACACTAGTTTTGATTTTGCTGTCTCTCCACAAGGTTAACCTTTACTATGTTTAGAATATCCATGTGTTTCAGTGAAGGAACGTGGAATTTTAACTGTTTGTGTTGTTGAAGTTGTGCATTCTTTGGTATTTTTTAATATATTTTTGAAGCTGAAACTAGGATAACACTGAGTATAAGTCTGTGATCAGGGAACACAGCACCCTCTCTCCTTTGCAGATGTTCAAAGGCCTATTATAAATTTATGTAAGCATGAAAATACATTGCTTGACAACATGATGAACCTAAGAACAACTGGGTATGAGGATAGGAACACAGTGGCATTACACATGATACATAATTTCCTTGTTTTTTTTCCAGACTTGTGTAAGATTGGGATAGGTATCTGTTATGACATGAGGTTTCCTGAAATGGCTCAGCTATATGCTAAAAAAGGTACCAACCAGCTTTATCAAATTAAATTATTAAATGGCAAAGTGGCCCTCCGATGTGAGGGGTTAGGGAGATGGGGGGAGGTGGAGCCCTCCTTTGCCTTTCCTTCTCCTTAAACCCCCTTCAACAAAGCTACTTTGTAAGCTACTGGCAAAGCCCAGTGCAAGATTACACAAGGTCTTAATTTTTTTATTCATGGTTTAATAGTGTGTATTTTGCAGGCTGTCAACTCCTGTTCTACCCTGGTGCTTTCAATATGACAACTGGACCAGTGCACTGGGAGCCTCTTATCAGGGGGAGGTTAGCAACTGTTAAATCTGTCTGTCTGTCTGTTTTGTCTATCTATATGTATGTGTGTCTCTGTCTGTCTGTCTGTTTCTGGTTGGTTTATTAACTTGTTTTTTTGTTTCTTTTGAACTACCATGCATTCCTGTACCAAAGAGCTCTAGATAATCAGGTATTTTGGAGCTAATATTATTCTGATGTTGTTATTACTTTACCAGTAGGCCATCTTCTAATTTCTTCTTTCTGTATTTTTCAAGCTTTACGTTGCTGCTGTCTCACCTGCAAGAGATGAGAAAGCTACTTACGTAGCTTGGGGCCACAGTACAGTAATAAATCCATGGTAAGAATGCTAGCAAACATAAAGATGATGTTACACAAGAAGATTTTTATCTTAACATTGTGCGTCAAAAGTTTGTCTTGTGTAACATGGCACCCTCTGCAACACGAATTGATGGCAACAATGTTGTGAGTTTATAAGTTTTTAAGTTGATGCAACCAAAATATTGATTAATGTCACTATGTTACACAGGGCAAATTGTCTTTCATAACACCACTCTAAGAGGAAAATAATTGATCTCCTTCTCTTTCATGCTTTCCCTTATCTTTATTTTACTTCCCATTCTTTTTTCTCCTTTTTTCTTTTCCTTTTTCCAACGGTGTTTTTTTTTTTTTAATGTTGTAGGGGAGATATTGTTTCAAAAGCTGACCACACAGAGCAGATAATATATGCTGAAATCGGTAAGACTACTTTCTTTTTGTCCCTTGAACGTCCAGGCATTCTGACTGGACAAGTAAGCAGTAATCGCACGCGCTCTGATGGGTTCGTTGTATGGACACCTTTCCTTGTACCTTGATATCGAGATGTTTTTGGTAGTGACGTACCCTGAAGCTTTTATGTTTCGATGTGTCACGTTATCACATGTAATGCTGCCACGCAATATTTTTGTCACGCTAAAAATAAACGAAACTGTTTTTATTTCATCTTAGATTTAAAATACCTCGAACAAGTGCGTTCACAGGTTCCCGTTCAAGTGCAGAAGAGAAGTGACGTTTACAAACTCGAAAGTTTGCAGTAATTCTGCTTTTAGTGAATGAAATTCTAGACTGAAATGGAAGGCTGGAATAAAAAGAATTAAAAAACCTTTTATCTTGTATAGCAATATATATATATTTTTAAATAATTGTAAACCCAATGAAAATCTTAAAATAAATACATCGTTTAGCGTACCGGTAAAAAATACTTAAAGAAAACTATGTTTTTCGAATTTTGTTGAATCCAGAAACCGACAGTCGGTTCGAGGAAAACAGAAATGCAAAAACATTTTCATGAAACGAAAAACTTTCACCGCGAAAACGAATTATAAAGGGTTTTTATAATCTTTTAAATAATGTACTGTTCGTAGTAGAGAACGGTGTTATTGTTTCTACTTGATAAATTGTTGAACTTAAAATTGAGATCAAAACAATATGATTAAGCTGACTGGTACCCGTAATGAACTAATCGCGAGCTATAGAAATTGTTTTTACAACCTCTAGATATAGGAAGATCAATATAAAAGCTGAAGTTTAGCGTTTAGATAGATATATCTGTGTATTTATTGTGAATGGAACGTTAAAAGTAAGTATATATACATTCACTTTTATATCGCTACTTTTCGCTTATTCTCGATGTCTGGTAATCAATGAATAGCGCACGATTTCCTCTGACATTGTTCATCATTAGCTTGGTAACAATTTCTTTTTTTAATATCGTAAGAATGATTTCTCTTCAAGACCTTGTTGAATACTGATTTTTTTAACTACAATTTTAAATTTGCGTTGTTTATGAGACCTGAGACCTCTACTAGAGTGGTTACCATTTTAACACTATTTAAACCAATCCATCCCTTTGGAAGAATTCGTTTTGCTGGTGCCGGTAAGACGGAAAAGAGCGGGAAAATTTGACTTCCGTACAAATTTACACGCATCTACCTGGGAAAAAAAAGAAATGGCAGAAAGATTAGATGAGCGATATTTGTTATTTAAATGACTATAGTTATAACTTTATAATGTAACCTTATTACGTTTCGCTTGATTTGCATTTACTGTTGGTAAACTTAAATGGCGTAGCAAAAAAGGGCAGGGGGAGCGACTGCCCCTTCACTGAATACGTGGATTTGGCGGGAAACTCTAAAGATGAAACTCGTACGCGTGTGTTTGGGAGGGGAGAAGTACATTAACCTCTCCCCCTTCCCCCACCAATATTTTTGTGGACGGAAAAAACGCCGTTTTTGTAACACTAGTATTGGTCATAATAAGACTGAGCTTAAATCTTACTGCAAAATTATATCTGAGGTTCGTTAATTGGAGAAAAGTATGAATACTAAGTCGCCTTTTCTCCAATGTTCGTTTAAATTTGTATTATTTGAGCGATTGACAAACATTTTCTCATGATTCTATTCTTCAGATTAGTGCACTAGTCGTGTGACTAACATCCACATGCCAAATTCACCATTGGTCAGCGGTCGCAAAATGGGCTTGCCAGACTTAGGCCTTGGCTGGTTGTGCATTCTTTTCGTAGTGTTGACTATCAGTAGTATTAGCTGCTCATACAGCGTGGCTCTTATACATGGACACATTTATCCTTTTTTCCCAGCTATCAGTGACACAGGAGCACTGTCGCCTGAAAAATACATTTTTCGCGAGTTGAACAACTTGGCCGCATTCTTGTTTATAACTAACGCTTACGTTCGGTACATGCAGTACCAGTTGGTAGCTGAGCAGTGCAGAGAGGAGCATAGCAAGTTGGAAAATCTTAATAAATTTACATTTGGAATTGGAATACTAGCTGGGATTTCGATGACATTAGTAGCGAATTTTGAGATACAACGGGTAAGATTGGGAACGGTGTTAGTTAATAATAAAGATGATGATGATGATGGTGATGATGATGATAATAATAATAAGACCTCTTTACCTTGGGCTTAATGTTCTCCCATTTCATACCATGCGTTATTCCCTTGAGTATCACTTTTTGTTTAACAGTTGCGCATGAAAAGACACAATTATGGATACACTTAAACAAAGAATATTAATCTCAAGAGAATGAAACGTGGTCGAGAAACGGGATACATTACGCCCAAAGGTAAAGAGATCTATAGATCCATTCCGGTATTCAAGAACTTCAGATCTCTGAACTAGAGCCAAAATGCAAGCATTTATTACAGCGTTATGATGCATTATGGGATATCATAGCGACGTGTTACATGAAACCCCAAACAATGCAATGCACGCTGAGTTTTTTTCTTTTTTTCTACTTCTTTTGTAGGAAATTTCCTTTCATAACATTGGTGCATTTACAGGCTTCGTCAGTGCTTTAATTTACTGCTGGCTTCAATCACTCATGTCCTACAAGTTACGCGACCACGGTGTCATCAACAGCACAGCGGTTTGTCACAGTAGAACCATGCTCTCTGCTATCATGACCTTCGCCTTTATCATCTTTTTTATATTTCAAACCATAGCACATATTGAATGGGACAACAGAAGACCTGACTCTCCATATTTAGCTAAACTCAAGTGGGGTCCCGATGATCCCGGATATATATGTCACGTGACTAGTAACATCGCAGAGTGGACGATGACCGCGGCTTTCTTCATGTTTGTTACCACTTTTCTAAGTGAGTTTCAGCAGATTCGAATAACATCAGATATTTCCTCGACTGAATATTGGGAATGACATGATTCTTTAACGACCACAAAGAGAAACTCCACGCGTCTGATCGAGTCAGCTCTGGCGCTCGTTTGGAGTAACGATTGATAGATATTTTCTATATTCTTGCTTCGTAATCATTCCCAAAAGAATAAAATAAAAGCCATGGCCATCATGTCGCAAAATATAATAAAAAAGTTCATTAAAAATCTGCCAAATTCTTCCAACATGGCGTTGCCTCTATATATGACAAGTGAATTTTTATCATTCGAATTATTATTTTAAATAGCTTTTTCCGCGCCAGCCCAAATATCAAACAATTAACACCTTATATTCGGAAAAACAAACTATTTCCGACCTCAGATAGTCCAATAATATTTTAATCTTCCCGTGAGTGAACAAATTCCATGTTTAATTAATAAAGTTGGCGACTTTCAATTCTCCGTGCTAGATCGCCTTCACCTTGTTTTAAGTCATTTTTACTTGCTAGATTTTTACTTGAGATTTATTAATGCAAGTGCTGAAAGCTAATATAGAAAGCATAAAAAGATTTGCTCGAGTTTTAATTTTTGTATGTATTATCGTATGGATTGAGCTGGCCATGCAGTGTTTTGAAATTCTTGACCGGCTGCCGGTCATTTAGACACTTCTATACGACACTTCCTTTTTTCTTATTCTTTTCTTTCTTTTTTTTCAGGGATATTCCTCTCTTATATTTCAATTTGACGGATTTGGGTAGACAGGAATAGGTTGCTCAAGAATAGAAAGTTTCTCTATTCTATAGTTTATTATTTTACAAAAAGAAAAACGGAAAAAATGAACAAAAGCGTGAGTAGGTATAATGTTTAGGTCACCCATCCGGGTGCTAACCCTCCTTAGACGACCTTGACTCAGTATCTTGAACGACAACGATTTATCCACTGGACCACGGTTCCAGGTGAATCAGCATAACAATAGCCGTGAAAACAATGCACCGAATAGACTAGACTTTTTAACATATTTTCAACCGATTTTGTGCGTGGCAGCCGGATGCAAGGGATTAGCCGATATGGTCTGGAGGCCGGCTGGTCTCTCCCCTGATGCTTTGGCTAGAACATTTTCTTGCGTAATTCGTACACCCAAGGACAGAAGGATTTAATTGCCGTCATGTCCGAAGTCCATACGCCGCCTCAGCTCTACGGATTTCTCGGGGGTATGGCACAGTGGAGTCGATTTTTTTTTTTTAATTTAATTTAATTTAATTTTTTTTTAATTACTGTTGGTGGGTTCGAATCCCATCTTATCCACATTAGATTTTTTCTTTTTCTAAATCCCTTTTTCATAAGATTTAAATCTTCAACAATATATAAGCTGATGCAATTATATATTTTTTCCAGTAAAAAAAGATTATTCCTAGTCGGTTGCTTATAAGCCTACACGAGTTCGATTAGATAAGCAATAGCAATCCGCGAAAAGTAAAGCTATGCTTTCCTTATCTTTCCTGGCAAAGTAAATACCCAAAGGATGGTAAGAAGATATGAAAAGTTAATTGGTGATTCTGAATGCGAAAATTAGGATTTTTTGATCTTATTGCGTCATGGCGCAAGATAATATTCACAAGTAGGTGTACATGCATAACACAAAACTGTATATTTCATCTTAAAAAGGGACAGAATTACCTGAAATTAGTTTAATATAATATAGAGAACACCTTAACGGAGAGGATTGTCTTAGGAGAGTTAAACGAATTCATTCTTTTATGTGAAAAACTTTATTATCTTTTGGCTAGCTCATCGCAAACCTCTTCAGATGTACTAGGTCGACTCTGTGCATGATACAGGCAATCCAGTTAACGCCTATAGGGCGTCTCGTATAACTGATAGATGTAACAAAGGTTTCATATCATCAGGTAATTTTTAAAAAAAAACATCGCTGAACGGTCCTGTGAAGAAACTAGATGCCATTGTACAAGAGAATATTCTCTTGCATAGTATTAATATTTTATGACAATTATAACAGTGCGATACTGAAAAACACAGAAAAAATAAAATCCCTTGCTTAAAATAAAACGTTTGCGTTATATTCACTAGAAATTCCTGCGATAGGATAGTTCGGCCAACACCAACTAACTTTGAAAAGCAATTTTCCCTTACGGCACCTTCACCTTAGGGCCACTTCAGCCATGAGGTTGTTGTTTGTGCCAAGACGATTCGTGACGAAACCACGAAAAAATCTTAATTTTCAAGCATATGACAATTGGTTTTTAATAACAAACTTGCCTAAAAGTACTCATTGCTTTGTCAAGTACGAAATATCGATCGTGCGATTTATGATACGTGTCAATTACACGGAGCCGGACTGCAGGTTGCCCCTAAGCAGATTAATTTTAGCTGAAGTACTAATAGAATAATTGATTAATAGAGAATAGTAGATCTAATTAATTATTAACAATGAACTTGGCACGTATTTTTGTTTCACGGGCTGAGTAAAATTGAATTCTCGTACCCAGACCCTACGCCTTTTTTTTTGTTTGTTTTTTGTTTTTTGATCAGGGCCACATAAAGACCGTAAGACGATACTGGAAAGTACAACGATCATAACCGGGCGAGCTAACTATCAGATCTAAATTGATAATGAAGCTAGCCAGCAAGCGTTCAATAAATAGGCCATTTGCATTATGGCGTCATTTTACTACAACTACCAAAATGCTTCGTGTAATTTTCTTTCTTATTCAAATTTGTAGTTCCTCATGGGAATAGTGAGACAATTGGTGCTAATTAACAGAACAAAAGACAGTGTGCAGTGGAGCTATGGTAGTGGTAGTAAATGACGCCATAATCAAATGGCCTATTGTTGCCAACTAATTCTGAATACAAGGATTACTTAAATAACAGGACGCTGTGTGAAGCATGCTATACGAAAACGATTATTTTAAAATACAATTTTTAATCAAACATTTAGCTTTTTTAACAATATGACAGCACAACGTTGATATTCATATACTTACGAAAGAAGGGGAAAAACGATTAAACAAGAAAAAAACAATATACTACTCTTTAAATTAAATATATTGAAAATGGAAGGGAATGATGGAAAGAGTTAAAAAGGAAAAGAGAGTTAGGAAGAGAACTAATGGAACAGAAGGAAAAACACGTGGGTTAAGTTTGATGAGAGAGAAGGAAGGAAAGAAGAGCCATTTATGATAAGTGTTAGCCACAGAGTCTGCATGATGTCCGCAGGCAGAATGGTTTGAGGTGCAATAGCTAGTAGGATAATATTTAATTAATAGAGGATAATATACCTATTAATCATTAATTATGAACAATAAACTTGAGAAGTTGGGAACGTTTGATGAGAAGGAAATGAAAGATAGAAAGAAAGGAGTACAGTTTCGAGTACAATTAGAGATTTTATTGCACGGATGGGTTTTTCAAAGAGCTTCAAAACAGCACGAATCCGACATTTGAGATATTTCCGAAAAACACAACAAAATTAATTCCAAATTGAACCATATGAGTGGCTACTGACCAATAATTTACCATTTTTAATTTGCACTACAATGGAAATCTACGAACATCTGTTTAGTACAAAAAAAGACAAAACTCTATGTTAGCCAACTTAGTCGGTTGGCAAAAAAAGAGGAACAAGTACAAGGTACAAGTTACTTTCAACATGGTTGTCCTAAGCATTGCGTTAGCGTTCGTTTTGTTTCGCCTTCCTATGTGTCAAGACGTTTTTCGTCCAAGTAATTCAGGTGTTATTTCGTTTGGAAACTTCTTTCCTCACAAAGACCACAAGCTTGTTGCAGCGAAACTGAAGGACGAAAGAGTCGAATCTTCTGAAGAATGCCTAGTTCAATGCGTCCTAACTCACGGATGTTTATCTGTCAATGTGAACACAACTGGTGATGATCAAGGCTTGTATGTGTGTGGACTCCTGGCTTCTGACAAATATGGAAACCAGTCATATTTTAGACCAAGCAAAGGGATTGATCACTACAGCATTGCGGTGAGTACTTCTTTGTCTCCCTGTCCTAATTAAATGTTTATCTTAATTCCCTGTGCACGGGTGAACTCATGCACAAAATATGCTATGAGAGAGAAAATTAATGTTTTTACAGACTAAGCTAGACATCAGTTTTCTAATTACTATTTCTTATCATATGAAAACAAGATAAAGAACGATCAATTAGCTACTAAAAATATCGATATAAGATTTCAGTAAGGCTATCATCACGCACAAGTTTAGATAATGGTATGCTTTGAATTTGCAAGTAAACCTCTTAGCTCCTCCCATTAGCATGTACACCTCTGGTTACACCCTAAACACTCTTTACCCCTTTGCTTAGTTATTTTAGCACTATTCGTTTAAATCTTATGATATAAATATTCCTCACAGTCTTTTCTATACATTTACCATGTATTCATATATTAACTTTAGTTTAATCTATGTTTAATTCTAAGACTCTCACTTGTATTACTCTTTGATAAGATATCACACTTAGGAATTTACTATTTCCTTTAGCCAATCAAGACTTAGCAATAATATTACATTGATTGTAGACTGGCAACTGTCATGAAGTTATTATAAATAGAGCTCATGTAATTAGTATAAGTCAGTAAGTCAGACAGTAGAAGATAGAAGTGTAATAAAGATCCCATAGCTCTAACCGAGAGCGGTCACCCATAACAAATATATCTTAAACTGTTGTTAGAGTCCTTGCGAGAAGAAACCATGCAAGCATCGAGGACAGTGTGTTCCATTCTATACAAACTACACCTACGAATGCGAATGTCTTGCAGGCACACTGGGACAAGACTGTCAGATACCAGGTAACCGTAGCAACGAAACAGAAGAAATGAATCTAACAGTAAGTATATTTACTTTTATCATTCGTGTTCATCAGATTTCCGCAGCTGCGCACAACGATTTGCCGCTGGATACACGAACAGCGGTATCTACGAAATCATTACTCCAGACAAAAACAAGATCGACGTTTACTGTGACCATGACAACGGAGAAGGTAAAGTGAACCCTTAAATATTACAAACTATAGAGATCAGCATTTTGCTGACTTTCTTACTTTGACCATATTAGATGATTCAGGCTGGACGATGGTCTTTAAGGCCGTAAGTGGTGTACCACTACAACAACAAGGTCCTTCAGTATTATGGCTGTCCAACTCTCTTCTAGAATCCTCGTCGTCAGCTTTACCCATAAACAGCTCTTCCAGACAGCACTACGAAAACAGAATCGTAGAACACTGGCAGGCATTCAATCCAACACAGGTACTGTAGTATTTATTCTGTTTGTTAGCAATAGCTTTTGAAAAAAGGCGGGAACGAAAGTCACGTGACCAAAGAGCCTGCAAGTTTGTTTATAGTCCTAGCTACTGGGAATTCAATTTGTTGTAGGTTCGATTGTCGTTGTACAAGAACAAGACAGAGGTTGTTCGTTTGGTATTCAACGCCAAAGGATCTACCAAGACCAACTGGTTTTCTCGTGATCGTCTTTTAACAAGTCCCTGGACCGACATACATTCCCAGCCTGTCAACATCTTCTCCATCGTTGGTGATATAAGGAATAATTTGAGGCGAACCTTTTTCATAAACAGCGAATATTCTGATTGCACAACAGACTTAGGATGGATGGTTCTTAAGGAGCAGATCCTAGGAGGATGCACCTGGGAAAACCATCTTCAGCAGTTCTCGGTATCATACTCTCAAACCAACAGCCGCGTACAGTGGTCAAACAAAGGTGAGAGTACTCAACAGTAAAGAAGAGCCTCATTTGCCTATCAACAACTAACGAACATTTTTTTATTTTGACAGACTCAACGTCCGTGGCTAACTTGATAGCCATATACATACGATGATCACGTGACATGAAGACTACCTACCTGCGATGATCACGTGATATGATGACTATATACATACGATGATCACGTGATATGATGACTATATACATACGATGATCACGTGACATGATGACTATATACATACGATGATCACGTGATATGATGACTATATGCATACGATGATCACGTGATATGATGACAATATACATACGATGATCACGTGATATGATGACTATATACATACGATGATCACGTGACATGATGACTATATACATACGATGATCAGGTGATATGACAATATACATACGATGATCACCTGATATGATGACTATATACATACGATGATCACCTGATATGATGACTATATACATACGATGATCACGTGATATGATGACAATATACATACGATGATCACCTGATATGATGACAATATACATACGATGATCACGTGATATGATGACAATATACATACGATGATCACGTGATATGATGACTATATACATACGATGATCACGTGATATGATGACAATATACATACGATGATCACCTGATATGATGACTATATACATACGATGATCACGTGATATGATGACAATATACATACGATGATCACCTGATATGATGACTATATACATACGATGATCACGTGATATGATGACAATATACATACGATGATCACCTGATATGATGACAATATACATACGATGATCACCTGATATGATGACTATATACATACGATGATCACGTGATATGATGACAATATACATACGATGATCACCTGATATGATGACTATATACATACGATGATCACCTGATATGATGAATAAACGCAGGGTTCGAATATACGCCGGGTCACGACGTCGACCCTGTTTAAATAAATTCCGGGGACGTTTGATATACACAAAGCTAAAAAATTTTGTTGGGTCCTGGTCTCCCCCGTCGTAATTTCTTTGCTCTTTTCTCTCTCTTTTCCTATACTGGGCTTCTTGTGTTAACTGAGAGTTGACCGAGCGGGACTAGTATCCATCCCTCTCGAATAGCAACAAAAACCAAAATTAATTAACAAACCTTAGCGATTAACCTGCGGAGGCTATAGTTGGGCTGACACGAGTGAAAAACGTCTGCGATGATTCAGAAATGATCTGAATCCGCATTCAAATTACTCAAAACATGTAAATTGGACTGTCAAACATCACAAAATGCCAAAACGTAGTGTCCATGCTTGAAACTTAAGACTAATTCTTTCATGTCTGATAAAAGTATACTCTCGAGCTTTTTTGTATACTTGGCAAAAACAAACCTATATTTTCTTACTCAAACTTTGTCAAAATTCTTAGAAAACGTGCTGAAGTGCACGCATGCGCAAACGTTTCCCCCTGGTATCAGTTGGGCTCAACAAAGGTTGATCATCAAAGCTAAGACCGAGGGGTATTCTGGGTAGTCGATATCCTGGAGCGTTTGGAGAGTTTTTTTTTATACAGAAACATGTTTAAAGGATGAGAAAACAAAGCTATGGGAAAACCTGAAGCAGGAAACAGCTTCCCTTAAGAGGCAGGTTACTCGATACATAATAAGAGAATAAAAACTTAGCTCCAATTAAACCTATTCCTAAACCGACGATTTTCGAATTTGGTACATCTCTCTTGGAAGAAACGTGTTATGGTGTTTTGAAGGATAAGATGCAAACAAAAATTAGCCATATTATTTCAATAGCTTCCTCATCAATCCCTCTTATCTCAAACAGGTTGAACACTAGAGGTGTGCTGACATCAATTTTGCAGTAAAACCGATATGTACTCGCGGATATGTAGTTATGTTGTGAATGATGGCAGTTGTGTACGATAAAGCGTTGGATGCTATATACAATAAAAAGACATCACTCAGTTCAGTATCAGTGATGAAAGCTGGTGATGATTCAAGGAATGGTATTCTATTTTTCTGCCAGAGCACTCTTTCTTCCCCGCAGGTCAGAAGAAACACAGGCAAATCAAAGTAAGAATCATAGTACGAATTAAAAATCGGGGGAAAAATATTTTTAATTTTGGCAAGTCACTGAAAGCGTGCGCTGTTATACCGGAAGTCCAAGAAATCCTCGTCTCAAAAAAGTGGACTATGCCACAGCCCTCGTTCTTCGTCGCTGATCAGAAGAAACGCAGGCTCTGGGTACGAGATTGCATATGCCTCCATTTGTTGCCATTGCGCATGTGCATACTATTTAAGTCTCTTTTAATAACTTTTAAGGTTATTCAAGGATTTGCTTTTTGTCTTTTTTACGCCGCAATGACATTGGTGTCCTTTTAACTAGACCGCAGTTCCGCACTAAGAAAACCATGGGTGATCGATCTTTTATGGTTGCAGCCCAAGCGTCGTGGAATAATGTTCCATTCTCTGTGAGACGTGTAATTAAGTCACCTTTACTTAGTAAGACTTTTAATTAGTTTTCAAACTTTTTAGGTTGATAGCATATGCATCTAAATTAAATGACATATTATGTGGTATTTCGATTGTATGTTTTAACATCATAATGCAAGCTACTGATAGAAGAATTTCAAGCTGATCTGAGCTTTTTTAGATTTAATTTTTGCCAATGTCTGTAAACTGCGCATTGCGCGAGTATTTATAGAAATGCGAAATATGACAATTAAATATTAAAGAAACGTTATATTCCAGTCTTTGACTAGAGAGGAGCATATCTATGCTGTTTGAGTTCATCGAAAATCGATGCCTCCGATCGACCCGTTCATTAATGATACTGAAGTCGTCGACACGCTAGCAATCACACTTGAAAATAATGTTCTTCAGTAACAACTTAAATTGTAAAAAAATCAAAAAATGACTATATACTCGTGAAATGACTAAATGTCGTCAGGAAAAGTACCTGTACATGCGCATTGGGTACTTCGTTTCGGAGCATGCGTAGTTGGCCCTAGTTTCTAACACTTTATTTCTACGATAATTTACAAGCTTTCAAGGTGATTTTTGAGGTGGTTTTTGGTATGTTTTATCGCTGTTCTGTGGGAAATTGCTCTAATAGAAGTTCGAAAGTTTTAGGGCAAACATTATTTAAGATACCCTTTGAAAATTACCCGAGGCCTGAAGCCATAGAAAAGAAGGAAAAGATGGGTAAATTTTGTCATTGCCTCAAAAAGAATGGCTAAGTGGCAGCCAAGAAAGTTGACTAGAATATGCTGCCGGAACTTTACGTCTGCCGATTAATAAACTCAAAATCATCGGAGTCATAACAAGCTAAATCGGATTCAGAGGACTGATTTTCCATGGAATAAAATATAAAAACTATAGAATCGAAGAGTTGCACATAGTGGTTTTCACGTGATCGTTCTTAATGGTTTCGGCATTTGAAAGTTCAAGGGTACCTGTTCTGTCGTCATTTCCGGCCACTCGGACCCAGACCAAAAAGTCCCGGCCAGGGTGGAGCCGAAGAAATATTTTAAAAGTCTGTTAAATGTTCATAAATGCTCGAAATCAAATTCTGACAACGAAAATGGTTTGTTTGGACCTTGATAACTCCAATTTTTTATCATTTTAGGGGTTATATGCACTTTAATGGGTTTTTTTCATTACAGATCACGTCTTTACCTTTAGGTATCATTGCGTCTTTGTTTAAAGACTCTCATGAATATGGATTAAACTCAAACAAATAATCTTATTCTCAATAGAACAACACGTGGTCTGAAATGGGGAAACATCATACCCAATCTAGAGGTCTATTAGCGCCGATATTTCACCGATGCCGAATGTATTAGTTAAAATACGACCTAATATCATTCTGTTATACCTTAGCAAATATCGAAAATCAAAGACGATTTTTTTTTCCGATTCTTTTTCTGCTGTTGCCCAATTTTGTTTAGTTCGATGCAGGGATAGACTTGTCCCGAGGAGTGTTTTATTCGAGTGAAGCTGCAAGAATTTGGCAAGCGATATGATTTGCTTACGATTTCGTATCAAAATCGGGTTTGCAACAGAGAAAACAAGAGAGCCCAACGGAAAAAGCACGATGATACTCTCTCACACACACGGCACACATTCCACAAACCCGATTTTTCAATCTTTCAAGATGATTAATGGTAAACTCTTCCCATGTGGGAGTCTGGGCTACCTGTGGTTCACATGCGACACAAGGTTACTACTACTGGTCATGTCTCGGCTAGTTGGCCTGAGTTCATTTGTATAGAGGCTTTCCACAATCACGTGATGTCAGCGATAACAGAAAGGAGCAACAAGAGTCTTTCTCCCCTCGGAAACTGAATTCTTTCTCATGTAAATTAGATTAGACCAGATTCAATTTCCCCTGTCATGGCTGCCAACACGTAATGGTGCAAAGGTTCTATTGAAATGGCTGGTAGACGTAGCCAATTACAGTAAATGGAAAATCGTTTCTTCAGAATCATTCTACAATATAAATCATACTGATTGTTCAAATTGTCTACCATTGATTTCTTTCATTACCTGGTTGCCTAGATACGAAATAGCTGATTATGAAACCGAACTAGACCGAGAATAGTCGATCAGCACTGATAATGTTCAAACGACGTGCCTCTTACCGACTGAATCTATTGTATTCAGTTAAACAAAACATGGGAGAAAAATAGAATTGAAAAATTTGAAAATTGTCCCGTTTGGCATGCAATGCAGCAAGTTGGTAAAGAACCTCTCCTCTATTTGACGGTATTAGTATTTTACAAGAACTAAAGTATAAAGTTCTTATCTCCATCTGTCAGGTGAGTAAAGAGTTGATACCTTAAAACATACGAACTTTACGATACTTAACCCATTAGTCGACAAACCTGATCTGTTATCTTCCAGTAAATATTTATGTATCTTGGCCCCGAAAAAATAGAGGTAAAGTGAACAAAGCAACCCGTGTTTAAAACATCTGAGATTTAGAACCAAAAACTTAGTAATATTCGTAAGAACATAACACAGACAACTTATGATGACTGAACGTAAAGTAGCTTCGCCTTAGTTGTTTTCATTTGTTTTCATCAAAACGATTAAATTATAACGAGGGAGCGATGACTAATTCGTATATAGCGCTTTGTCATCGGTCTAAACTTTTGAAAACGATATGGCATACCCTGAAGCTGTTATGCAGGTGTCTACAACATGGTGGTTGAAAGAAATTTCACCTGGCCGTCTTAGAATCATAACAGGGAGAAAAATTCAATAAGATTTAAAAAATGATTGGTTTTTGTACATTTTTAGAGTGAACGCACTGAACCCGTGAATATTTAGTACCAATTAGTAATAATTCATACAGAATTCTTTGTTTAATATGGTTTGATTATCACTATTTAGTACAAAAAATAGTATTTTTTTAACGTGTTTGTGCGAGCACTCTACGATAGCAACTACTAGAAGCAATCTGAAAAGATACAGCAAAATCTTGTCATCAGATATTGTCAAGACTGTAGTTCGCATTTTGTGTGAATTTTGTTAGCGCTATTTTGATGAAATTATCATCTTTCAAATATAATGATTTTATTCAGACTCAGGGGAGAATCCACTGGTCATTAGTGATGTTGTTATTTTTTACGTTTTAGGTTCTTAGTTCAGTCAAAGATGTGTCAACTTGCAACAGCGTAGACATGACTATGAGTGAGAAATGCCTTATATCAGCTCACGATAGTCTGGAAAGTTAAATTAAAACTGTGCTAAATGTATGGACATTTACAAGTATATTTACAAGATACGATAACAAGATGACAAGAAAATTCACCTTTCGCCTTTACAAGAGACGGTTTATCAAGGCAGCTCTTATTGTATTTATAACAATCATTTCTCTCAACTGCTTTTATTTTGAAAACCATTACTTATCAGTTACGAAGCCATTTCAAAAGTTAATCTCGTCAATTGATGCTGCAAAAGAAACCTTTGGAAGAAACGATGAAACGAAGGCTTTGATTCAACTAAAAAGAGTTAAGCTATCTGAAATACGTTTACGGTCTGATGAAGGAATAGACGGGTTCAGCCATTTTCTTGGGAGTGAATTGGCGGTAAAAAGAAGAAATGAGAAACCACAAAGAAAAGATTCATTTAACAAGAAATATAAAGTTTTTGCCTCAAAAGATTTACGTTACCAAGCAACGCAAGCGAAAGTGCAGAATGTTGACGACGAAATCGAGGACCGCGTTAGAACAAACCAATTAGATAAGGTCAAAGAATTGGACGTTAATCTTCACAAGTCCACTAAAATCGACCAGGCAATCAATGCCCTGATGTCCTGACAACACACTTGGAAATAAGTCCAGTATGGTATTGTATGGTAAATGCAAGCCGCACCGTGCTTCGGAAGTAAGCGTGTAAAAAAGCGCATGAACTATACTACTTGCAACCACCGAAATGTGCGAGGATCGGTATACGGGAGAAATATGTAGGCTTAATGTTTTAATCAAAAATAACGAGAAAGTCTTGAAGGCTCGATGCAACAGAAAACTCTGTCGCCAGGAATATCACTCATTTGTCGTGAAAACCTTAAATCCTAAAAATGGCCAGCATGACGTCATACACACATTCAGCTCAATAAACAAACTAGAAAAGGGCCTACCGCTGATCATGGAACACAGCAGGCGTAATAAGTATAATTATGTATTCTTACAGTGTAAGGGAAAGTCCGCTGGCAGCAAAGTAGTGCAGTTGTTACCAATAGATCCTAGCTATACTATCAAAGACAACGCCAGTAGGCCCAGGGATAAACGTCTATTAAATGTTAATGTTATCCTAATAGATTCAGTAGCCAGAGCTCATTTTTATCGCTCTTTACCAAAAACTATCAATGTGTTCAAACGCTGGATCAAGGATAGTGCCCATTCTCCCGCTCGAGTTTTTGACTTTGAGTTGTTTCAAGCGGTCGAGGGTCATACAGCAGAGAACACGCATGCGCTGTTCACAGGAAACCTCTTCCCGAAATCGATTGACCGTAACAATCCTCCAGCGGTTGAGATGGAACAATTGTTTGGCCTTTTCAAGAAGGCTGGTTACCAGACCTCTTGGCAGGAGGATCTGTGTTGGGAAGGACAGTGGGGACTTTTTGTGGACCTGGCTCTGTCGCATGACTGGAATTATCTAGCACCCAAGTTGAAGGACGTGTTTATAGACACCACAGGTAATTATTTGTAAAACTCTAGGGGTGCTTTTCATTTACCCGGAAAAAAATCCCGGAAATTCCGGTTGGAAAACAAATGGTTGTGTCATTTCATTTGGAAGGTTCTCGGTCTTCCGATTTAAGTAATCCACTTTTACCGCTCTTTTTGGTTCTTCCGGTAGACGCGTGTGCCATTTGTCAAAGTTTCCCGCTCTTTTCTAAGCTTAATTGGTAAGCACCCCAGTTTCCAGTTCTGTGTTGCTCAGGGTTAGCTAGCCTATTTGGTTTTAGGCGCATATTTAAAACACGGCATTCATGGAAATCGACCAACAGGATAGGTGGGCCAGGGCCCACATGCCCTCCTGGCTGGAGTCCTTGCAAGTCCAGGACCCCCTTGCCCTCCTGGCTACGCCCCTGCAAGATTAGGTAAACAATACTAGCGCTACTGATAAAATGTTGTTCGTTCTTTTAAAGGAATCACACACTCGAGCTGTGAGGTGCTAAAAAAGTATGGATTAATTACTCCTTTTAACGGTCCCAAAGGACACAGGATCTGCTACAATGGGAAGTTTCAGCATTCATACTTTCTCAAGTATAACCTGGACACTTTAAAAGCCATCGCGTCGAATCCAAATGCTCTGCCTCTTCTCTCCTACATATCGCTGAGCGTTGGTCATGATCAGTACGGTAGACGCATTCAAACATTTGATGAAGCATTGTCGCAGTACGTACAGCACGTTGCACAGGACTCAAACACCGTGACTATAGTGTTAGCAGATCACGGCAACACGTATACAGAATACACCGCTACTACGCTAGAAGGACGGTTCGAAATGTTTCATCCAAGCTTATTCATCATCATCCCGAATAAAGTTGCCAAGATGATTGGTAAAGATGCCATTAACAGTCTTAAGATCAATCAGCGTCGTCTTGTAACTATGATCGACTTACACAAGTCTCTGGTGGTATTGGCAGATCCCGTACCCACCACAGGGATCCCACCTAGGGGTGTTTTTACTGCAGTTTCTCCTGAACGAACGTGTGATAATGTCGAGCTACGGACGCCAAATCTTTGTGTCTGTGACGGATGGGATAGCCCAACTACTAACGATACCTTAAAACTTGCCATGGTCGAGTTTGCAATTGGGGAGCTGAACAATAAACTTGCAGAATGGTTTACTGAAAAGCAAAGAGGGTTTCCACTGTCCCGGTCTTGTAATCGTCTACAGCCAATAGGATTTTGGAACGTACGCGAGCGCAACCCCAAAACTGACGATTCTCTTATCACGAGTTTTGACATCATAGTTCGTGCAGGAGACGTCGTACCACATCAACATGACTCTTTCAGAGTCGAAGTCAAAACAAACGTTTCTCCTGACTCCGTATCGTTAGGCATGGCACTACTTCACTACGATAGACTAACGATGTTTGGGCCTTATAGCGCATGCGCAGATAAAGACGTCAATCTCAAGCTATGTGTCTGCTCAAAACTTAAACGAACCAAGCGAAAGACGACAAAAAGTTTACTAGAGAAGTTAATGGTATGGAAAACGTCTCATTTTGTCGACAGCAAAGTAAGGTTTGAAACCATCGACGAGGAAGGATGTTTAACTTTGATCGAAAGAGTACACGGGAAGGGTGACGCTTATGCTTACGAATTAGCGAACACATGTATGGACCAATCATATACCGTGGTGCTCGAGATGAATGACATGTATAACATTAAAGTGTCTCGTGACGGACCAATAGAAACAAAGGTTGCACCAGGGAGTGTTCGATTTGTGTTTTCAGCCAGGAAGAGTCTATCCTATTATCAAGCACGAATCTCGGTCCAGGTAGTGAGCATCGAATAAAATTCAATAAAATTATCTCATTATAAATTAATAATTATTTATAATTTATGGATTATAAGTCGATAAATGAAATAAAATATTGATATTTCATTACTACAAGCCTGACGATTATTTCGAGTTCAAAAGCGTCGAGGTGAAGATCTGCTGCAGGACGATAGGAAGTTGCTTGGTGTCCATGCACACGAAGGCGTGACCCGAAGGCAAAGCCTTTACCAACCTACAACAAAAGTATCTCACTAAAATATATCAATATATTAGATATCCCATTTAAAAGGGATAACTTTAAATACGGTCATTTTGAAAAAGGATTCTCATAAATATGGTCAAGGATGCTCTTAAATATGGTTAAGGATACCCTAAAATATGGTCATTTGAAAAAAGGATACCCTTAAATATGGTCAAGCATACTCTTAAATATGGTCAAGGATGCCCTTAAATATGGTCAAGGATACCCTTAAATATGGTCAAGGATGCCCTTAAATATGGTCAATTCAAAAAAGGATTCCCTTACTAGTATATACATTTTTTATATATGAAAAAAGGATAAGGTATCCTTTGACGTGATTTAGGAGTATCACTTGACCTGATTTATGCGCCTAGGGGGGGAGGGGAGGGGGAGGTGGATATAATATCTAGTGCAAATTACTAATGTTATATGCAGGGAGATGAATAAACGCGTAAGAGTAACATTTAGATCCTAAGAATTTGCTCTGGCTGAAAACTTCCAATTCGACCACTGTTAATACAATAATAATATTTTCTTCGAGTTGCATCCATATTAATGAATCTTTCTCCAAGCGCTACTGGTAATGAAAGAAACGATACTACAGGCAATGACGCATGGTCTGAAATGGGATAACAAAGAATGAGTCTTATTTGCACAAGCTAGGCACCCTCGCATGATTGACGGAAAAGACATCCCTAAAAATCCAATTGTAGTTTGGAAAATGAACGCTTGAGAGAAAAGAAATTTCACAGTAACAGAGAAGTCAAACACACAAACAAACAAATAATTAATTAAACAAATAAACAAACAAAAAACAAACAAACAGAGCTCATAAAAGGGCTGCCTATACGAACTAACACGAAAGCCAACAAACTTACCTTTCTGCTTGGTTACCAAGCGAGCCAATGAAAATAGCGAACGCATTGACCTGCGAATCACTAGTCAAAACCTTCCCAAAATCCTTAGCAGATATCCCATACCGTTCCAGGTTAGCATCGCTTAACACTATCACAAAGTGTTCATCAGCATCCAACGCTGCTACTCCCTTGATAGCATACGACGTCGCCTCGAGTGTGTAATCACCGCTCATGCAGTACTGCGCATGCGCGTGGATTTGCTTCATGACGTCAAGTCGTTCGCGGTTGTTCTTGGGAAGGGAGTTGTCGTTGACGAAGATGATCTCTGGGGATTCACCTGAATGGCCATAAATGTCGTACTGAAAAAAAAACAAGAGTACGAATTGAATTACGTATACTGTGTCCTCTATAATGTCCTCTACGAGAAGATATACCCAAAATAGGGGTTTTGAACCATCGCATGACGGCAGCCGCAGGAACAATACAACCGTTTTACATAGGAAAGAATTAAAAGCAAAACAATGGATAGAAACAATGGATAGAAAGTATGAGAAACCTTGATTTTGTCGTCGTACTGGTACAATGCTTCCATCACAAGACACGCTGCTTCCATCATTCGATCAAGTCGACCATCAAGACCATTAAATCGATACATACTACCGCTGACATCCACCACGAATCGCAGGCGCTTCGGAAGACGCTGAGGTGTTCCAAGCTGGAAAAAGACAGATAATACAAATACACAAGACTGGCAAAAAAGTAATGTAACTCATTCATAAGAAAAAGTCCATCCAGCTGGCGGTCTGCGGTGTTGCGTACAAAAAGCCCCTACCCCCTTGTAACAACCGCAGATAACCAAGCAACGAAGGCGATACTAATAAAAATAACCCCTGCCCACATACCTCAGGGTCTTCCTCTCCCCTTTTCTTGTAAATGGAACGTTCTCCCGTAAGACCCTCTATCAGCTTGGTGTCATCAAGCTCTCCAGAGGTCTGGTGACGAAGCCACACTCGTTCACGGCTTTTCGCCTGCAGCCCGTCCAAAATAACGCGTAGAGACTGGACTTGACGTCGAACACGTGACGAGAACGCCTCGTACATTTCTGCGTCATATTCACTCATTTGAATTTCGCGAAGCCTGGATAAGAGGACACAGTTTATGTAAAAGAGAGAACTGACGTCACCTCACACGGGGTCCAAGGAACTATGGGATGCATTTATCCTCCCTGTATCCCATATCACGCTACACTGCTATTTAGTCCCCCAAAACAGTCCCACAATGCACTGCAATGACCACTCGACCCAGTTTTTTTCCTCAACCTCGGAATGGCTAATACCACATGTTTAGATTACCTTTCTTTGAAAGCTCTCCTTGCCATCTCTCTTGCTGCTTTCTTGACGTCATCAGGTACGTCATCTTTCTCTTGGTCTGACAACTGATGTACATCGTGTCCTGCATCTAGTCTATATGGGCCTCCTTTACCACCTAGACCTGCTGTATCACGCCCACCTGTCCCACCAGCCCACGTGTTACCTCCCACGTGAGGATCACCTGATGGATCCATCTGCAATGTTTTTTTATTATTATTCAATCATTAACTCCCTCCATTTCTTTTTTATTCTTTATTTCCCATCCTCTATTCATTTCTCACTCATCCGTTCCTCTCTTGTTCACTCGCTGACACAGTAACCATGTCCTTTACACTCTTTACACTCCCTCGCTGGTTCATTTATTTATTCTTTTTTACCCTTTCCTTTTGCTACCACTTCTCACATCAGTTCAATACGACTGTTACCTTGCCGTGTTTTGGAGCATTGACGTCAAGTCCGCTGTCCCGTGAATAAGTAACCTACAGTAAATATATAGTACTATTAATATTCGTCTCTTGGGAATCACGAATGTGCGCTATTCGTCCACCGCATCCCACCAAAATGGTCGTGTGTTCTAACCACTCGCGCTCGTGTGGCTGTTTGTTCGCTATTGTCTAATCTTCTAAAACAAAGACATTCTATTTGTCAATGTACCATTTTCCCGCCAAATGAGCCTGAATCTAGATGACGTTTCACCCCCGACTCTATACCATAATAGTTTTCTAAATTCTTTCACATTAAAATTTTTGATTCCTTAGAGAATACAGGAACAATAGTCATAATTAAAGAACAAAAGCAGTGTGAAAAGGATTATGGTCTAGAGACGGGTAAAACGTCATCTCACTTCAGGCTTATTCACAAGAATCTCGCATAAATTAATTTAATTTTGGTGCCGAAAGCAAATTTTTTTGGGGGAGGGGGGGGGGGGAGGGTTGGGATGGGGCACTTGATCCTCTCCCTAGGCTAGTGATAGGTGCTGCTAAGCAAACAATGGCTCATACCTGGAGTTTTTCTTGAGGATCCCTTCCTATCAACTTCCTCCATTCACCAAACGAATTTTCCAGATTTCTGAACCCAGTCTCCCACATCCGTACCTGACCTACAGCATCTACAGTTACCAGGCCATCATCAGAGGTCGGTGCCATGGCAATGGGTTCATCTGCCCAGCGGGCATACAAGGGTAAACCAGAACTTCCCGGTAGCGGAATATACCGTACAGTTCTTCTGCCTATGTCCACCACTTCAAGGTATCCTGTAGTTTGTATTGTGGGTCTTCTAAGGATATCCCTTGGTTGTGTTTCTTCAGTAATTCTAGCCTCATCTGGTACTGACGTCTTCGAAACAACACGAATCACCTGACCAGTGGCTGGAAAACTTACAGGGGTGACAGAATCGAACGATAATGTATCCGTGGTCGGGTTAGATTTTTTGGAATTATTTTCTGGAACGAATATAAGTTAGAGAATAATTAGTTGAATGTTACGAAAAGAAATGGCTATGTCTCTCACCGCTGTGGTCCGGGTTCGAGCCTCGGTTTAGACTGGATCACATGTGAGTTTTTTTATGAGTTCTTCTCTCCCTTGCCACGAGGGTTTTCTCCGAGTTCTCCGGTTTTCCTGCCTCCGTAAACATCAACAAGTCATTTGAGTGTTTAAAGACCCATTGCCACTTAACATATAAATTGATAAATATTAAAAAACTATCAAAATGCTAATTTAAAAAGGTGGGTTTTAAGATGGCGCTAAAACAAACTAACATCTTTAATGACGCGAAGGTCTGCGGGAGGTGCATTCCAGAGAATGGGTGCCACCACAGCAGTGGTCCATGAAATCCAAAGATTCATAGATTGAATAATAACTTAATATTAAATCGTTTTCCGACATAGCAATAAGGCACAATAATGATTCTTTTACATTCTTTTACGGCTTTAGGGACTATCTAAGAGTTTATTCAAAAGGTTGGAATTATTTTTCAGTGCTGAACACGATTCAAAATGTAAACAAATTGTGAAGCATCACGGTAATGGTTCTTTAAATATAGAATGTAGTGGTAGTGCGTGTGGAGAGAACATCACGGAAGAGCACCCGTACAGGGAGTGGTGATTGTAAAACATGTTTATAATTGACCTATTTCACAATGACGTCACATCAAAACAATCTATGTTTAAACGCAAGGGATCATGGTCGTCGGAGGGATCAAATCAACGCAAATTCACCGAAATTTGTTCTAAAACCCGTATCAATCCACGAAGAGAAGTAGAGTAGCCAGCAAACGCTCAGAATATTTTTTAGGTACATATTAACACATATTATATCTGAAAACCAGGCCATTTTAGATTAAACTGTTTCACTAGGAGCAAATTTTGTTGAATTTCCTATATTGGATTTGGCGATTCTATCCTCCACAAAAACAAGCCGTGTCGTAATAGTGAAATGGGGCAATTCACAATCAACTCGTAAGACTTGTTTATTTACCTGATTTGACCTCAGTGAATGTTTCTCTTGGGAAGGTATAGAAACTGACAGGTGATTTCATAACAAGCTGGTCAGGCTGAGCCACTGCAACAGTTGCGTAATTCGAAGTATCCGTAAGTAATCGATTACTGCTCGACCTCTTGTCGTCTCCTAAAGCCGAGTTTAAGATATTTGATGGGAGGGCACGAGTAGATATCGATTGCCAATGAGATTCGTCGGTGTCATCGATCGTATCACTAGTGACCGGGTAAAGAACACAAGGCACTGGAGCTTCCGGGTAAGGTTTAGAAAGCAAATACTTCCGGTCCGTACCAGTCTCCCCGAGAAGCCATAGGTCACGTGAGAATGGATGAAACTGGCCAATACAAACGGGAACGTCATATGTTGAGTGACGTCACCAACTACATCAACAATGTCCATCTTGTTGGTGCCTTCTTGGTAAATCGCGACCCAATTTTCTTGTGAAAAATCTGAGCACATTTTGAATTTATTCTTTTGTTGCACTGAAAAATGCCGGGTAAGCTTCCGTTTAGTATTTTGCGCAAGAGACCGAAAGCTTAAAAATCGGACGGAGCTGTTCTTGGGGTCAATATGCATCAGCATGTTAGATTCTTGGTCGAAAAGTAAAACTTGTCCTGTTAGTTCTTGTCCAAGAGCAGCCAGCTGGATTTGAGGAAGAATTGATAAGTACGCTCTAGGAAACAGTTCGTATAGATCAGTCATCGTGATGGCGTGTTGGCTGGTTTGAGATGAGAAGAGAGTTACCGGGTTAAGAGCTAAAGTATGGAGCCAGTCCCCTCGGATACCACCTAAAACAACGAATAGTAAGTTGTATTATGGGCGTGGGCACAAGGTGGTGCAAAAACGCAAAAAAACATTTCCCCCCCAAGTGAACATCTCTCATGAAACAAGAAGTAAAAGAAAAACGATGATAAGCCAAGCAATGGAACAACGCCCAAGAGAGGGACAAGCGTGACTAAATACGAACCTGGACCAGTAGTGACAGCATTAACAAAGCTACCCTCGTGAAGAGGGAGGTTCCAGTGACTCAGTTGTTCTGTGAAGAATTCTTGATCTATCGACCGTTTTATCGATTTCCTTCTTCGATGTCGCCAGGAGACTCGGACCCTAAAGAATTTAAACCCGTTTGTATTATTCCTTCTACTAGTTAAAAGTACTTATAAGCCTTTGCCAAATATTTTCAAAAATACGAAGTACCGCCAATTAAATAAAGTGATAGGCGAAAGTAACGCTTTACAGACAATGCACGGACCGCCGTGTTAGTACAGTAAGTGGGATGTCTGTCAGCAAAAAGGTGATTCACCTTGATTTTAAGTTGACGCTCTTCGACTGGACAATTGACAGCTTCACCCGCACCAGGCTCCCCCTCTGCTATTTGCCAGTTAGCCAAGAAGACTGGAGCCGACAGTGGTATCCTATGAAGGAACACAAATGGTATTTGCATCGTATAACAAGTGGCGTTTAATACCTCTTGGTACGAACAAGACTTTGCATGACTGTGAAAAAAAACCATAACCGCACGAGGTCCGGCTGTAAGCATTTTGATTGGATAAGAACTAAAATCGCCGTTGTAATTGGTTCAAAGAAAGTCGTCAATTCTCTACCGTGCTCGTGCCGTGCGCGTTTTGTTTCACAGTTACACGAAATCGGCCCTAAAATAGTAATGTTAAAAAACCATGACACATTTGTACCAGCATCTTCAGTCTTTATTTCTTATAAAATTAAATTTGCTTACAAGTTTCCAGGTGTTCACATTTGAAAAGACGATTTATCAATTTAGCAATGGTGGAAATTCCCTTTAATTTGATATCCAAAAAACACTAATTAGGCTTATTTATCAGGTCATTGGAATCTTAAAATTTACAGAGCGAGTACATTAACCAAGACCACCCAAATTTTGAATCACACTCACAAATCAATGTTTTCGTGGCACGTCAAGTTGGATGCGCACACAAACTTGAGAAATCGGTTTATTGTAAGTATTCTAAGTATTGTCTTGGATATCATATCCCATGTAAGTGAACACGTGAGAGTGTACATTAAAAATAATCTTGGTAAATTTAGAATCTTAATTTTTGTAATAGTAAGAGTGAAGTATTACCAATAATTATTATTCTATTGATAATTGATCGAGTAAAAAGTGCTTACTCTTTGACAAGGTTAGTACTGGCAGCGGAAGTACCCATTAGGTATCCCGTGCTTGTGCATCACTTCCGTTACCACGTCTCTCACTTCGGGATGGTACGAGTCAAAGTCGAACACGTTACGAACAACACTAGCCACACCCTCGTCGGGGAAGGCCTGGGATTGAAATAAAAATAATTGATATTAGAGTGTATACAATATATCCGCTGAATAGCTAACTAGAAAAATCGTACAAATTAGTGCAAAGTTTCGTACGTTATGCGATGGTATACACTGTAGTTTCAACAAACTCGTGGACTATCACAAAAATATTTTGAAATATTTAAGTGTATAAATAAATGCGGAATGAATAAAACAAATTCTAATTGGCTGCTTCACTATAAGCCAATCAGTGTTGGCGACAAATTGTAGAGAGGACCAAGGCTTGAAAAGTCTATTGCGAATCCTGCATTCTGATAAGCATTTGACGACAGATTGAACTAGATTTTAGTAACTGACTTTTATAGATGGAAGAAAACGGAGAATAAACCTCGCAGCACTGGGGAGAACCAACGAGCAACTCCCATACAACACTGAGTATGTGAAGCGAGCCCGGGTCACATTAGTGGCGAATGACGAGGTTTCTGTTATATACCTGTAAGTGTTTGACAACACTGACGACTTCTCTCGTAGAGTAAGGGTAGGATATGAGACCTTGGTCTGCTCTTGATCGAAGCTCGCCAAATGCGTTAACTAACTTGACCAGGATATCTTCAGGGACTGACGGGCCGTACTCACGTAACATTGCCTGAAAAAAAGAATGAAATAAATCTAGAGAACGTAGGAGTGAATAAACAAATGAACAGAAGAACGAGCGAGCGAGCGAGCGAAAGAACAAGACGACGAACAAACAGACAGATGAAAAAAGAATGAACGGCAGAACAAATAAACTTGGGGACGAAAGATTGGTAGAAAGAAAGAAAGTTCAATATGCTGGGAACATTTCAGAAATCAATAGAAATAACAAACGTTGACCTAAGTTTAGCCAAAATGAAAACGGGAAATAGATTGAATGAAAGAATGGGAGAATAAATGGAAGAAGGAACAAAGGAAAAATATATAACTGGTTTACAATCGATCCTGAGATAACAAAGAAATAAAACTGATTAAGGTCGTCATATTGGTTCTAAACAAACACCCAATACACTACTTCAACTGATTCATCCAATATGGCGCCTATGACGTCAATACCAATAACCCATCCAGCACTGTATATTAATCATTTTTAGTTACCATTTCGGACTTGAAATCAGGATTGTTAACGGCATGGCAGCTGAAGATATCTCCTGCAACATGAAACGATTTCTTCTTAATTAAATGGTATTTTTATGAATGCTCCAGTTTCGAGTTCTCTCTTGCTTAGGGTTAGCCTTGACTTTGTGCAGAATATTCATGTGTTCCAGACAAGGCCCGTGGACTTTCAAAGTGTTTGTATTGTTGAAGTTGTGCATTCTTTACTTTACCGTTGGTATTTGTGAATGTTTAGACACTGATGCGAGGCTAACCCTGAATAAATGAGCCTGTAATCAAGAACGCAGCGGTATTCTACGAATTGTATTTAAGTAAATAAATGATTTACCTAGCGCAGCAAAGAAATCGTTGCCAAGGAAAGGAAAACCAGGTCTATTGGCCAGTACTATCATCCGGAACTCTGGATGTCCTTTGATGACATTATCTGGTACTTTTAGACCACCATCACCTATAAATACAACAACAAACGGTTGAGCTTGCCAGGAATTATTTTCCAGGATTTGCATTTAATGTCAATCATTACTACTATTTCCTAACGCTTTCGACCGAAATCAAAATATCCAATAAGTGGCCCAGTTCAGACAATGTGTCAATCCCTTGAGTATTATATTTTTGTCTGATGACAACGGCTGAGAAAATAATACACTCTTATGCAAAATATGAATGAATATTTCTATTCTCAAGATGCCTAAAATGGGAGGGGGGGAAAACGCACAAAGATAACTGACAGCACATGGTAGTCCATGTTCGATCGTCATGTGCAGCAGAAATAAAATTAACAGACTTTTCTCCTTTGACTGAAATCAGTCTAACAAGATGGAAAAGAAACCCGCGAATAAAAGATTGACAGCTATCAATCAAACTTTATTACCTCTTATGATCCTTCTACCATCTCCCAAGACCATTTCTCCACTCTCTACCAGTGACTTGAGGATACAGGTCACGTGTGTTGGTGCCTTGTCTGCCTCATCTACCACGAGTACGTGACCATATTTCACAGCACGGACCTGTGAGATAGTATAAGTCACTTAGAACAAGATTCAAGTTATAAGATATCTAATCCAATCATACTGCGCTAGGTTAATGATTGTCCAATGAGAATGCAGGGACACGGCACGGTCGTGGAAGATAATTTATAACATGAGTGTACCAATTGCTAAATGCTATGTTAATGGTCATCCAATCAGAATGCTAGGACTACATGGCATGGTCACGGTTAGCAATTCACAACACCGTTGAACCAATCACAGCACACAAAGTTAGTGGTGATCCAATCAGAATGCTAGGACTACTTGGCACGGTCAGGTACGCAATGCACAACACCGTTGAACCAATCACAATCTACCAGGTTGATGTACTATAATGGTCAAGCTCTGATAACATAGTGACTCACCAATGGCGAATCTTCATAGATAATAACACCATCTTGTACAGTTGGTTGTAAAGTGAGAGACTGGACAGTAGTATCCCTACAATAAAACAATAAAATTCAAAAGCTGCCCTTCACGTGAGGTTACTTCTAGGAGTGGGGAATGGAGGGTCCAAATTGCCTCACCTTTAGCCCCACTTACCAGTTTTCCATTCCCTGCTTGCAGAGTCTCTCCTCTTTCTCTCCCTTCCTTTATAGGGGGGGGGGAGGGGGGAGACTCTGCTGATGTAGAGCATTTCCTTTGACACACCGCCGAACAAAGCCAGTTTAAAACTAGTGCGCACGACCAAATATAACACTCCGTGGCGCCACACGTTGTTTGACGAGAGCAACTATCAAAATCATGACAGCGTTGCTAAGATACGCCACGCATGCGCGACAAGTATAACGTCCCACATCGGCAGAGTCTATTTTTCTCACTCCACCAAAACAAAAGGAAAATAGGCTCTACTAGCAGGGAAGGTTTTCCACTGCAAGGGTATTACAGTGCGACAACTATAACCAGGGTCACTTAGACAGCGAGAACCAAAATACATACACGTTACATCAGGGTCAAATTACTATTCTTATGCACTCTAGGATTCTGATTGGCTCGACTACCCCAAAGATGGAATGCATTGTTTTCGTTCTAGATCTTGGTTCTCTTGTCTAAGTGACCTTGGTTACAATAGTTGTTAATGTAAAAATGAAGTTGTCGCATGGATCTCAGATGAATGAAAAAAAGACCTAAACGTTTACCTGTGTAGTTGAATGTATTCTCTTGGTCTGTTCAGAAGGTGAAGAAATCTATCAACTATTTTGTTCTTACCAACACCCTGAGAAATAAAACAAGAGAATCTTTAAAATCTCTTTGCATAAGACACAACTCTAGATTTGGCATATTTTTACTCCTCGGCCCTGAACGGTCTGAAATAGTAATTTATCGATTTATGGAAGCCAAAGCCAAAACATCCCTGTTTCGAAAAATAAAAGTATAATATGTTGGATTGTAATGGATAAAATATCACCCTCAGTAAAATAATGCATTTTAACACAATGTAGTAGTTAAGCTAGTAGAGTGCATACCATATTTGCCTGAAAAACTTTGTAAGAAATTGCACAAATTTGCACAAATTAGTAAGTTCAGTAGACCTCAGTAGAGTGACCACAGTAAATCCGTGAAACACTATTTACTAAATACTACAAAAGTACTAGTTAAACAATAGAAAACAATGGAATTTGCAAGAAATTGTGCTATTTAGTATTACTAAAGTTTTACGGATTTACTGTGGTCACTCTAGACGGTAGACCTACAAAACTTTGCACTAACTTGTACAATTTTGTTAATTCACTTTTTTACAGATATATGGTGTGTACTCTATAAATTACAATTACCTGGTTGCCTACTAGCAGTAAGTGTTCACCGAGGGCAAAATCCTTCAGCATATCTTCCATGATACTAAGATGCTGAAAAGTAATGTTCAAGTGGACAATGTCAATGTCAGTGTCTTCAATTTATCAAACCCCGAAACAAACTCTTGGCTTATCTAAGTCAGGGTGCCGGTAGCTTACAGATTTTTTGGAATTTAACGTATTTAGCAAAGGGACACTGAAGACCCTGAAGAAAAAACCGTTAATTCAAGGGAGAGATGTGATAAATTCTCCTCACATGTGATGCTGAGTCCAGGAATAAAACTTGATATCCCTGACATTGCTTTTATAAAATCTCTTTTTTGGATGATTTTGCAGGGGAGTGTCTTTGTCCCCTGATATGTAAAACTCGTAGCCAGCCAATTAGCATGCACATACCTGTGGTATATTATAAAACAACACATCAGGGACCTTGGTCTTGTTATCAGGGTTATGCACAGCTATGGTGGTCTGTCCAATCTTGAGATTACCATCCTTAATTTCACCTAACAGAGAGGAATTCAATGAGTTAAATGTCAAAAGCTAGTTCATGTTTAAGTATCTTTGACAACTCCGCCACAACTGTGTCTGCTTCTCAAAAACGTAGGCTGTTCTAGGATGCTTTACAAGCACTGGGCTATTGTTTTAGCACTTTCTACTACTTATAAACTGGTCCTGGCTTTAAATTACGAGTTTCAATTCAGTCCCTGATTTTTTTAAACATTTTTCAATGGCAAGATGACTAATCATGGTGAATCGAACAGTGGTTATCTCCAGTGCAAAACAATATATGCAGGTCTTTTGTTACATCAACTGTGATTCCTTCTATAGATTGTAAAAAAATTTATTTTTTTGGGGGGGGGGGGGAGGGGGGGTAATGAGATGTCTGCTGTGCTGTATAAATCATATTACACTGGAGATATAGGTTGATTGAAGTTTTCACCATGGTCTTTTAAAAATGCTGTAAGATTATATGGTACATAATTTAGATATTGTTCCTGGTGTTACTACACACAAAGGCACTTAATAACCCTTGCATGTGAAAAGCCCAGGCTTTTTTATTTCTCACCATTTTGAGAACCAACGAGTATGAAATAAACAAGTAGTTCTGGTTTGTGGTGAGAGTTTGGTAGTTCCACACAATATGTTTTTTTCTCACTGGGGATGATATATCCTGGTAGATACCACAGGGCTCAAAACAATGCCAGGTCTTGAAACTGACAATGACAATGTCTGGCCAAAGTTCAAAATTATCATTAAACAGCCAAATGCCTTTTAGGTCAGTCTTCTTCACTGGTCCGACTGACTGGTCACATTACGGCCAGTACGTCACCCACCATAATGACTTGCCAAATTATCTTTAGATCGTTCCTTCCTTATTATATTTCTGGCTCAACATTACTGGTCAAAAGTAACCAAAAAGGCAAAGATTTGACCGGAGAAGTTTAAATTCTGGGTTGACATTGTCCGACATTCAGCTATTATTTTAAGCCCCGATATATAAAACACCTCTTAGGCAGGTCACATTGACTGGTTGCGTGTTGAGCAGTCTGAAATTGGCAGTCATGCATTGTGTCCAGCCATTGAGCCTTTATTATTAGCCCTGTTAACACACATTCTTTATGGAATTATGGAATCCTCTGAATTGGGGGATACTCACATTAGTATTTTCTGAACTACAAATAACTTGCCATAGTAAAAAGAATAAATCCTTCTTACTTGTGATGGAATTTGTTGAATATTCTTCTGTTTTGTCTTCTATATTATTCTCTTTTGTTATGCAGCTTCTTGCAACTCTCTTTCTAAACTGGCCACTGCTAGTTTTGGTAGAAACCTGGAGCAAAGTATAAGAAAAGGAAACATTGAGGCTGTCAGTAGTCACACCTAGATTGCAATGGCAATTTTTACCTGACAAAAAAACCCTTTCGTAGGCATTTGCTTTACAAGTAGAAATTTCTAGCAAAGTCACAGATCAAGTGCCAGATTCGAGGTGTTTTTAAAAGGGGCTCCTGACACCTAGAAAGCCAGTAAATATCTCTTTATATTTTACATTGCTCTTTACTATATTTCTTTAAACTCCAAAGGTGGTTGGCTACCTTGGGTACCATAGGCTGTCTAGCTCTAGCGCTTCTTTGTCATATTTGGTAGAAGAGAGCATCTATAATGCAGGGAGTGGCAAGTAGCCAAGCTGCCACATTCATTCCCATGAGATTAAAAACTCGGGGTACTAGAGGCTGTCTCTAGCTACAGTGCTTCTTGGTCGTAGATTGTAGGAGAGAACCTCTGGAACCGAAGGTAGGGAGAGGCAACTACCCAAGCAGCCACATTCACTCCCATGAGATTAAAAACCAGGCTTTGATTATGTAGATAGAGGGAGTGAGGAGGTGTAAGCAAAGTTATTTAGATTCATTAAACCTTGTTCCTGGTGTTTACTACACACAAAGGCACTTAATAACCCTTGCATGTGAAAAGCCCAGGCTTTTTTATTTCTCACCATTTTGAGAACCAACGAGTATGAAATAAACAAGTAGTTCTGGTTTTAGGTGAGATTAATGGTTAGAAAAAACAATGTAGCTACAAGAGTGGCTTGAACCCAGGTATTGACGTTTGTTGTGAAATGTGATTGTCCGGATGAGTGTAGTCTTGAGAAAAACTGTTGTTGGTGGTGACTGACATGTCGACAACCTGAGTGTAAGTCATCCTCAGGTTGATAACTCACTGTGATAAACATGCTTTGTTGATTGAATGCTCCAAAGACTCTGCAGGAAAGCTGGCCAATCTGTGTGCAATACGAAGTAACTGACGTGTAGAAAGCGATGATGAGACTGAAGAAAGCTGCAAATTAATAAGGAAAATGACATGATTTTATGTCATTTTTATATAGCATGCGACAACAACAGAAATTAAACCTTCATATTTTATTGTACCCTAAAACAGCACAAGGGCTTATCAAAGGGGACAGCTAATTCACCAATCAACTTGAATTTAGCATGTAAGGTTTTACAGAGAAAAGAAAACTGGAAAACCCTGAGAACAAACTTAAGTTGAGACCTAACTAACTCTACTCACATGTTATGGTCATTCCAGGAATTACACCCAAGACCCCAGAGGTGAGAGGCGAGTGTCCTATCTATATAACACCCTTAATTCCCTATAATATTCCACAAATTTGGGTGCTCTAGTCATAGATAATTTTACTTACAGTAAGATCTTTGGCATTTCTTAGTTTGTCTGTCAGATGCAAGAGCTTGTCCATGGGCTCCTTGGGAACACTTGGGACCTAATTACGATGACAGAATACACATCATTTCTTGGGATACCAATACCTTGTAATCACTAAAACCATGCCTCAAGTGTTTATCAACTGAATAATATTGTCCCATTTAAAAGTGATACAAAATATAAATCATTTATGCATATCTGGTGAACAGATTTACTATAAAAACTGGTTTCCAGTCTTGACTACTTCCTTATACACACTAACTCTACATTCTTTATTTTATTTTGCTTTTCCCTGAAAAACTTATTAATAATTCATGAAGGAAACACAATAGAAATCATGACCATGAAGGAGGTTTTATATCTGATATAGATTCATATTCATTTGCATAAACTTTAACTTGGATTTTCTCTATCAAACTTGGTTCATTTCATAAAGAATTCGGTACAATATGAGAACTTACATCATGAGTTTTTTAAGCCGTTCAATAAACTCGCAGATCGTGTTTTATCAGGTATAAAACCACTCGGCTATGCCTCGTGTTTTATACCCAATAAAACACTCCTGCTTGTTTATTAAAAATTACATAACGACATCACATTCAATATCTTTATTTAATGTATATACAATTCTCAACTCGCACAGTGATTTTTACAGAAAGAGTAAAATACCAAACCTGGAGAAAAAACCCTCTTGGCAAAGGATTGAACAATACAAACTCTACTCAAACTCTTTTATGTTATATTACTGTCTGTCTTGTACCTTACCATGCTATATATCACATCTGCCTCTTCAATTCTTGAGAGTGGAGACACATTATGAAATAAAAACATGGATAATATCTCTGAGTTAAGCCACTGTGGCTGACTGCTGCCGACGACGGGTGGCTCTGCTAATCCAATGAGACGAAATGATGGATGGATGCAAAATATACCCCTAAAAAATTAGTATCATGTTAGATAATTGCAGTGGACTTGAACAAAATGGGAAAGACAAAATGGGAAAGGAAAGATAGGAAAGTAGGGCAGGAGAGAATGAGATGGGACTAGATACAATGATAAAATATAGCGTTACTGTTCCTGCTGTTCTAGTTATAGGTTGGAAGACGGGATGACTAAAAGGATGGGATAAGTGGGATTGGATGGGATAAGCAAGTATAGCATATAGAGGATATGGTATTGGAAGGATGAGACAAGAATGAGATGGCAAAGGAATGAGAATGGAAAAGAAAAGTTAACAAACCTTGCATTTATCTCTTCATCATTTAAATTGAGTTTGTCTTTCAATGCTTGATAGCGTTCATGACTTATGAGTCGAGAGCCATCATATAGTTGAAGCTCACGATCATGAACTACTCTAAAAAATCAAAACAACAAGAATGAAATGCTTATTATATGATATCATATTACAAGAGAGAGCCAAGGAAGGTTTGTTAATAATAATTTGTAATTCAAGAAATTCTACATCCTTTCTTGATTGAGAGGTTGTTTCAGGGTTCAATCTGTAAGTTTGCAGAGCAGCCTCCTTAGATCAGCCCAAAGGTTGTTTCAGGGTTTGATCTGTGGGTTAGCAGTACCCCTTAGATCAGCCCAAAGGTTGTTTCAGGGTTTGATCTGTGGGTTAGCAGTACCCCTTAGATCAGCCCAAAGGTTGTTTCAGGGTTTAATTTAAGGGTTAGCTGTACCTTGCTTCAGATAAGCTCTCCCCAAGAGGTTGCTTCAGGGCTCAATAGAATTTGAACCCATTCCAACATGAAACTACATGAAACTGCCCTGACTGTAAGAAATTCTAATCAGCCAAATGTTTACTGCGTACAGAATTAACTAACCTATGCAGAACAGCTAGTGTTCCAGGATTGACTCTATGTAAGCCATCTAATTCTGCAATATGACCCTCCAGAGCAGCAGTAACAAGAGCAGAAGGTCTCCAGCTTGTATCCCCATTAGCTTGGGTTATTCTTTGTTGAAGGAGATCACGTGAAGTCATGTCCTGGTATAATACCACTGGTTCTATCCTGTAGCCTAATATGTTAGCAAACTGTCGTACAATGACTGTTTTACCACAACCCTTGAAGAATAGAACGTGAAAGAATCTCAAAATATGCAACTAATTCACTTATTTATGTGAACGATTAAATAGATAAATGAAAAAACAAGAGTGGAACAATGGTTGCGTAAGGGAATAAATGAATGAATGAATAGGTGGGTGGGTGGTTTGATGGAGGAAGAGAGGGAGAGAGGGAGGGAGGGAGGGAGGGAGGGAGGGAAGAAGTGGAGAGAGATATATACTGTAGGGAGAGAAGGTATTTACTTTAAAGTGTATATGACACGAAAACATTTCATCCTTTAAAATGTATAGTTTGTTAGTAATAATAAATATATCATAATAAAATTTGTTTCCAAAGCATATTTCTTGAGATATTTGAAAAAATTAATCCCAATTTGTGACATCATTTTGTTGACATGTACTCTAGATTCGGTAGTAACGCACCAAATAAAAATTCCTATAAATTAACAACAAAATGCATATTTTATTCAGCTTCATTTGATAGCTTACGTAGTACTCTCCAAATGTTGGTAAACTGAAAAGTGTACTACCTGAAATTAAAATTCTACATACATGTATTTTGTGGAGAAAATCTGGAGACTTGTAAACAAAATGATGTCACAGCTTGTGCTAATTTTTTTTGAATTCCTAGAGATATACGTTTTTGAAACAAATTTAACCATGATATTCTTATTAATGCCAATAAACTACACATTTTTAAGATTAAAATGTTTTTTGTGTCATATGCACTTTAAAGATATATGGTTTTACTCTAAAGACAATTGCATGCAATATGTATCAAAAATTAAACATGTACCTTTGGTCCAACTAAACAGAAGTCATGAACAGAGTGTGACTGTAGCATATCTGACAGCAGATTACTATGATATGGGGTCATTACAAAATCAACCTGTAAAACAAACCAAAAATAACTACCACTATTAGCCAGTATTAGAAGGAAAAATATTTTTTTAATGTTTTAAAATGTCACTTAGCCATAGGTGAATTAAGGGGTGCTCCTCTTATTGATGGTTAGTCATAGTCTATGGGTGTCATGGGTGGCGTAGGAGTGATAGCACTGGCCTCTCACCAATGCGAACCGGGTTTGTGTCCCGACGAGCTCTGTGTTGTATGTGAGTTGAGTTGTTTGTTGGTTCTCTCCCGTGCTTTGAGGGTTTTCCAGGTTCTCTGGTTTTCCTCCCTCCACAAAAACCAACTTCTAAATTCCAATTCGATCTTGGGCTTTCACCTAGCAGGGTTCTGAGGGTTCCCTTCGTGATTGTCCCACTCTGTGATTACAGAGAAAACTGGTAGATTTTATTTTATAGAGGTTCCACGGTCCACTAATGCTGAAGTTTTTGGTTGCCCTTTACCCTATGCATAGAGGTTCCTCTAACACAGAAGTTTTTGAGCTTAACTATTTCCCGGGTTCTGTGATTCACTCATATGAGCCAAACCTAACAGTTATCGTAGATTGATAAGTTTTACACTGTAGTGAAAATAGGAACCGACGTTTTGGACGTTAGTCCTTCGTCAGAGTCAATGACTAACGTCCGAAACGTCAGTTTCTATTTTCTACGATAACTGTTTCATTAGAAACACCGACGCAGTCCACGCTAGTGTTTACTAGCCATCATCTACATATTGAGCCAAGCCTAGTTTACTAGTTTGAATTAGAAGACATACCTAGCTATAATACAGTGTATTTTTATATATAATTCACAAAGAAAACAGATTTTTCCATGCTCCATTCAGTAATAAGCACGCAGAAATTGCTTTCAGTGCTTCGTAAGTGCTTCATCACTTGAACAGAGCACGGAAAAAGCTGTTTTATTTGTTTTATTAATATAGGGGGAAAAAAGAAAAGAATAAATAAATAATTAAAAGAAAAGAGAAAAAAGGAAAAAGAAAGAAAAAGAAAAAAGAACAAGGGTAGAGGACTTTATTCAAAGGGTGCAAGTAAAATTATCTTACCTCGGCATTAGCATGTTCTCCTGTTTTGATTCCACATGGTACATCAATCATAGTAGAAACATGATTAGTTTTCTTTAACTGGACTGTCGCTACAGGGTTAGCTGTATCTACAGACTGTTTCTGGACCATTTCAATTTGAGTTCTTTGTTTGGTACTGTGCTTGTCCTCTAACTGAAAAGTCTGCAATTAAATAATAATAATAATGAAATCATATAGTAACCATTAACTACTTAAACCTGTCTTAGACACGTCCTCTATCCCTAAAGATCTTTACTCTCTTAGGGTAAGGTTGGGATGCTTTCTAAGATATTATACAAAATTCAAATAAACTAATTATTTACTTAAAGTGTATATGACACGAAGAAAATTCATTGTTTAAAATGTATAGCTTGTTAGTAATAATAATATATCCTAATGAAATTTGTTTCCAAAGCTTATTTCTTGAGATATGTGAGAAAATTAAGCCCAATTTGTGACGTCATCTTGTTGACATGTACTCTAGATTAGGTAGTAATGCACTAAATATAAATTGTAATTTGTATAAAACATCGACAAAAGGCATATTCTATTCAGCTTAATTTGAAAGCTTAGGTAGTTCTCTTCAAATGCTGGGAAACTGAAAAGTGTACTACCTGAAATTAAGATTCTACATTCAAACATATTTCGTGTAATTGCAACTAGATCTGGAGACTTGTAAACAAAATGATGTCACACCTTATGCTAAATTTTCTTGATTTTCTAGAGAAATACGTTTTTGAAACAAATTTAACCGTGATATTCATATCAATGCTAATAAACTACACATTTTTAACATTAAAAATTTTTCGTGTCATTTGCACTTTATATGGTATAGGAATATAAGTTGTGTCATTCTAGAAACTTTTTATACCCTACCTAGTTGTAAGAAATTTGAAAATGGTCTCCCCACCCATCATGAATTTCCAAATTTCTTCCATACAAACCTTGTAATTTTTTGTTTTCCCACTCCTAGGGAATTTCAAATTTCCTCCATTGTGAGTAAGGATATTTTCTCAAAACACACATATTATAACCCATGTATGAGAATACACTTGAAATGTATATTTGTACTCCGGTTGTAATATATCAAATTGAGCTGATCCTCGCAGTATATGAAGCAACTTATGCAGCTGCAAATTGAAAGACTGTATACCTGTATAGCATCTTGGACAACTTTTTGCCCTTCGGCACCCAGTATCAGGTCATGCGGGTACAACATATAAACAAGGTCTTGTATAGAATGCTGTGGTTCCATTTCCTGAAGTACAAACACATTAAACCATGCCATTAGTTATAATGACATACTTTAATACTGTATTTTTTCAATAGCGCAGCGCAACCATGACGTCATGAAAACGAAGACAAAGGCGAAATTCGGACAAACAAACTTACAAGTTTACTTTTAGCAGATAATTTCACAGCCGATCACAGTTGATCTTAGTTTACATGGGTTATTATTGTAATTTTAAGTAAAAATAATAAAATCAGTTCGTATAATCCTCGTAGCGGTTAAACGGAATGCAATGTTTGTCCGAATCTTTAAGCTATTTTTAGAATCAGTGCGCTGCGCTATTCATTATAGTCATGAACTTTAAAAATCAGAAACCAAAGTGCTTACCAAAATGTTAGCAATCTTGATCAAATTGTGCATAGGAAAGTCTGGTAAACCAAGACCTGATAGCTCAGAAGATTGTAGTGTTTGTGCAAACGACACCAACTGAACAAGCCTGAAAACAATTTCAAAATAATTAATGAGGTTGTAATTAATAATTAATAATTAATAATTAATAAGGTTGTAATTTCAAAATAATTTTAGAGTCACATTTAGAGTTTTAGGAATACACTCTACAAAATTACTCGATTCTGATTGGACAAGAACAGTATAATTAATTCCCAAACTGTACTCTGTAGAGTCCCAATTAAGTTGCTCAATTTTTTTGAGTATATCATAAACAAAAAATAATATTATTGCACAATCTTCTCGTCGATTCAGAATTTAAAGGTACGAGTGATGTCTTGAAAGTTTTTGAAATTAGACAAGCCTTATTGAGATTGTGCGATTTCCTATACAAAAATAAAATATGTACTGATCAATATTCAAGGTATGGAACTGAAATACAGTATTTACATTATTATTTTATTGTAATACGTACTTGGCTTGAGGTATCTGAGGTGTCATAGCTTGAAGGCCAGCTAGTTGATCCTATGGAATAAAAGCATGCAGGAAGTGACGTAAGCTCAAAAGAAGTTAACAAGAAACATGAGCCATAGATGACTACTTCTCACACTTCTTGAGTGCCTACGGCACTTCGTAAGTGCTTTATTACTGAATGGGGCACAGAAAAAGCTGTTTTATTCTTTTTATCATATGCCACTAATTTTTTTCGGTGTTGAATTTATTTACACAAAAAGAAAGATGGTTGCAGGATCTAGCAGCACTAAAGCACAGTTTTCGACCAATCAGCAGGTGCGTACTATCCTAACTATACAATAAGAAGTTCTAATCAATACCTTATAAGGTAGCAGTTGGATATCTCTGGCCTGGAATCTTGATCTGAGTGGTGGGTCAAGTGGGTTTCCTTGGTATTGAGGTACTGGTAGTCCAAGAGCTATCACTCTAAAGTCTTCACTTACTCTCACTAACTTCCATGCATCAAGCTCTTCTTTTGTGTGCTCCTAGACAAACGAAAAACTTTCACTTTCCAGGAATCAAAATAACAGCTAGACATTGATTAATGTCCAGCCAAATTTTCATTGGATTTTGTCTGGTCAAATCTTTGCATTACCAGTCATTTTAACCTCAGTAACGTTGAGCTAAAATGGGGTATAGTACAGTACAGTATGACCATGCTAAGACTAACTTTAACAGTGATTACTGTATAAATGGCGACTGACTGGCCATCATTTTAAGCCCTGCCTGCTGGTTTGCTAACTAACCACTTATCCGCACATTCTCTATTATCATCCATTACTTAAATACTACATACCTTCAACAAAGCATCATATCTGGTTGCAGACATTAAGAACCTTCCATCTTCAAGCTGCATCTCTCTATGCACAACATGATAACAATTAAAATGAATCTTTTACAGCTTCTTAACTTTTAGGAATGTGAAGCTGAAGGGATGAATCACCATCATCAACATACGTAGGCATCATAATCATTATTAATTCATGAGGCAGCCATGATGAGGTAAGGCAGGGCTAAATATGCTCATGTAAATAAACATTGTGATATGTAAACAGGGTTTATTGAGAATCATCATCATCACTATAATCGTTGATATCATCATCATCATCATTATAGTGTATCTTCATCATCATCACCACCATGCATCATCCTCATGGGGAAGACATTGTCCTCATGGGGAAGACATTGTCCTCATGGGGAAGGCATTGTCCTCATGGGGAAGGCATTGTCCTCATGGGGAAGACATAATCATCATTACTATAATCATTGATATCATCAACATCATCATAGTGTATCATCATCATCACTACCATGCATTATCATTATCATCATGGATGACAGAGAAAAGTTATTTCATGTCTAGAAGAATCACCTGTTCTCTAGTAGGTTGTTCAAAACAGGCAAGACATTCCGCTCAGCTTTTTCTATCCCTTCCAGCACCAGAATCCTGCCTTCTACTGCAGCTCTTACTGCACACTGATCAACATAGAATGCTGAACCAGAATGGATTTCTCTCCTTTGTTTTAAATCTGACTCAGTTGTGTCTCTTGTTAAGGCCAAATACTCCATTTCTGAATTGGTCAGCTCCTAACAAAAACAAGGTCTTTTTATTTATTGTGCAGTTCCAGAAATCAACCATACCCACCCCTCCCCCCCAATGGAAGGAATTCTTCAAGCCCCCCTCCACCCCTCCCACCCCCAGATATTTCAATTTTCTTTGATACAAAGTCTGTATTCATGTTTTTTCTCTGACCCCACCCCTTTCAAAATTCCTCTGTAGAGTGGGGTGGGGGTTGGATCATTTCTGTGACTATACGTACAAATTCATAAATATTACATTACCATTGATCTATTGAATATGACATCTTAACTTACCAGGTATTGCATGGCAAGAATTCTTCTCAAAGGTCCTGGTGGACCAATCAAAAACACATCCTGACCAAGTTTGTCCTATTGAAGAAAAGTATGTTACAATATTATAATTTGATATTATAATTTTTTTGAGTTTTAGCAACAACCATAACATCTATTACATGTATATCTCTTAATTTGTTATATTGGGTAGTTCCAGAAAATATCCATACCCCTACCACAGGCGGCATTTTGGAATTCCGAAGGAGAGGGGGGGTTTCTTAGATCAGGAATTCCGAAGGAGAGGGGGGGGTTTCTTAGACCAGGAATTCTGAGAGAAAGGGGGACATCTTGGTCTGGAAAATCATTTCAAAGGATGGTGGGAGAATTGATGTTGAAATATCTACGTGAAAAGAGTGGATGAACCAGCTGATCTTCGAAGTCTTTCGATCGCTTCGTAGGTATAAACACGACTCAAAAACCTAAAATTCAATAATATTGGTGCTAACTGATTAAAAAGTTATCCATTTCAAACATCTTACACCATAATTCAATATAAATAACAAAGTAAACATGATAAAGCTGCTTTTTGCAATTATTTCTTTGTCTAGAAAGCTATTAAGAGAATATATAGTGATATGGAATTCCAGGGGGAGGGGGGTACACAGATATGGAATTCTTTGAGCCAGGGGCCTTGAACCATTTTGGAATTTCCGAAGGCAAGGGGGGCAAAAAAATCGATGCCGCCCGTGGTAGGGGTATGGATATTTTCTGGAACTACCCATTGCAGTTTAGGATAGATATTTTAAATAAAAGAAGGTTACTTACCTTCTGCATAATCCATCTTAATGTATTAAGAGTAGTTTGTGGAAGATCTTCAGAATCTGAAATGTGAACATCCGAGTATAAACTTGCAAAAAAGTGGATAACAATTTTTGCATACATTTCCAAAATACACTCAAACATTTTATATACAATAGTCTTCCTTTGTATATCCTGTATACTCACGCCTGTTCAATCCCCACCCCTGCTCCCTCATTCAAATACTCATTCCCTTGAACTCAACCTTTTCACATAACCTATAACCTTACACCTGTCCACACCTCACCTCTCCCCCCCCCCCCCCCCACAAACACCCATTTCTCAAACCCAAACTCTTCAAATATTTTGCACCCTTACACTTGTCCGACTACCACAAATACCTAATCTCCAGCCCCACCCCTTGCATAGAAATATCCCCCTAAAATTCCTGCCTAGAAGCATGGCATTGAGTATTTTGACTTACAGTATTTTATAGGAACTAGTTCTGGTTTCAGGGACGTTTTGACTTTGATGCTAACATCTCCAATGCTAACTCTACTGTCTATATGAACAAATCAAAAAAATATCGTTAGTCGTGTCCATGTGTGAACAATAATTCCCCACCTCTATGGTGAAGGGGGCAGAAATGTCTGACGGGGTATGGAGTGTATATATTAAATAAGTTAACTGTCTTTATAGAATTTTCGATTTATTTTCTATTGAAGCTGAATTATGAATATTTTCTGGAGATATATAAGAAATTTTACGCTTAATATATTTAAGATAAGAAACTTCCTTTTCAAAAATTTAAGCTTTATAAACTTACCAGAACACAGAGGCCGTAAAGTAGGACATCCTATTGAATTAGAGAGTATCCTGAGCCTTCTTGTCGCTTTCGAAGCCGACATTAACCCAATTCTCAACATTTGTTATAAAACTAATATCGACAAGTAAAATAATATTCTATACATGTTCTACAACTAGTCCACATGGTCCGATGCATCGTGTGCAAAATTACATAACATCGTCATTTTTGATAAAAATATGTACAAAAGAGAAACGATAGTTACGCAAAGAGCCCCTCGTAGGTTAAAGCAATGAAATTTAGGAAGCTTTTGGGGGGATAAGTCGAGTATTTGATTCTAAAAGTAAATGAAAAACCCTCTTTAACCTCTTCATCCAAAGTCCACCGCCATTTTTGTATTCGCTGCATGCTTTATGCACAGTGGTTATTGCCATAACTAATCTCCGATTTCTCATCGATAAACTAACGACAAGAGTCGTTAGATTTTCGGCTTCTTCGGCCTCATCCGAATATTTACAAATCCATACTTTCTTCTTTTTATTCTCATTTACTACTCTATTTACTAAGAACGGAATGTTAACTTCTAATTTTTCGGTTTAATGAATAAACTGATATAATTTTGAGGCTGGTTCGTGTTCCTTTTTTATTTATTTAATTGAATTATTTTCTTTCGCGATACGGAAAATGTTTTAGTTGGGTTAGGTAATAAAATACACATTTTATCTTAGTAACGTCTAATTTTCATTCCTGAAATCAAGGTACGGTTTTCCAAGATTAGTTTTAAGCCAAAAAAAAAAAAAACAACGGCCTTTAGGCGGCCACTTTGGGGTCAGATACGTGATTTGAAATGTCATTTTCTTGAAAGATAAATTCTTAAGGTTAACTCCCTTGGCTAACAAATTTTACAAATCAAGGAGACGCCCTTGATTCTATAAAAGAAATGATGTACAAAGAATTCCAAGTTCATCAACTAAATGCGGATGTGATGGTATATCAAGTGTTTGTGGACCGGAAGTCAAAATAGCATGCCATGGTTATGCGTGACGTCACAGCCCGAAGGAGAAGCGAGCTCTAGGACTGAAATGGATGGAGCAAAGCAACAGTGACGAATCTCAAGAATTTGAACCAAAATGTGCCGAAAAAAACCTTAAATTTATAGCTTTGAATCTCCAGATACCCTAAACCAATATCTACAGGTTTTCCTGTGGAATGGTTTGGTTGTCTCTTTTCTACAAGGGTGAGAATACGGTACAATTCTGCATGATTTGGGCAAAACAAGAACGATGCGTGTACGAAATGACTTCTGCTGGACAACGTTTTGGCTTTTCTTAATGTGTTTATTGGACTTAAGTTATGAACGAAATGCCCCCAAGAGAAAGGCATTTCATAGGATTCCTCTTATACGAACTAAGAGAGATCTACGTGATTCAAATGGTGTGCCGATGGAAAACTTGAAGGGTCGGCCAGGGCAAGGATATTACATTGCTACTAATTTAGGAAAACCGCCACAACGGGTTAGTTAAAAGTCATATTCTCTAATTTACATCCAAAAGATACCCTTTATAGCACGTAAAGAATGCTTTCTTTATAAATACAGAGAATATAGACAAGTTTCATGCGATGTATTTGTTAGATCATTTTGTGGTGTTTTTGCCGAGAAGTGCTTCTTTATTGACTTAAAGCTAAAACGTGGTGAAAGATCGATGAGAATTTTGTTTTTCTTGTCTGTCGACAATAGATCGTTAAACAGGGGATTAATAAAACTGGGTTAGTCAACTAACCTTACGCACGTTTTACAGAACTGTAGTATTCTTCTATCGTTTGAAATTAGTATACTTGCTGTCATTTAAATTCTTCTTTACCTTTTGTATTATACTAAAAGTCGGCCCTTAGTCCTTACAGGATATTTCATTATATTTCGTAGGAAGGTTCATCATCTCAATGTATTTTAAGCATGTTTTTTCATTGTACTCCTACCAGTTTAAAAGATTTTATCGAACGAAAAATCATTCTAAAATCTAATTTTCTGTGATTTAGAGTCACAGAAAATTTGAATTAAACTTAATCATCTGGCAGCTCGCGACGTTCTTTTAAGAAATATAAGTAAAAGAAAAGAATAGCAAGTAAATGAGAAATTCTTATTCTTTCCTTTAATACCATCTAATATATAAACTAAGTAAAAACCACCTATATTTAAATCTACTTTTTTTAAGGCTACGTACTTCCTGGTTGCTAGAATATTCCATTATTTTTAACTCAATTCTTCTGTGTTTGGTTTCAGATCAATGTTCTTGTTGATACAGGAAGTAGTAACTTTGCTGTAGCAGCTGCACCGCACCCCTATGTTCCGTATTATTTTCATATTGAAAAGTAAGAAAATATTATTGCTTGCTAATCTTCCCCACCCAACACCACCACTACCAACACCATCAACTGGGGAAGAGTTCTGCAACAATAGGGGCATTATAGAGATAGATATAGGAAGTAATTGCATTCATCCATATGGCACTATTAGGGAAGCTGCTACAAAAACCAATTCCATGAAAAGCTCATTACAATCCCATGAAAAGCTCATTAAAACTTTTAATGGACCATGAATTTTTACATGTTTTAAAATAAATAATACACTCAAAATTAGTTAATTCTGATTGGACAAGAGGAGTACAATTAAATCCTAATAGTATAGTTATATACTGAACGGTACTATATATTTGTTCCTAGATCAACCACATACAAGGATCTAAACACAGTAGTTTCTGTTCCATATACTCAAGGAAACTGGGAAGGAGAGTTGGGCTCTGATCTCTTGAATTTCATAGAAGGTCCTAATGCTACAGTCAGAGTAGATGTTGCTAGTATTTTGTCATCAGAGAACTTTTTTATCAATGGCTCCATGTGGGAGGGGATTCTTGGGCTTGGTTATGCTAGATTGGCAAAGGTAAGTTCATAGAATAAGTAAGAAAGAAAATGAGACACAACATAAGAAAGTTTGGAACTCTGCTGACGTTTGAGTATTTTCCAAACTTTTTAAAACTGTGTTTAAGTTTCCTTCTTATTCACTTGCTGTATTCAACACACCCATGCACAGTCCTAACTAGTAACCAACTAATAACATTATCAATGTATTTGTCAGTTCACAGCTGTCTTGTTGATGGGCAGAACTAAATAAATGCTCTAATTTGAAGTACTTTGTCATGTAAAAGCAATTTGCATTGTTACTGCCCTACTTGGATGCCATAAAGCTAGTCATACTATTGCCATGCAGGTCAAAATAGAGTTTGTAGCCACACAAATTGTTAAAACCATCTGAAGATCCAAACAATATTATTATCAGGGCGGTATTCTTTAAGTGTATAAAAATACTGATTAAGTAACTGTTTTTTCTACAGCCTGATTCTAGTGTTGTTCCAGTATTTGACCAGTTTGTAAGGGAAAGAGCTGTACAAAAGGACTCCTTTTCAATGCAACTGTGTGGTAGCAGTGAAATAGAGCCCTCTGCCGAACCAACTGTAGCTGGCACTATGGTAATGCTAAAAAAATGGAATTGGAAAACTGAGAATATGAAAGTCTTTACACAAAAGAAGATATCACACTCTACTAGCGTTAGCATGTGATGTTGAGTTCAGTAACAGACCCCTTGCATGTGACGTCAAAGCAGCTCAATTTTGAGGACAAAACAAAAGAATATTCAATCTCATGAAAATCGGAAACCTTTCGTTATTTCCTCCAAATTGAGCTGCATTCCAACGTACTGCAATGGATCAGTCTATTGAACTTGAAGTCCAGAGATTGGAGGGGAGTGTTCTACAGCTGATATGCCATCCTTGATCTCTGATTCTTTTTGTGTAAGACTACAGAATCTATCTATTTTTTCTCTCTCACTTTGTTTTTCTTCTTCAAAGAATCAATTTACAACATTTAGACATCTTTCTCTTAGCTTTTGGAAACTGAATTGCTGCATATTTTAGTGATTATCTAAATATCTAGCGAATTACTGTAAGCAAAATGAAAATATGTTAGGCGCATATTGTTTAACAATAATTATTTCATTCATTCTTTTATTCTTATTGTTTCCTTTTCTTATTCCTTCATTCATTTTGGTTACTTCACTTATTCTCATTCATTTATTTTTTATAATCATTTGATGCTTACAATTTCTCATGCATTTCTCAGGTATTTGGTGACATAGATGATGAACTTTATAAGGGTGATCTTTTATACACTCCAATCGTCAAGAAATGGTATTATGAAGTAGTTATAACAGATATTGCTGTAGATGGAGAAAGCCTTGCCTTAGACTGTAAGAAGGTAAACTATATCCATGTCTATAATAATTGATCCTTACTAACCTGAGGCTATTAACTAATGAAAGAGGTAGTGTAATAATTATCAGTCGTACTAATAAAAGCATGTGTTTTCGTTGTAGTACAATTATGACAAGACTATTGTAGATAGTGGAACGACAAACCTAAGAGTTTCTGAGCAAGTGTTTAGTTCTATTTTGGACAGACTAAGAAAGTTTGACAGGGTAAGTAATATTGCCAATACCATAAGAAATCTGTACTGAAAAATTTCAAAGCTCTTCTAATTCTTTTCACCATTCAGAACATGTCTTCTCCAACATGCATCCACAATCTACACATGGCTTCAAAGCATTTAGCATTCTCTTTTTGCATCCTATTAATTCAATTTTTTGTGGTATAGCTTGGCGTTCCAGATGACTTTTGGTATGGTAGACAAATGATGTGCTGGAATTATGACAAGACGCCATGGGAGGAGTTCCCTGATATGTCAATATCTCTCTTATCATCTATTGGTGCATCAAAAGAGTTCAGACTCAAGATACCTCCACAGGTAAACCTCAATCCCCCAAAAATTATGATGCCATTATTTAATACTTTAGGTGTATACTTACAGTCTTTCTAAAGGAAATAAATACTTGCTGACTTTGTCATTATTTTACTTGTTACATAAACATAATCGGCCATGTGTAGATTGGATTGTGGATTTTCAAAAATTTGCAATTAACACCCTAAAAGATATCAAATCACAAATGATAAGAGATACGACAAGCATCCCAGTACTTTTTCCCCGGAGTCCCCCCCCCCCCCCCCCCAGGGAGATAAAAAGTAAACTTAATAACTTAACTCTAATGAGAGACACTGTTAAGGTGCTGACACATGGTGGAACATTTCAAGCAATAAATTTGAATTGGGGCGACACACATTGCAACAAAATCACACAACATCTCTTGTGTCAGCCTCATACTTGGTCAGCACTTATAATTTTGGTGCAAGCTGATTGGCTGGATATTTCAAAATGTTGCAGGTAATGTTGCAACCATGTTCACATGATGAAATTTGTAGCATGCAATGTTGCAAGAGTAGAACATGATTCAACTTTAGATTTGTTGCATACAATGTTGCGTGCAACAAGTTTATGGTAGACACGCTTCAGCAGTCCTGTATTGTGCAATTTTGCATGCAATGTTGAACCGTGTGTCAGCACCTGTAGAATATGCCAATATGCCAATAAATAAAGTACATTTTATCCTCTGTTGCAGCTCTACCTAAGAGAAACCATTGAACATGGACCACTTTTGGGTCAACACTGTTATAAATTTGCCATCACCAAGGCTGAGAAAGGTAACTTTAAACTGCACAGCTTATATCTTGATAAGGAAAATATGACTGATTAACATACTGTCATTACATGTATTTTTAGGTACTGTGATTGGTGCAGTAATAATGGAAGGTTTTTACGTAGTGTTTGATAGAGAGAATGTTCAAGTTGGGTTTGCAGCAACCACTTGTGGAGGTACGTAATGCCTGGGGGGTACTCTTGCTCGTTTAGGGTAGGGATATGCCACTGTGCCCACTGAACCCTGACCCTGTTCCAGAGTAAAATTGCTGAAATTCATACCCTGTTCCAGAGCAAGATCACTGAAAATCATACCTGTTCCAGAGGGGAGAGAGCATGATTTTATATACCCTGTTCCAAAATAGATTCGCTGAAAGCCATACCCTGTTTGGCGGCATGTAGCCATATATCAAATATAGGGGGGTAACCAGTGGGACGTAATGTTACCAAAAGTTCTGGAGTTCAAGTTACCACTGTTTTTGTTGCTACATGCTGAATGAGAAGACAGTCCCGACCTGGAAATCAGTCTATATAATGCTATCAATCAAAAAACTATTAGAGTCCATAAAAGTACATGGGATCCCTTGAGAAGGTAGATGGGTAACTTACTCTAATAATTTATTTGATAGACGGTATTGTATTGTTCAATTTCCAAGTCCTAACTGTTGTCTCAATCACCATGTATCAATGAAAACAGTAATAAAGCAAGTTATCAACCTTGATCATTGAACATTTATCATTTAATGTACCTTCCATGACATGTGGCTCTCACAGGCTGATAACTAACGCATATTAAATATGGTTTGTTTTCTTAGCTGAAGGTAGATTGAACCCAAGGTCAGAAGTTTCTGGTCCCTTTAGCAGAGGTATGCCACAGTTAAAGTATTGTATTAATTATTAATTAATGTACTATGATCCTATAAGCAAAGATTAATCCCCCCCAAACTCTGTGCAACTCAAAGCCAGAACAGAGGACAAAAAAGACTGTTTCAAGCAGCTGGGTAAAACAAAATCTAATAAGAAGATAATTTCACTTATTGGCAAAGGCATCCACTGTAAAATTACTTTGCCCTGCTTTAAGTTGAGTACTATTTTCCTTCACATAATCTTAAAGCAGGCTTTGCAGTAGGGGTGGTTTGATGGTTTAAACCAACTCCCCATTCTCCACCTTTGTAGAAGTATGAAATAATGTTTAGCGCTATTTTAGCTTTTCAAGAAATGCTAAGATTAAGATTGGTAGAAAAACGAACCTACCCTTACAAGGTCCTAGGGGTGGGCCTTGAAAAAAGTGACCTGAAACTTTTGTTTGCAGTGACGTTAATGTTGTGAAAAATATTTTGTATTAATACCATGGCTCATTCTTCTCTTCACACTTCTTCCACACATATCTTGCTGCATACCATACTACTACTGAACGGAAAATGCAATTTTTTAATTTTATTTCAAAGCTTAGATAGATACAATTAAATTCATCAATAGCAGTTGTTGAAAATAATTTCTTTTTTTCAGATCCTGTAGACTGTGAATACATAGAAACCGAAAGTTCAGATACTGCACTATTAACAGTAGCATATGTCATGGCAGGAGTATGTGGACTGTGTTTGTTACCTATATTTATTCTGCTTGGACAAGCAAGCTGTCGACGGAAGAAAGAGAACAGATTGCTCGGAGGGAGTGAATTTCAATAAAGGCCACTAGATGTAATAAATCTGTTTAGTAATTAAAAAATTATTTTAAAATTATTATAAGGTATATGCTTTTCTTTAAAACCATAGTAATGGATTTATCCTATCATAGTTAACAATATTTGCTCTCTGTATCAGTATTATGCAAGCTACATAAATTATATGGATAAATGCTTGCGGCAGCACTTATTGTTAGTGTATTTATATACTTAATGAAATCATAGTTCATTAATGTAATAGCCAAATTAATATAGAATTATTAATTATGCTGATTATTAAATAGGTATTTAATTAGTCAATCAATTACTTAATTAGTCAATCAATTAATTAATTAGGGAATAGAAATATAGAAAGTAGTCTTATGCAGCTGCCATAAATGTCATCACACAATGCTCACTCCCCTAAGGAGATACTAATATCAGCTACTTAGGTGAGTTATGTGATGACGCTAATAGCAGTTGTGTACAAGACTATATACAAAGTTGCATAATTTTGCTTTGTCCACATACATGGATACAGAACAATGGTCATAATAATAAAACAATAGGATCCCCGAAATTGGTTTTGGTAGCTTGTCGATAGGGTGTTTGTAGTTTGTCAGTAGGTTGTTAGTATGCTAGGTTATCAACAGGTTTTCAGTAGGCTGTCTGTGATTTTCAGGCAGATATTGATTATTAGCTTAATAATTAGCTTGATCCCAGGTTATGGGTTATGCTGTTGGCCAACAACTTACTGTCAGCAATTTGGTGATTCTATTTTGTACTATTATTTCATGTATCCAAAGCACAAGGCTTCAATCATTTCATTTGTGAACCATAGATATACAGTCACAGATTTGTAAATTTATTTTTTTTGTAACAAAGTCTGGGAAAATAAAAGAAAATAAACAGATATAGCTCCCTTCCTAAATGTTACGTGCTCTTGCTATGGTCCTGGGCGTTGTTGTCCTCCATCGAGAAAGTGAAAAAATTTGAGAGAATGGCAATGCAGAGACTTGGAATTTCTGTTGAGATATGAATCGTGATACCTAGAAGCTGGGGTTCCTGTGGTACATGACCAAGATGTATAAGATGGGGTTCCTGTGGTACCAAGATGGCGGCCAACAAGGTTGAAAAAGGTAGTCTACGAAAAAAGGCTGGCGTAAAGAACTCACTAGGAAATCCTTACGTATTATCATGGTACAGTATTAAATATACTATAAATAACGTTATGACCAAGTAAAATGTTCTTATGCTTTAAATTTGAACATGGTCATGTTTTGTATTTTTTTGTTGTTGCAGGCCTGCAATCGAAAAACAAGTGTATTATTCGATTATTAACGAAATAAGAAGGTAAAACTCAGAGTTAAGAGGTTAGGGATATTGAATAGAGCTAGTGCTTATATTGTTTCATAATTTTAGGGCATTTCCAGCAGTTTTAAGTAGAAGATCTGTTTCCAAAGCGCGTAGGAAGCAGCTAGAAACTACTGATAAAGACGCATTGACAGAGGAAGACAAGATACTGATAGAACAGATGAAAGAAAAGCAAGAACTGAGGAAGTGTCTTGCTGTTGGAATCAATGAAGTTACTAGGGGATACGAAAAAGATGAGTTGAAATTAGTTTTGGTAAGTTGTTTATTACTTAGGGCTAAGTCTCCTCTCCTTTCTTTCACCTTCCCTCTCCCCTCCCCCCTTAAATTTCATGCCAAATTTCTTATACTCTACCTATAGTGTTATTTGTGGACATTGTAAATACCTTCAAATTGTGTTTTAAGGCATGCCGTTCCATTAAGCCAAGCACAGTCACAGACCATTTCATGTTGCTAGGGGCAACCCGTCAAGTACCAACCCTTGGTCTTCATGATCTTGGGCAAGTATTGGGTCCATTACTGCAGTGTAATAAGACGGCTGCTCTAGGTTTCAAGGTAAATTAACAGATTATTGTTATGGGTGGATTTAGGGCTGCTAATTGGGCTTCACGCCATCCCTTTGGTTTAGATGAATAGCATTTCTGCAATATTTCAATAATTTCCTTGGAAGCATGCCCCACCTCTGTTTTTTTTTTTGGCACAGTCAACAGTGTGATTCATCAAACTTCCTCCTTTCTTGGATTTTTGGTCCCCCCCCCCCCCCCTGATATTTTTTTGCCAAAAGCAAATGAATTTCTTGATTCGCAGAAACAAGATAAAGAAACAGCATTTGACTCACTGGTGGAGTTCATAATTCCGATGGTCCCTGAAATAAATGTTCCATGGCTAAAACCATTTGTGGAAACTAAACAGGAGACATCTAGTAACGAAGGCTGTACTATACGAGGTCAAGCAAACAAGGCTGGTCAACAAGTAGGGGTCAAAAGAAGGCATTCTGATGAATCTGGGAATTCAGAAGATAGTGTTATTAACAAGAAACAAAAAGCTGACGAAGATGTTAAACAAACTGGAGTTGGAGAAGAAAAACCAAAAGAAACTTTGATGCAGTTGGATGAAGAAATACAAGATAACAAAAAGAAAGATTCTCAACATATTACAGTTGAAAATTCAAAACTGAAAAACAAAACCAAATGCAAGGAAGGGAATTCAGAACAAATCTTTGCAAAGAAAGAAAGAAAAAATGTGGAGCACAAAAATGAACTTGAAAAAGTAAGAATTTCTTTTGAGCCTATTGTCATAAAACAAATCCTTCCAAACCCAGATAAAAACAGGACTGGTAAAAGAAAAAAGACAAAATCCAAAGCAAAGTAACATTTTAAAGAATTTAGAAATAATTTATGTTAATCGAAAAATACAATACAAAGTATTTATATTGTCTTAAGAAAAAACTTGAAGAGCAAATAACAATACTTTTCTGGAGAAATTGTGGATGAAATTACTTCAAAACTTTTTTTTTAATTCAAAAATTTATACATGTTAAATATTATCAGTCTATAATATTTAATGATAAATGCGATTTTTGTACAACGGGCTTGTTTGAGTTCAAAAATATAATGAAAATTGAATGACTTTCTTGCAAAATATTCTTCAAATGTAGGTAGTTTCTTTTCAGTGGGAGTATGGTTTTCATCAGGCTAGTGTGGCTTTGCTGTCCAATGGTAGATTTTTTGTGAAGCTACCACCTCGTGATTTGACAAAAGAGTCATACCTGAGATAAGAAAGAGAATAGAAAATAAGATAGCAAATAGACCTTGGATGTAATGTATTCCTATAGACCCCTCGCATGCGACGTCAAAGCAGCTCCATCTGCGGGACAAAACAAAAGAATTCCAATCTCCTGAGAATTGTAACCTATTGTTTTGTCCCCCAGATTGAGCTGCATTCCGACATGCTCCGAGGGGTCTATTTCAGACCACATGTCATTCTCTTGAGAATAAGATTGTTTGTTTGGGTCATATACATGTGCCTTCTCGTGTGCAATTATTGTAAACAAAGAAATAATACTCTAGGGAATTAACACATGTTCTAAATTGGGAAGACATTATGCCCAAGCAAAAGGGTTTATTAACATACAAGAAGTGGCTCCAAATCTAAACTTACAGGTTTTCATAGCCGAGTCTCTCTTTTGGAGACACCGATGGCCTCATTATAGAAGCTGCTCTATCAAGGTCTGATTGGGTGATATATATTATATTTTCCTTTTTTTCTGACTTTGCCTAGAAGAAAATTAATGTTTTAGGGTTTACAATACATGCATACTTCTCATAAACTTAAAGACAAATAAAATTTAATTTGCATATTAATTAATAGGCAAATTGATTGATTGATAAAATGACTGATTAATTGATTGATTGATAAAATGATTGATTGACTGATTGATTGACTGATTGATTGATAAAATGATTGATTGATAAGATGATTGATGAATTGATTGAACGGATGGATGAATGATAATTAATGGTTTAACTCTGGAGAGGAAGATACTTTTTCTGACTAATTGATCGATTGAGGGAATGAAAGAATGAACAACCAATGACAGATAGATAAATTCCTTGATCCATCCATCCATTCATTCATTCATTTAGTTTCACTCACCATAGTCTGAAGTGCAGAATGTTTCTTCTCAAGAGCAGCAAGCTGTTAAATAAAAGTAACACTTTTATTAAGGAATGTATAAAAACATAAAAACATTTGACAGCTAAAACAAACAATGTGGAAACCTAGTATTATTTATTAGTAATATCATAATAATAGAGTACAAACACTATAAGTGTGCAACAAAAACACCACTAAATACTGCTAAATTATGCTAGAGTGCTCACACTAAATCCGTGAAACAAATACTAATTTTCATCACTAAATAGTGATAATTGAACAATAGAAAACAAAGGATTCTGTATAAAATAGTACTAATAGTATACTATTTAATTTTCATGGTTTTAGTATGTGCACTCTAATCCTATTGCTTTCTATAGTTTAATTAGCACTATTTACTACTAAATAGTGCAAAGTGTTGCACACTTTTAGTGTTTGTACTCTATCCTGAAACATGTTTATATGAGCCATCCTAACCTCAGTCTGAATAGCATCGTAATCTTCTCTTGATAATGTTTTCTTCCCTTCACTGATACTAAAAGCCAAAAAACGTTCCTGAATTACAGACGGCTGTCCATTCATCTCATCTTTGTCTTCTTTTGGGTTTCCTAGTGGTTTTGTTTCATCTTGAGTTTTGAATAAATTTCCATACAGTTTGAGTTTGCTGGTACATCTGTGGATGGACTCTAGTTGTGCATTGTACAGGAGTGCTTTCAAGTCAGCTCCAGTGAAGTGGTCACACTTGTCTGCTATTGTTTGTAGGTCAACATCATCGGCAAGAGGAAGGTTGTGTGTTAATGCCAGGAGAATCTCTAGTCTTTCATACTAAAAAATAAGTATTCTTTTTGTTAATCCATCATTCATTTGTTGTCTTTTTTCCATTTTGGGTGAGAACTTAAAACTAAATAAAAATCAGGTTTGTAGTGGATGGATAGATGGGATGGGTGGATGGGATGGGAGGGGATGGATAGATGGGATGGATGGATGGGATGGATAAATGGGATGGATGGGATGAGATGGATGGGATGGATAGATGGAATGGATGGATGGATGGGATGAGATGAATGGATGGATGGATGGGATGGATGGATGGATGGGATGGGATGGGATGGATAGATGGGATGGATAGATGGGATGGGTGGTTAGATAGAAGGAGTATTAAAATATATTGAAAAAAAGATGAATAGATGGATGGTATTAAAGAATGAATGAATTGAAGTGATGGATAGAAAGTATGTATGAGTGAAGGGATGAATAATAATAATAATAATAATAATAATGTCTTTATTAAAGAAATGATAAAATACATATCATTAACATGATTATAATCATAAAACTAAAAACTGATTAAAAGATTACTAATTACTAAAGATTATTCTATTTACAAATGAGTTTTTAAAACGTTGAGAATTAACTCTAGGTCTAATAAAATATGATTTCCTTAAATTATATTTGGTCGTTTGTATTTTAGGCACTATGCTATGCAAAGGATGGTCACTACTAACCGATTTCTTATATAATTTCGTTTGTAACAGCGATCTAAAAGTTTTGTACGGTGGTAAGCTCCGGAGGTGATGCTCCATAAACACTAAGACCATAAATTAGTTTTGATATAACAATTGTGGAAAATAAATGGTCAACTTCTTTTTGTATATATCCTTCCTTCCTAAGGGATCTTATAACAAATAAAGATTTGTTTATAGCTATAATGGTATCTTTTACATGAAGGTCAAATCTACTATCACTCTGGAAAGTAATACCTAAGATTTTAAGACTGCTACACTGAGGAATATTAGAAATAGGCTGAAAACTAAATTGGTCCATTCCTTTCTTAGTAAAAATTATTTCTTTGCACTTAGTAGGATTACATGACATACTATTATTTGAGGACCATAACATGAAAGAATTAACATAACTGACTGAATTATCAGTTAGATTTCCATTAACACAGAAAACAGGAGATACAATAGTACTATCGTCTGCATATTTGATTAACACTTCCTCATCAGGACTGGATGAATCAAATATCTCTAAATCATTAATAAAAATACTGAATAGATATGGTCCACTAACTGTTCCTTGTAATGTCCCTCTATTTATGTTTTCCCAAACTGTTAAATGATTGTTACATATAGTTCGCTGTTTCCGATTATATAAGAAATTTATAAACCAGTTGATAAAGTATGGGTTCAGCGGCATTTGTTTGAGTTTTTCAGAAAGTTTATGATGATTAACGTAATCAAAGGCTTTGGAAAAGTCCATACTAAAGACTCTCACAGCTTTACATGATGAATGGATGAAAAACATGCTTAAATAGATGGATGGGTGGATACAGTAAATTTGGACAAATGAAATGAATGGATGGATAGGATACAATGGACACACTGATTGATTGAGCTGTATTGATCAATACAGAGCAAAATACCTCGTTAGGAATAGGGCAGTATACACACTTATCCAGTCTTCCTGGTCGTAACAAAGCTGGGTCGATAAGCCCTGGTCTGCTTGTTGCAGCAAGTATATATACTCCCTCTAAACCCTCCACTCCATCTAGCTGTGTCAACAGTTGATTAACAACACGGTCTGTCACCCCTGTACTGTCGTGACCACGCCGAGGAGCAAGAGAATCAAATTCATCAAAGAACAAAATACATGGCTTGGCTGTCTGTGCCCTGAGGACAAAAGTGAAAGGTGTTACACTTTATATTAGCTGGAATATTTGGCCTCTTATTTTTAAGGCTTCTTGTGGAGTAATACACAATATCCTATTCTCCCAGGGGAGGGGTTAAGAGTGCACCCCATTTCCTAAGGATAGGGAGTTGGCACCCTATATTCTCTAGTGGCATTAAAGAGTACCCCACGGGTGGTCGGTGTCCACTGGTAGAACGAAGCTTGAGATTGGACAAAATAACAAAAACAAAGAAAGCGTAGATTATGGTGAACAATGTGTATTATTCTACATGTGAGCTGCGTTCTTTGTCTTATTTCACCATTCATTGTTTGTTCATCCACTCCCAGGCTTCGTTCTGCTGGTTGTGGATTACCCCCCCACCCCCCACAGGGGAGGGCTTAGGAATACCCCTTGGATTTTCTCTGCGAAGAGGAGAGTTGGTAGGTAATCTCAAAAAGTGTTGAGAAAGGTTACATTGAGCAGAGGAAATTAATAGATAATAATAAAAAAATTAATAATATTTCTTTTAAATAATAAAATTAATAGAAATTAGCAGATGTACCGTGCAAAAACATCTCTGACAGCCTGTTCACTGGATCCTATGTATTTACTCAATAGCTCAGGTCCTTTGATGCTAATGAAGTTCAGCCCACTTTCTTTAGCTACGATACCCGCAAGCAAAGTTTTCCCAGTTCCTGGGGGACCATAGAGGAGCAGACCAGAACGAAGACGAAGAGGACACTTTGAAAATATCTTTCTGTACTAAGATTAATACAAAATAAACAACAATATTTGTTAGGGTTTTATTCATTTTAAATGTTCTGATAATAGTTGAATAGCTTTTCTATAAAGAAGGTGAATGTGAAGGAATGTAATTGAGCTCCAATTGTAAGAGATAAAGGTAAAGTGCCAGTACTAGTAGCAGTAGCAGCAACAGAAGCAATAGCAAGTAGAAACAGCAGTTGCAGCAACAGCAGCCGCTGCAGTAAATGCAGCAGCAGAAGTAGGAGCAGAAGCAGCTGTAGCAGCAACAACATCAGTAGTGGCAACAGTAGCAGTAGCAAGTAGGAACAGCAGCTGCAGCAACATTAACAGCAGCAGAAGCAGTAAATGTAGCAGCAGCAGCAGCAGTAAATGCAACAGCAACAACAAAATCAGTAGTAGTGACAGCAGTAACAGTAAATGCAGCAGCAGTGGCAGCCAGTGCGTATATCAGGATCATTTTTTTCATTTTTATAAAAACCTTGAGTCATTAAGCTTACTTTTGAGGGCCAAAGAAGAGTCTCCTTCAAAGCTTCTTTGACGTTGTGCAGTCCTCCAATATCAGACCAACCCAGCTCCCCAGCCTTGTGCAGGTGGACTCCTTGAAGAGATGCTGGTATGAATCCTGATAATGCTTGGTGAAAATCATCCAGAAGAAGGCAAGGCTGACTTGGTTCTGAAAAAGATAATTCTTTCCTTAAATAAGCTTGTCTACAATTACTACAAGGGATGGACTTAACAAACTCTTCTCCTATGTGATGAAAGAGACTACAAATTGAACTTGAAGCCCCAAAGGTGATAGGTGCACTTCCACTACAACACCCATGATTCCCCAAAGTCCCCTCTATCAACTATGACTTGACTTAAATGCTTGAACTATAAAGACTTTACCTACCTTTAGTTTTATTATTTTTTCTCACAACAGAGAAATGCATGGCTTTGTCAGTAAGTCTACTAAGATCCTTGGGTGAGAATCCCTCTGACTTTTGAGCAACAGATCTGCAACACAATATATAAACTCATTTATAAAGGCACCCTGGGTGAGAGATTATTACTAGATCTTTTTCTGTGATACAAATAATTTATTATAGAAAATAAAAGGCATGTCATAGCTTTAGAATCATATAAATTCTAGAGAAAACTAGCAGTTAAAAATTCATCAATCGATACCTGTGCTATATAGTCAATAATAAACAATGATTCTTTGATGCCAAACAGTAAAAATTCATTCAATAATTCATTATTACACAGGCTTACTTTAATACAGCATCAAGCTCTTGTTGGCTGACTTTCTTAAATCTTTTTTTGATTATTACAGAGAGCACTTCTTCTCTTTGCCCTTCACTCAAAGCACCAAGCTCTACGCAGCATTGGAAAATATGAGAACCATGTCCAGACTGTAATGCCGCATGGAGTGAATCACGTGATCTGCTTGTTGCTATGACAGCAATTGAACTGCTGTTGACAACCTCTACTGCCAGGAGGTCCTTGAAAACTGAGAAAGGAAAACCAAAATAATATAAAAATAAGCAAGCAAAATGTTTACTACTATTGAAGCCTGATTTTATCTACACATATCAAATCCTGAAACAACCTCTGGGCTGATCAAAGTCAGGGCATGGCTAACTCACAGATCAAATCCTCAAACAACCTCTGGACTGATCTAAGTCAAGGTATGGCTAACTCACAGATCAAATCCTGAAACAACCTTTGGGCTGATCAAAGTCAGATCAGGGCTAACTCACAGATCCAGCCCTAAAACAACCTCTAGGCTGATCTAAGTCAGGGCACAGCTAACTCACAGACCGAACCCTGAAACAACCTCTGGACGGACATAAGTCAGGGTATGGCTAACTCACAGATCAAACCCTGAAACATGCTCTGGACTGATCTAAGTCAAGGTATGGCTAACTCACAGATTGAACCCTGAAACAACCTCTGGACTGATCTAAGTCAAGGTATGGCTAACTCACAGATTGAACCCTGAAACAACCTCTGGACTGATCTACGTCAAGGTATGGCTAACTAACAGATCAAACCCTGAAACAACCTCTGGACTGATCTAAGTCAAGGTATGGCTAACTAACAGATCAAACCCTGAAAAAACCTCTGGACTGATCTAAGTCAAGGTATGGCTAACTCACAGATCAAACCCTGAAACAACCTCTGGACTGATCTAAGTCAAGGTATGGCTATCTCACAGATTGAACCCTGAAACAACCTCTGGACTGATCTAAGTCAAGGTATGGCTAACTAACAGATCAAACCCTGAAACAACCTCTGGACTGATCTAAGTCAAGGTATGGCTATCTCACAGATCAAACCCTGAAACAACCTCTGGACTGATCTAAGTCAAGGTATGGCTATCTCACAGATCAAATTGGAATATAGCATGTTAGGCTTTCAGGAGGGAGAAAACCTTCAAATCAAGATAAAGACCCAATAAACTCTAATTACTACATGTGACACAACCAGCAAGGCCTAACAAGAAATAAGCGTGTTTCCTGTTCCATGAGAAAGATAATTGGTGTCGGTAGGTTGGTTTTTATTTTACTGATACAACAGTGGAAATTAGCTTAATGGGAACCCTGTGGTGCATTTGGGAATGAAAAATATAGGGTCTGTAAAATTGGCAAGAAAATTAGGGTTGGTCACACAACAGGAAACACTTATTTTTTTGTTTGGTCTAATCAAACCTGAGACCTCAGAAGGGAAATGGGAAGCTCAACATACCTTCAACAAGCCTCTTTCTGTAAAATCCTTCTCCTCCCATTTCTTGGGTAAGATTTGGGGGTGAGATGACATGATCAAGATTATCCAATAAGATAACAGATGGTTGGTACCAGGCTGCCTCTGCAAATGCTTGCTGCCATTGCCGCTGAATTGTCTCTACTCTCTTACCTTTGATGAAATATGGAAAGAATATGGATGGATGAAGTAATGGGATGGGAAGAGATGCAATGGGATTGGATGAATGTATTTGATTGGATACTATAGGATAAAATTGGCTGGGAAAAAACTTAATAGACAATATGAAATAAAATAAAGAAAGGCAAATTAAATGGGAATGAAAATTGATGGGATTGAATAAGATGAAGATGTGAAGAAAAGGTCTCACCTCGTAGTGGAATACAATCTATAATAGTAACATGTGCACACACAGGCCACTGTCGTAGATGATGACACAAACTATGTGCAAGAGACGTCTTGCCACACCCCTCCCCTGCATGGGTGCCACTGCCACATATCAGAACAGCTCCGTTTCCAAGGCCAGCTGTCAAACCACCACTCAGGAGGGTAGAGAAGGGATCTTTTGTTAAGGAAACTAACAGATGGTTCATACATTTTTTGAACGGTTTATCAAACCCTCTGAAACAATAGGACAAAACTTGGAGGTAAGACCATTAACTACATTAGTGATAAATATCTAATAGTAAATAACAAACTCTTTGTATTGTTATCTCTTTTATCTTGGGCGTGTTTCCCCATGTTAGACCAATGTCATTCTCTTGAGTATTATTCTTTTTACCTTGGGTGTAATGTTTTTCTATTTCAGACCATGAGTCATTCCCTTGAGTATTATTCTTTTACTTTGGGTGTAATGTTTTTCTATTTCAGACCGCAAGTAATTCACTTAGGAATAAGATTCTCTGTTTGAGGTGTTTCCATATTCATGTGTCTTCTCATAGGCAACTGTTAAATAAAGAAATGATACTCTAGGGAATGAAACATGGTTTAAAATAGAAAAACATTTTGTCAAAGTAAAATTGGTAAGGTAAAATATAAATCATAATATAAAACATAACAAATTACCAGAATTCAATTCCCAGAAAAGTGGAAGAAAGGGAATACATTGTGCACATGTTTGGTTCTAACCACTTGTTTCACAAGTTAATAAATAAAAATAATGTAATCTTATAAAGTCTGACTGTAACTCACCCAAGATCCTTGATAGCACAACAACACTGTGCCTTACAGTCAGACTGGACCTGCAGCAGCTCTGTCACACCTTTAGACATGGATCTCACATCACCTATGACAATCTTTATTCTATCCAGTGTGCTTGGCATGATGTAATGGTAAGGTGTGTTCTCAGGGCTGGATGTACTCGGAGTATGACTAAGAACTGTAATAATCATTTCCAGATAAACACCTACCAACCAGATAATATAATAATTATTAGTAGGATATTAGTATCTATAGATCTAATGGGATAATCACGATAGCTTTGCCTATGCATAGTTTTGCCTACGCATAGTCCTCTACTAAAGTTCACATATGTGTCAAGTTCAACCTTGATTCGACAATAAAGGAGGGATGTTACAAACCTTGACAATCATAGGTCACAGTCGCTCCATTCCATAACACTAGAGGGGATGCTTCACTGCCTGCTTGACACACCCAGGTTTGAAATGCTGCTAACACAACATCTTGGCTAAGATCTTCTATCTTACATATATATATATATATATATAATTGGGTTAGTAAATACCTTATTCATGTAATATAGAAGTAACTGTAACTGTAGTAATGGTTAAGTGCTTCAAAGCTGCAGTGAAAGCGCATCTTCAAGCAAGGCTTAATTAAATGCTTAATGTTTTTTTTATTAAGATATTGTCGGTCATATGATTCTAGTTGTGTAAATAGTTTCAGAAAAGCCCTCTTGGGAGAATACTATTAAAGTTAATTATTATTATTATTATAACTGATTAGTCTGCTTGATAATCAGCTGGCCCATAATCCAGGTAAACATGCCAGTAATCCAGGTGAGCTTATCTGCAATCCAGGTGAGAGATAAACTGCATTATGGGTAAGGCATTTCTTAAGCATGTTGGTGGCCATTGGGCAAGTTAACTGGGATTTGATGCAACATGAGTCCTAGTGCTCAGTGCTTACCTTAGCGAGGGTGTCTCTTGCAGGATGCAGAATAATCCCTTGTACATCCTGTGGCTCGTATGTCACATGACTTATCAGGAACCGTGACATGCCATCAGATCCTAATTGTTTTTGTAACAGACTGTCCATGGATATGTGACCTGGCAGGGTGTCTTTGCTTAGGACCAATTTAACTACTGCTGGGCTGATGGACGTTTCTGTCAAGAAATAGAAAATTATCAACCTTTGAATGCAGGAAGAAATGGAAAAAAAAAAACGATTTCTGTTAAGAAATGAATAAATAAATGAGTGAAAAGAAGAATGGGTGGGTGGGTGGATGGACTGACAGCAGAAAGACAAATAGGTGGGTGGGTGGATGGATGAATGGATGGACAGACGGAGGGATGGACAGACGGAAGGACAAATGACAGATGGACAGATGACCAGACAGATGAATGGCTAGACAGTTAGATGATGGGTGAACAGATGGATGAATGAATGGATGAACGGATAGATGAATGGATGGATAAACAGATGGATGTATATATATGGATGAATAGGATGAATATGGATGCATGGAGGGATGGATATGTCAATCAATAACTAAACAAATGGGAGAACAAGTGAAAGGATAAACAAAAAATACACATCATATCTACCTGGCTTAGGCATGACATCTTTTATCCCTTGGTTTCCCTGACTACTTTCACTCCCTTTGCCCTTCCCCTTACTAATATTCAACAACTCCATTCTCTCTCTTGGCGATAAAACCTTTTTTATCACTACTGTCTTCGCCAGGCCTTCATAATCCTCTGAAAACACAACAGGATGATCTTTTCCACACTTCAGCTTTTGAAATCTAACAGAACTTGGATGAAGAAAGACAGTAAATTGCTTTAAACACTTGTCTGTTCCTTCGTCACTTCTTTCTTGATTCCTAACGATCTGTGACTCATCATTCACAACATGACTTCTAAGACACAAATCTAGTTCTGCCATCTCAAAAGTATGTCTACAACAGTTTCTCTTCATGCCATGCCCTAAATTATTCTCAGCACTGTCGTTTTCTGTATTAATAATTTGATTTTCATTTGTGGAATGAGCTTGAGAAAGTTTATTTTTTCCCATTTCTTCTCCATGAAAAAAATAGTTCCACCAATGATACACTTTAGAGGAATAAGTATCTTTTGAATTTAATTTATCTGGATTTACAGCTGGAGCATTCTTAGTTGTATGTAAACTTTCAGTAATGTTGGTATTTGAAGTGTCATTCTCTCTTTCTGTCATTTGATGTAAAGATGTTTGCTGCCCTCGATTTAAGGGAACAGCAGATTCAGGCCTTTTGGAGGAGGGAATGCTTCTTTGTTTGGGTGCTACTATTACTTCAGTAAATTCTTCTAAGACCACACAAGCTGCAGGAGGGTCTGTCTCACCTGTATTATAAATAGAAAGAAGAGATAAATAGCTAACCCTTTCTTTTGTCTTTTGATTGTTTGGTTATGTTTCCTTGCCTGCCTTGTTCTCATTGGTTTCGTTTGTCTTATTCTATCACATAAACACTCCTTTCTACCACCTCTTTCTCTTTTACTCTAACGAAGGACTAGCGTCCGAAACGTAAAGTTTTTTCATCTTTTCATGGTGTATAATTTACCTTTTTATCATTATCGTATTATAAATAATTATCATAATTTGAGATTTTGAATAAAAATGTTTTGGGAATAGAACTATGGAACATTCACAAATTGGATAAAATAGTCAATTTTATTGGACCCAGAATCAACCTCTGTGCTGATCAAAATTAGGGTATGGTTTACTCATAGAATGAATTAAGCATTTTTATGGAGACAGGAAAACTGGAGAACCTTGAGAAAAACCTTCAAATCCATGGAAAAAAAAACACTACTCACAACTTACCTATAGTAATAACAACACAAGTGGTCTTATTTATCCATATTGGGATAACCTGTCTTCTCCATACAACTCTGACTTGATTGAGCAGATTCAGCTCAATGAAACCAGCATGTAATTCCTATCAGAAGTAAAATAACATGGGAAAATAAAATACTTAACAAATAAACAGGAAACGATATATAAGATAATAATAATATTATAAAATTACAATTTTACCAGAATTTCCCAGTCATCAGGAGAAAAAGGGTCCACATGTACTCTAGCACATGATGGTGTGCTGGTCCTATCCACTAGTGTCAACACAACCTACACAAAAAAAATAAATGTTCATTTGTGTTGTGTGCAGTTATAAAGCAAACTGCAATTGGTAAAACAAGAGATAGGTCTTAATAAAAGAATGATACATTGTGGTGTCTCTTGACACTTGACTTATCAGAACAGCAAGCAAGGTTTTTATTTCTCATATACAATACAAGTAAGGATAGCTTTCATTTTGGATATGGGAGGAGAGTGTGCATGCACGCTGTGTACTCTCATAAAGCATATGCCTTCAACCAATTAGAGCACAAGATTTAGTTTTGACAGATATATGTCATTTGTTTTTGTTTTTAATGTTTATTTTAGCATTTAGCATTTTTAAAACGTTAATTTTGGAGGAACTTTAAATGGGACACTTGTCTTGTTGCTCTTTCCCTCAACTAGTGTTTATATCTTACAGGAATTTATTTTTTAAATAAGTACTATTTGTAAAGCCAAGAAAGAAATAAATAAATAAATAACAGCTGTTTTATAATGCTCTATTTGCAGCATTCTACTTTTTATCGCAATGATATATGAATACCAATGGAAAATATAATGATATTCTTGCCTGTTCTCCATCTTGTATTCCATTGAGATATGCAAATTTCCTGCCTATCTCAATGACAGAAGAGTGTGTTTGTCCAATACCGACAGATCTGTTCACTGCCACATCACCTGACCAGCTAACGAATGCTATACCCTCTGGCCATTCTACCTTGAATATGATTACTTTGCCAATATCCTGAAAAACAACAACACTACTTTAATTACCACCAAAGATGATAAGATTCCTTAATCCTGAGGCTATCAAGGGAGAATTCATTTTTTAGAAAGCGTAGCTAGGGGGCCAAGGAATAGGTGTTTCCATATGTGTTCAATTCGCTAGCTCACCCGGCTTAGTTTTCAAATTTTAAGATGCCTCCCCCCAATACCTAACTGAGATAAATTGCAAACATTTAAGGTTATTACCAGAAAAAATCAGTGAATTAAACCCCCTTTTTTCACTCGTAAATATTTCATGCTTTCCCCTATTAATTCATTCGACACCCTCCCCCTCCTAAAAAATGAATGCTCCCTAAATTGCTAGGAGCCAGCCATGGTGTTAAAGAATAATAGTAAATAAAACCTAAAGAGGATTCTAGGTTTCCTTAAGCCATTGAAATAAAAATTGGGTAGTTTGAATTAATAAGTTTATAATCATTGTTGAATACTGTTAAATATATATCCTGGCATCATTCAGCCAAATGACACCACATTGGTGTCATGTTGTTCAATATGTGACCATGCAGCCATCATTTCCAGCCATAGCAAACTCTTTGTCTAGATAAAATTGAATAAAATATGAATCTTTCCATACATAAAATGGGTTGTATCGTCGTGTACGGGAATTGTCAGGGGAATTCTATTCAAATGCAAATTTGGAGTAATCGGCTAGTAGTCGTACCCTACGATAACATAAATTAAACTATAATAAATATTTATGTGCACATGCTAATGATACATCGTTTAAATATGACTCAAAAATGAGACCACCCAACCGAATTCGCTTCGTGGTCTAGTGGTTAGGTTTAGGGTTAGGGTTGGGGTTGGCATTGTAGTAGTCCTTTGGTGCCGAAGGTACCGAGTTCGATTCTTGGTGTCTTCACTTAATTTTTTTTCTAAGTGAGGAGAACCAAAATTTCTAAGTCTCACTCGTGTGTTCGGAAACTCTATGACGCACTTTGTTAATCCGTACACGACGATAGAACCATAAAATGGCAATTCCATCTTTCCATATTTCATGTTCGTATGTATGACAATCAATATCTTCGATATATAAAAAGAGAAAACAGCTTTCTCACCTGCACAGACGTTGGTAGACGTCGAACTATATCTGCTGAAAGTCCCACAAAACAACACTTACTAGAACTAAGACTAACAGAGGCTGAAAAAAGGCAATTCATAGCAAATTCTCAGTTTATACAAAAGCCAAAGTATTCTCATAATCTCTTATCGAGTTTCTGCGTAAAATATTTGAAACAAAATACGTCTTTTGTCATAATTCGTATAACATTTTGTAAAGACCTACAAATTGACTTCGTCCACCATTTTCAGCGGTTGAGTCGAACGTGGGCTCGCGACCTCAAAATATTAAGGTTTCAAAAGATTATTTATTATTATTTCCTGATCACACTTCAGACTCTTAGTCGGTAAATAACTTGTCCTGCCATAAATGGCTCGATCATATTTTCATACCAGAACTTGAACTAGGGTAAAAGTTTGCAATTAGGTAGGATTTAGCTGAATCATCGTTACCATAGTAACGAACTTGGGGAAATATATCTCCTTATAATATATAGTCCAAGTGTAGTCTTATCCATCAAATCTACCATTTAATCTTGCATCTATTGACCTTTCATCCCTTTGTCGGCCAACTGACATGTCTGGCTGATATAAACAAAGTCTTGGTTTTCTTTTGCCCTTTTGAAGTTAAAAGTTACAATCACAGTTTAATATCTGATCACAATCACGACGGACGGAATATCATTGGAAATTTGTCTGCTCTCTTGACAGAACAAATTGTTAAAACTGCCCTCTCAACTTGCAACTCAACTCCAAACTTACTTACTTCTATAAACAACACCCTAAATTCTAATTGGATCTGTGAATTATCTTAATCTTAAACTTGACCTTTTTCTTTAATACAAACAGAGAATTTTTCGTATGTAAAAAAAAGCGCTACAAAGAAGTTTCATCCATGACCTACTGCGCATGCGTATGAGTCTGTCATTGACCCGGGCTATTTTGGGATTTGGTAGACAATTTGTTTTCAGTGTTGTAAATCTTATCTTTTATCATTACCTGGCGACCCTCAGTGCTGCAAACAAGATGGTCCTCTATGACAGTTGCCAGCCATCAAGCCACGAAAATCAAAAAAGTTTAAAAAAGAAACGAATAAATTGAATCTCAATTGGCTCGACGTTGAAGTTAGCTTACGAGCTGCAAGTTCATTCCAAGCAAAAAATATATATTTATGGTCATGCATGGAACCTTTATATAAACAGGGTTGCCCATTCAACTGAAAGCTGGTATCCAGAGGGGTCCTTTTTCTTGAATCAACATTTCGATGCTTAAAAACAAATCAAAGCAATAAAAGACGGCGTCTCCTACGTCCTTCATGTTACAAACTACATCAGACATGGTATCGCTAGGGGTTCGACATTATTCGCCTCAAGGGAGCCATAATGACACCTTTTCTTTTATCACACGCTCGTTATATTTCAATTTACTCATCGCTTGTCGATCGAAAGATAATAATAATCAACATTGTCAGCATTACATTCATGTGTTTAGCAGAGATGAAGATAAGTACAAAGCTGGCGCCATTTATTGACGCGCGGTTCTCTGGAGGAGGCGTAAAAACGCGCGAGTGCGTGAACGCTGGAAAACGCGTGCGCGTGCGTGAGTGGTGCTCGTGCGTTTTCCACACGAGTGTTTCAAGTTCAAGGTTTGCGTTCAATTCTTCTCTGGCAGAAACCCAAGCCTGTCAGGGGCTGTTGTGTCCGGCTAGTTTCTATTGGATCAAAGAGATAACCCTCCATTCGTTAACTCGAGTTTTGAATTGATAAGTATGTTTTGCATGTCTTGGGCTCTGGGATTAAGTAGACTTTAGGGAGTGAAAGATGGTGGATTTTGCCGGATCTGAGAGAGAATTATGTCCTTTATGTCTTTGGTGTGGAGATTAATGATGATTGATGAGTATTGCTGCCGACGGGAGCTTTCAACTTTGACACAAAATACTCAGAGTCACCTCCGCTAAATTGATGATTTCTTTAGGATCTCTGTTCCCTGCTCCTTGAGTAATGCTTATTATATTTATGGTTTAAAACCGAAAATGTTCCAAAACGCAAGAACCACACAATAGAAATCTGTGATGTAAATTAAAATTGTCGATAAAAGTTTCTGCAATATTCATATCAACAATCACATTCCCACAACTACAGAAGCAAGCTAATCTCCGGTCACGACATTTGTAGTCGTTGCCAAGAATAAGTGTTATTGCGTTTTCACTACGTTTCCTTGTTTTCCGGCCATCTTCGCAGTGGGCACTGAGCCAGTTAGTACAAGTATAATATCATCACTCCAAGAACTGTAATTAATCAGCCAGCAACACAGTATGACAAGCTGCGAGCAACAGTCCTCAGCTGGACTGCGGCGTGAATAGGACTCTCTGCCAAAGTCTATCATTTCATTTCCGACTTTATCTGCCAAGCACACCGGCCGCAAAGATGGAATTCTTTGCTCCGAATTAATTATCCATCTACAAATCTTCAATTAAGTAGGCGTAGAGAGCGTACTGTTGCTTGGAGATGTCGATGAACGGTTTCTTTCTCCTCTTTCTGTTCCTGGCTACAAATATATCTTTTGTACTTCCCCGAGTCTTAGAATGTACAGGTAAATGTTTTTTATAAATATTCGCGGTTAAAGCGCGCTTCAGTTTACTTTTCCATTATTGCTGTTTTCGCAGTTTTATCTAATTCTTCCCGTTTTTATAAAGACAAAATACGATAGAACTAGGTTTACTGTTATACTAATATCACGAGGAGTTGATTTTTTAAGGGTCAGTTTGTTCGTCATAAAAAAAACAGGATCAAAATCATTTGAAATTACGAAAGCAAATGGTGATCAGGTAAGACAAACATGGCCATAAAATAAAACTGTTCATATAATAGTTTTGGTACTCATTATTACGATCAATGAAGGAGTGTTTAATAGTAGGTTGTTAAAGTTTCAGTAAGGTTTTACCCTGCATGGTATTGATGTATAATAATTAGGCAAAATATGTGTTGTTGTGGTCAAAGTCTGGCTTTAATCTGTGCTCGCAGGATATAAAATAAAATCAGCTCTTTGTCTTACATAACAGCCCCATTAAATAAATATAAATAGTAAATGTGGACCACATGGCAGACGAAGGCGGGCAATATGCCAGACACGAGATATCTTCCCTGCTTACTTCGGTTAAAGTAAGTGTATTAAAGGACCGTTAACCAAGACCATCAATCAAGATGGTTCTCAAGGGACGTAGTACTATTCGTCCCTGACCTCCACCTCGCACGTACATGATCGTGAATGCACTAGCTACATTCTATTGTCATACTAGCAGTCGGTCGGTGTGAGAATCTTCTCTCGGGATAGAAGGAGTAGATGATTGGTGGTGGTGGTGGTGGTGGTAGTGGTGGTGGTGGTGGTGGTGGTGGGGGGGGGGGGGGGGTGAAGCATGCGCTATTTCTTTTTTTCAAACTAAGAGAAAAAATATGTACCCCTAAACGTCTAGATATAAAAATTGCTAATAGGGTGCGCAGTGCTTCTGGAACTTGTAGTACAACCTTAAGAAACTTTGACATCATTTTGGCTAATGATTTGACATCCAAAGTCTTTGATTTGCGCGCTCCATTAGGTTTATGTCAGGATATTTAGAAAATTATCCATGAAGAATCATCTTGATTTTGATGAACCATATCTATATGGCTCCAATAATAGCCAAGCAACATATTTTCTTCACAATAAAAAGTAGTGGATAAAAATGACGTCATTTACTCATAATTTACGTCACTCAACCCTATTGTTTTAATTTCTTTTAAACCGAAATTTCTGATCAGCAAGTGACTCACAGGCTAAAATGTTCACTTCCATGCATGTTTACATAGTCATAATTGAGTCATATTATCCTCAAATACTTCAATTATTTGAACTTTCTAAAATCGGGGCGTTTTCATCCAAGAGCCCCTTTAAACATTGACTATGATCGACCAACGCGCATGCGCATGAACGAATCATTGACGCATAATTTGGTTCGAACGATTGAGGTCTGAGAACTCTTCTCTCTATTGCACCCCGCTGATTGATACCAAATAGCTATTTGCGCACGGAATATTTGGCATTGCAGTCGTATTTGGCCAGCAATACTACTACTTCCTTTGCGCAGTTTGAAGAGTATATAAGGTTAATGATCTAAAACTAACACCCGGTGAAGGAACGAGTGATTACGGAAATGCCTTGTTAGTTTCCGTTTTGCATTAACAATTACTGAAGAAACATCTCGCGGTTTGAATACTTTTTGTCGGCATGAAAAAATCGAATCACTTTGAATCGTCCTTGTCTTACGAAGAAAACACTTGTTTGTTAGCCAGTGACTAACAAACCTGTGGCCTCGGAGAGATGAAAACAGGAAAACTTGAGAAAACTCTTAAACTAACAGGAGAGATCGTTAACAACAATCAACTCTATTCACATACATAGTCTGGCGATCTAACTCATGACCACAGCGAAGAGATTCATTAGCAGCGCACACCATTGTGCTTTCCAAGTTGTTTCTGTCCTCCTTCAATTTTACTAGGAACACTTTTCACTTTTCAATTTTATTAGGAACAAAAAACAAGTTAAATTTCTTGTAAAATCGTTGACAAGGAAAAGGGAATAAGTGGTAGATGGAATTGGTGCGATAAAAGAACTTTCTTTCTCATGCTATTTTTTCTTTCTATCCTCCTAGTTTCTCGGTTGCTGTCATTGAAATCTTGATCTCTCGGCGCAGTTTTTATCCGTAACTTGATCATGACGTTTTTCTCATTAGTGTTCATGTGATTCTCTTTAGTCAATCTGATTGGCTGTATTATTCTGCGTTGCTTATTGGTGTTGATCCTTTAGAGGCCATACAAGGAGACGTACTGCTGTCTCGTTACCAGCGGACTGTAACAGGAGGACGAAGAGTAAGAAGAGCTGTTACTTCAGTCAAGTTAGAAATTTGGCCCAACAACACTATTCCATATGTGATTGGTTCTGGATTCTCTGGTAGGTCGCGCAGGGATGGAAACCATTCAACGATCAGAGCAAAAATATCGTTCATGGAATCAGATCGGCGAACGACTTTTTTTACGATGAAAAAACGTCGTTCGTCTCTCTGATTGGTTGAGACCAGTGAATGAACGAAAATTTACTGAATAGATTTTCAGTGATTACGGAAAGAAAAAGCAGAACATTGGGTTATTTTTTTCTAATCTTCTTTACAGAATGGGCAAAGCTGCAGATCAAGAAGGCAATAAGTATATGGCAGAAAAACACATGCATTAAATTCGTTCCTCGAATCAATGAGACTGACTACACTGAGATAAGAAGGGTATCTGGGTAAGACCGCGTTGTATATTGCGTATTGTTTATATGGCTAGTAGAGAATGGTTGGTCACTGAACAAATAGGGATAGCCTCTTTTGCTTTTGGTGTCCCCTAGTGGGAGAGGAAAGAGGCAAAAAACGTGTCACCAGGGTTACCATGGTTACTTTTCCTTCGTGACTTCACGCACGATTAATCCCTGACACTTAACCTTCGCCTTTTTTTAAAAAAACATCTCGTCACATTTTCAAAACTCATAAATCTTACGTACATCTTTTCGTTGTAGCTGCTGTTCTGCTGTCGGTCGTCAGGGTGGAGTGCAGCACCTGTTGCTAGGTTACGGCTGCCACACCCTTCCCATCATCCTTCACGAGTTAGGTCACCTGGTAGGGTTCTGGCACGAACAAAGCCGACCTGATCGAGATGACTACGTGGTGGTTCTCTATGAAAACATTCAACCAGGACAGACGCATAATTTTGGAAAGCAATTCTCGACTCATCCTTTGGATCAGGTGAGGTTTTCAATGCAATAAACCAATTATTCATTCACTGTTTTGTTCAAATGTATATTGTTAGCTTATCCTGTCAGAGTACCTCCTAGCACACAGGCTCTTCGAGGCGCACTTTGCTGATACATAAGAGTTTGCCGCGGTCAAGGGAATAAAAAGGGACTTTATCGTCATCCAACATGTCCGCCAGCACGCGATGGTGCAAAATCGCTATTCGTATAGCTTCACTCCAATTTCAGATGTATCAAACATAGGTCTATAAATTTTATAGAAAACCAACTGAAGTCGACTTTTTTACTTTTGCCAACAAACAGCCGTTTGACTACAGATCCATAATGCTTTACGGAACCAACGTGTTCAGCAGAAATAACCGACGAACCCTTAAGCCTAGGATATCTACGTACAACCTGAAAGAACAAGGCTTCGACTATTTCTATGCGCACACGCGTGGCGGCGCGTCGTCGCTTAGTAAGAATGATATCCTACAAGCGAACTTGCTCTACAAGTGCCCTTATGTTCACGGTAAGTTTTGAAAGGAAATACCTTAATGAGACGTAAGGATTGGGTATATTTTTTTAAGCTCTTAGTTATGTATATTCAATTTTCGTAATTAAGAAACTGTTGCAATAACTGGTGATCTGAAACAGAAAAGGGGAGATCCTGTGTGCACTTGAGTTACCGAGTGCACGGTTGTTCTACCCATTGCGCATTCGGTGTACCCAATTCGCACTTAATTTGGTAATACTCGCGCACTTGGTTCATCAACTGCGCATTGAATCTAGCCACTGCGCATTCAATCTACTTAATGCGCACATGATCTACCCCCACCGCATTCAATCTACTTAATGCGCACTTGATATACTCACTGCGCATCCAATTTGCCAAATGCGTCCTTGAATTTAATCCTAATATGTACAAAAATAAGTTGGTTTTTGTTCCAGAAAACAGTGGTATCATAGTTGGCTCTACAGGTAATTTGACGTCACCAAACTTCCCCAATCCGTATCCAAAGCAACGGGACTTTACCTGGACTATTTTGGCGGCCAATTTCAAAACCACTCAAATGCTAACTCTCACCATTGAAAAAATCAACGTTGGAGTTCAAGACCCGGATGGTGAATGTCGAGGTGATTATTTAGAAGTGCGAAAAGGCAAAGGTCAACTTGCACCATATTTGAGAAAGTTCTGTGGTAGTGAAGTACCTCGTGTTCTGGCAGTTTTTCACGATAGTTTATTTATAAAGCTCCACTCGACCAATTCAACGAAGAGAACACCAAACCCTACGGTAGCTGCTCATCAACCACTGTATGGCTGGCGTAGGAGAATTGTGAGTGAAGTTGAGCCTGTTGGATATACGTTGCGGTATAAAGTCAGCGGTAAGTGGACATTGCGCATGTGTAAAATTGTTAATATTGTTCAAAGAGCCTGCGTTTAACCTGGACAGTAGTGGCAGTACAGTAACGAAACTGTGGTTTTCATGGGAATGATATCTATTTTTTGGCGGGGTATATTGGAAAGATTATTTATCGATCTTTACCTTCGTCGTCACATTCCAGACCATGTGATGCTACTCTTGGTTGCTGATTCTTTCATAAGTAAATATTTTAAAATGTCACGTTGTCTGAAATGGTCAATTTGCATATGAAGGTAAAGAGGTCTATTGCGCTTGAAAGGTAAAGAGATAAATAACGAGTATCACCGTTACTAGTTCATTACTGATAATCCTGACTACCATCGATCTTCATAATTATTACGACTATTAAACTATTAAGCTATTATTACGAATAATCAATTATATTGCTATTTTGTACTCAGACTGCAAGCACGTGTTGACTGACCTGAACGGCATTATCACAAGTCCATACTATCCCTCCATATACACCAGAGACATCGACTGTATCTGGCAAATATCAGCTCCTGTAGGCTACAGAATCCACATCACTTTTGAAGACTTTGATTTCCGTCAAGTTGACATCGACCATGGCTGCCTGGACTACCTGGAAATGAGAGAGGGCAATGAGGGAGTTTCCTCCAAGTTCCTTAGTCTGAATTGTGGGAGGAATTTCCCCAAGGACATCGTGTTACAGACCAACCACCTGAGGCTGTTCATGCATTCAAACTCACAAGACGCCAAGAGAGGACAGGGGTTTAAGGCGCACTACAAGGCGGTGGGTAGGTCTACTATTCAAAAATAAGTAATGACGCCAATTCTTTTTGATGTAGGAACCTGGGCGCAAGTCGCGTGATTTATCAACAGCCAAGTTTTTTGCTGAAGAGTTGTGTCTTTAATAAAAAGAAATAAAAACAGATACCATTGAAAAACCGTGGGATTTTAGAAACTGATTGGTATAGTTTAATTCAAGCTGCACTATCTTTACATTACAGTTAACTTTTGCAAGAAAAAAATAGCAAAATATATTAAATAAGACTAAAAATGGGTCTTACTGCTTTGTACATGTTTTAACAACCAATGCTATTTAATCCAGATATTGATGAATGCCAAGAAACAGCCAACATATGCGAGCAAGGCTGCTTAAACACACCAGGAGGGTACATGTGTGGATGCAGGAGCGCTTATCGTGGTGTTTTCACTGATTCTAACCAAATCAAATGTGTAGGTGAGTAAACATCATCTCTACCCAACATCACTGAAAACGTCAATTTTCGACGCGTTTTTTTCTTGGCTGGTAAAACGTTGCCATTTCGAGGATGAAAGGGAAATATGTGTCGTTTCCTACGTCACTAAGACCGTTGTATTTCAAGGTGATCTTTTGACAGCCCAACTAAAACCAGCCAATCATCGCCAGGACGAAATCTGATCAGGCGATCCATCGAAGAAACATGGCTACCGAAGTCAGAAAAAATTACTCTGAATCTTTGCTTCCCTAGCTACGTTAAGGACTAGCAATGCTTTTAACATTCTACCTCATTACGAATACCTATGGGTCGAATGGTACGTTGTGCCTGTGGTTTAAATTCTTTTATGAAATTATCGTGAAATGACGGCTCGATTTCAACAATCCTTTGCGCGCGTTCCCCGAGGTCACCTGTTTAGAATACATTCTTAGAATTTGCTTCTTCTAGATATTGACGAATGCGAGAAAGAAAACGGCGGTTGTTCTCACATCTGCATCAACACACAGGGCAGTCATTTCTGTAGCTGCCCTACAGGTTATTATCTGGACAACGATAAAAGAACTTGTATAGGTAAGGTTCCCATGGATACCTGGTTGCTATGGATAGCTAGAGTACTTTAAACTGAGATGTACATACGTAACCCAGCTAAGCGGTGAACGCAGCGCGCGAAGTATGATTGGACAAGATGACCGGCCCTAAGTTTAAAAGAACGAAGCAAACATGGTAGTAAAGTGAAATCGTTATTATTCTTCCCTTTTATATTTCTGCTTCTTGTAGGCACGTAAGCAGTTTAACGCTGTGATTGGCTAAAACAAAATTCAGCGTTCAGCTGGAACTACTATCTGGAGGGCTATTTTAATTATCCAGGGCCGTAACCAGAACTTTTAAACGGAGGGTGCACATCGAATGAAAATCGAAAATATAAAGGTAGTGCCAGTGCCTCCCTCCCCTGGTTACGGCCCTGTTATCTTGACAAAGTCTTGATTATAGACCTTGATTATTTCCATGCAGGAACTTTATACATGGTAGCCATGACCTTCATGTTAGCTAGACCAGCCTCTGTATTTTGCACACATATTTTACAGAAAATCACTCTAGACATTCAAGGAGAAAATAAAATAAAAACGATCGAATAGAAAATTATAAATGTTAATTAATTAAGTTTGCAAGTAGCAAGTAGTTAACCAAAAAAGATGCGAATTCTAGAAGCTTCGTTAGAGATAAAAATAAAGTGAACCTTCGTAATAAGGATAACATTGTCACAACTTGTCTAGCCCTTGCTTGTCCCGATCTTTCATGATATAACCTGTTATAAGCAGTATGACGTACAGAAATTCGACATTTCGTCTTGGACATCTAGTATAAGATAACCTCTTGAGGGGGAAATACGTCAGCGGTTGCGTAATCCAGTAATCCACTTCTAAGGAAATTAAAATTATCTTATGTTCTAAGGTGAAATATTCATTCCAAAGATGCGTAGAATGGAAAAATGAATATTTAATACAAGCGTTCTTTCTTCTTAGATTCAGATGAATGTAGATTGTCTATTTGCTCACAAGTATGTATCAATACCCCAGGGAGTTTCGAATGCTCCTGTAAATACGGTTACGCACTTGATCCAGACATGAAAACCTGTAAACTAGGTGAGTATTATTATGGGATGGATACATTTATATGTGTGGGCTACGCCAGGGACATCTGAAGCACAGGGAGCCCAATTTAGGTATTATACGAAAATAGAATCCGGATTAAATAGTTTTTATTGGCAGAACAATTTGCATTTGAGGCCGCCAAACAAAGTGTGCAAAACCCGGGAAATTAGTAAATCAAGCAAATATGCTTTATATGCTTTTCTTTCTCGCACTCTTTTGTCATCTTTGGGTTTTTCCATTATTTTGTATTATTTAGCTTTCTATCTCGGCTGATCTCGGCTAATACTTGCAATCATTGTACCACAGCTATCCCAATGTGCACCGGGTTGCTATCCTCCCTCGTTGGGAAATTCACATCACCACACATTCCTTCCTGGTTCCAAGGCACCGTCGACTGTGAGTGGACGATACGAGTGCGTCAGCGGTACACAATAGGAATGAACTTGAAATTATCGTGGTCACGTGATCAGAAGTGTCGGAATTACATAAAGATTTTTATTAACGAAGGTTCGGGCATGCGCACATTGAAGCTGTGTGGTCAGCAGGATGTTGATGGGCTTCTCCACTTCAAAGCAGACGAACTGAGGGTACACTATCATACTGAGGTTGGTCTACTTATTTATTTTCAAAGCTAGGCTTTTCGATTTCCCCACTTTCGATTGTGTCCTGAAAGAGAATGCATAAATATAAAAGACTTGATACAATTCGACCCAGACTGAAATATGACTGAAATACTTTGAGATGGTAAAATATTATGTACTTTCAAGTTCGGTTCCACAAAGATAATTGAAAAAAAAGAAAGAAAAAAGAAAAAAGAAAATTGAAACAAAAAAAACAAACAAAAACAACAAAAAAAAAAACGTTTTGCGCGTACCGATGAGTCATTAGTCCAACAAGTTTTTCATGTTTAGAAGATGTATGAGATGCACATACATTGACGAAAAGTCCATATCCTTTTCCCCCGTTAGTTTAAAAGCTATAAAATAGGATTCACCACATTGATCATATTTTTTAATATAATATGAACTTTTAGGCACCATATCCAGAGGGGTTTTCTCTGAGCTATCACATGCGACCCAAGAAAGATCAGCTCTGTGGAGGCACGTTTTATGGTCTCAAAGGAACATTACAGTCACCTCAATATCCTTCACCCTATCCAAGCCGTTCCAATTGTCTGTGGAAGATCCAAGGACGACAAGGAAAGAAAGTTTTTCTGTCATTTGAAATGTTTGATTTAGAGAATGATAGGCAGTGTAAATATGATTATTTAGATATACAAATGAAATATAATTCCACTACGAAAATGCGCCCCATTGGACGGTTCTGTGGTACAATGAAACCCCCTTTGATACGCGCTCGTGGTACGGGAATTGTGGGTTAAATTTAAATCAGATGGTACTGTACAAAGACGAGGTTTTATAGCGAAGTATTACTACAACTAACTGGTTTTTACCTAAGAAAAAAAAACTGTAAAGCATAATTTAAAGCTTACTAAACATGCCACTCTATTTTAACTTAAAATTAAAACAAATCATTTTAATACTACATATCTTATTGGATCCATCTTATTTTACTCACCCAAATGGATATTTTACCACAGCTAACCCAATTACAACATCTCTACAGGGGTTCTAAGTTGCCACGTTCTAAGAGTGAAAAGATCAAGTTCAAAACCGGTTTTCTATTGTTTCAAAACACCAAGATGGCCATTAATTTTTTTAAACAAGAAAGCTGTATGAATCATTAACGAATTTCCTTTGTTTTGAAGCAGGTTGTCATCAACCATTTTTGTCAGTTTTGAATCTCAATGATACATTACTCGTCACACCCCTTTAACTTTTTATATAGCTCAAGTATGTCAAACTTTATATGGTTAAAAGCTCAACTCTTTTCATACTTCCTCACTAATTATTATTATTTTCTTTGGGATACATCTCTTGGGATATGTAGATAGTCTAGTAGATAAAATCTCACATCCTATTTTATGTAACCCTCAATATGAAAGCACCTGTTTCTAGAGTCAAATTTCGTAACAATGACCCTCAGTGTGATGTAAGAGTCCAGCATTATTATTTATAATATATTATATATAAAACACAACACAGGTTTATTTTTAAGATTCTGATTTTATTTGCTTCAATGTCTGAAGACTTTAATTGTTCATGTCCAGTTGATTTATGCTGCCTCTTCTTCTCCTTCTTCCTCCTCGTCAAACTCTCCCTCCTCTTCAGCAGTGGCATCCTGGTACTGCTGGTATTCAGACACCAAATCGTTCATGTTGGACTCAGCCTATGGTTAGATAAAAATGATTTAATTTTTAACATTTGAACTCTGTGGGGACCAAAGGTTTGGTAGAAATTGGAGGAGGGAGGGGGAATATAGTGAAGTTATGAGGATCAGGGATTGAAGACTCACCTCAGTGAACTCCATCTCGTCCATACCCTCACCAGTATACCAATGAAGGAAAGCCTTTCGCCTGAACATAGCAGTAAACTGCTCGCTAATTCTCTTGAAGAGTTCTTGGATGGCAGTGCTGTTGCCGATGAAGGTAGCAGCCATCTTAAGTCCACGAGGTGGGATGTCACACACTGCAGTCTTGACGTTGTTGGGGATCCATTCAACAAAGTAGGAGCTGTTCTTGTTCTGTACGTTCAACATCTGCTCATCAACTTCCTTCATGGACATGCGGCCACGGAACATAGCAGCAACTGTCAGATAACGACCATGTCTTGGATCACATGCAGCCATCATGTTCTTGGCATCAAACATCTGTTGTGTCAGTTCTGGGACCGTAAGGGCACGGTACTGTTGGGATCCACGGCTTGTCAGAGGAGCAAAGCCAGGCATAAAGAAGTGAAGACGTGGGAATGGTACCATATTGACAGCAAGTTTTCTCAGATCAGCATTCAGCTGTTGAAAAAATACACAAAGGTCAGATTTAAAGAGCAGCAATAAACTTATTTAAGCCGTTTTTAATATTCAAGAATTTTTTTAATATTTAATCTAATATATTGGACCAATTTGAAAAATATATTATTGCCTTTTAATTTTTCAGACTTCTCGTCTGCCTTCTTGAAAACCATTCTTCATGAACCCATTAATCATGTGTACGAAGTATAGTCTACAGAAACACTATTATTATTCAGCAGCTGCTTTTGTAATACTTAAATCCAAGCTAGACTAACACATTGCGCTTGCATACTTAATGTTGGGCTGCGCCCATCAAACTAAACGCCGGAAAAAAACCGCAAAGAAATTCCTACTTCCTTCAAAGTTTTAAGATTTACTTTCTTACCTGACCAGGGAATCGAAGACATGTCGTTACACCACTCATGGTAGCAGAGACAAGATGGTTAAGATCTCCGTAGGTTGGAGTGGTAAGTTTTAGGGTTCGGAAACAAATGTCGTATAGCGCTTCATTATCGATGCAGTATGTCTCGTCAGTGTTTTCTACAAGTTGGTGGACGGAGAGGGTTGCGTTGTATGGTTCGACTACGGTATCTGATACTTTAGGTGATGGTACGACGCTGAATGTGTTCATAATACGATCGGGATACTCTTCACGGATCTTTGAGATCAGAAGTGTTCCCATTCCTGAGCCAGTTCCTCCACCAAGAGAGTGTGTGAGCTGAAATCCTTGTAGACAATCGCAACTCTCAGCTTCTTTGCGCACGACATCGAGAACAGAATCGACTAACTCTGCACCTTCGGTATAATGTCCTTTGGCCCAGTTATTTCCAGCACCACTTTGTCCTGGAATAATACATTGTTTACACATCAGGCACCTAAACCTTCACGAAGAATCAAATCTAAAAGATGCACTTAATTATTTATGCACGCTATAGTGAAGAATCGTATGACGAGTTCAACTTACCGAATACGAAGTTATCTGGTCTAAAAATCTGTCCAAAAGGTCCTGAACGAACAGAATCCATTGTTCCGGGCTCCAAATCTACTAATACAGCTCTTGGAACATATTTACCGCCTAGAATAAGAGAACGTCGACGTTTAAATGTTGCGAAATGATATCGAAGATTTTAAATGTGAAAGGCCATTGTCAAATTCACGAGAGAATCTTTTACTTACCGGTTGCTTCGTTATAGTAAACGTTAATTCTCTCCAACTGGAGATCTGAATCGCCATGGTATGTGCCAGTGGGATCAATACCGTGTTCATCGGAGATAACTTCCCAAAACTGAAGAAAAAAGAAGGAAGAATCGATCGAACTTGAGCTAATGCTCGCACACGCCTTCACCGACCTCCCGCCCTTACTTCTTGGCCATTTGCAAGCTAAAAAATACAAGCCATTTCTTTCAAAATTCGCCTACCTTGGCTCCAATCTGGTTACCACACTGTCCTGCTTGAAGATGTACAATTTCTCTCATTTTTACGCGTTAAATTACACTCTCTTAAAAGAAGAACTGTTGAACTCTTTCCCGTACTCGGTTACTTGTAAACTGCCGATATTTGGCGCTCGAATGTTGTAATAAACGGATCGTTGCTAACGTCATAATTTGCACGTGTGAATTCAAATTACGACATCTGATTGGATAAATAGCTGTCAATCAAAGTCATGAGACAATTCCACGCCCCTTTGGGATTGGTTCATTCGGGGGTAATCCTATTGGGATTTATTTGAACACCGCAATGGATTCCTAATAATCTTTTGTTTTTAATCAATGTTTTGGTTGTATTCTCTTTAAAATTCGCAACCATGGCTGAAACATGAAGTCATTTTGATTTCCTTACTTCGGATAGTGAAAATTTTCTTAAGATTTATATATTAAAACTATGTATAAAAATAACTCGTTACTAATAAAGGACACTGTGACCGGCATTTTCAACATTAACCGGCTTTTCTTGCCGGAATTTTTTTCTTCCCACGTTTCCTTGACAACGTGTTGTATACAATTAAATTTGCACGTACTCAGCTATAGTAAAGACACACAAAAAAATTTTTTCCAACGTGAAAATTACAGAATATAAAGATATATAAAAACTTAAAATGTTTTTGCATTTCCTTTACTAGCTTTTTACATCGTAAATTCGATACATTATCTAATTTTTCTCAAAAATTTCTAATCTAGTTTCGCTCTCAAACATTTTTTGGAATTTTCATATGATTGCATATGAATCCATGATATTCATAGTTTATTTAGTTCCTCTGGTAATCGTTTCGCTCTCAAACATTTTTTGGAATTTTCATATGATTACATATGAATCCATGATATTCATAGTTTATTTAGTTTCTTTGGTAATCGTAGGGATAAGATAGTTTCCACCATTGCAATAAAACTAATTTTTAATCGATTTTGAAAACGTAGCAACCAATTTAATTAATCATAGTTTTGGAGTCTCTGCTTTACTTTGCAGGTCCACAAGACAGACCTGCTACATATTTAAAAACAAATAAAACTCCAAAATTATATACTGAGAACCCTACTTGAAGTTCATTCCGCTTTATGCCTTGAGGTCCCTTCATGTTAAGATTATGAATGTAAATTTATAAGTGGTAAAATCATGCGGTTTTCGTGATGAAAAGAGGACGCCGGAAACGCCTTCAGCTGATAGCATTTTACCCTAAGGCCAGTCAGTGTCTAGGAGATTTTAAGTTTAATATGCAACTGCCAAAGGCAACTGAGAGAAAAAATACATATCTACAGCAAAACTCACGTTATTTGAATATTTTTATTAGGGGGCGAGATGAGCAACAATTGTTCTTTGTTTGAAGTTTGAAAAAATACAAATGGCTATGCTTGTAGTCAAAACAAACCGCATATACAATAGCAAATGATGGGTCTTAACGATGGTTATCTTAGATATTGTCCTTTTTTAAACTTTATATCTGCATGTCATGTTGATTTGACTGAGTTACAGATTGAACGTATTGAGGATTAAGGTCACACAGCTTCAGGTCCAAAATTTGACAGCCTGAGATCCTTATTTTATACAAAGTACCTCAGTATTGTTTGTTTATTATGCTTAAATAAGCTAATGACATCATCTATTTAAAGCATTGATTCATCATGGAAAAATTCACGACCACAAACGTTTAGCATGAAATCTCTGCGTAAAAAATATCAGCTTCATTTAAAAAACCCTTTAAAAATGAGCTAATATACTTTGAGACTGTTTTCAGCAATAGGAAAATGTCCCACCCGAATAGCTGAAAGCCTTGCTTACTCTAACACAGAAAGGTTGACAGCTATAAAAAATATAAATATGCCTTAAAATTAACAGAATTGCCTATTTGTTTGAGAAAAAAAACTTTTATTAAGAAAGATACATAATTAAATGATTTATTTTAAACTGTTTTCTTGGGTGTGTGAGGGTGGAATTTCAACTTTGATTCCTATCTTGAATATCAGGACTTCTCAAATTATTTTTAGACATTTGATAATTCTTTTAAAGTACATCACAGACTCTCTTGGGTTAGGTTTCTAGTAGCCTGCGTGCAGCCAGACTTTTTTCTTATATAGTCCAGTAAGTTAGTTTGGCTGCACGCAGGCTAGTTTCTAGTAATATGAATACTCCTTCAATCAAAACCTCAGACGTCCCAGGCGTATGGGGTAAACCAGTGTAATTGAGGTGCGGAATAATGGATCTCGGGAGACCATAGGACTGGAATACCGTCAGTGCAGGGAAGGCATCATGTTTGCTGACTACAAGCATTTGATACCATAATTGCCTCTTCATTCCCTTGTTAATGTTCCAGATGTTCATAACATTGGGTTGAACAAAGTCTGAAGAAGGGACTTTAGGAGACTACAGGAATGTTGTCAGTACTGGAAATGCATTCTGTTTGCTGACTACGAGCTTCTGATGCTGATGGGATATGTAGCCTTTGATGTAGCCCTAAAAATCATGATCAAACAAAAACAAAATCAACAAAAATAAGAATAAGTTTAGCTAGAGAAATTCAAAGCAGCACATCATCTCAAAATCAAGAGTTGTTTATAATGCTCTACCCTGTTTATAGACGGAACTGATGTTAGACACACAACAGTCATATGCTCCAGGAAGTCCCACAAAGAAAGTTCTAGAATAAAATCTCCAATCCCTCATATTTTTTGCTCTCCAGTCGAAATTTATATCAGCCTCTATGCCTCTAAGCTAGAGGTCATGCAATTATTATTATTATTATTTTTAAAAAAAACAAAGAAAGTATTCCAAAGTAATATTATACTCTGGACAATTTAATATCAAATACTGAGGTTAAATAGACCTTCCTAGAATTAATTACATTATGACAACAAAACAAGGTTGTTTCAATAGACCTTCCTAGAATTAATTACATTATGACAACAAAACAAGGTTGTTTCAATATGTACAAAGCGATGCAAATCAATCTTCACTTGGGACTATTGTTTCAACTTGGTTTCAAACTTAAAAAGATTTTATAAAACAAGGAAATTCTAAATTCTTGCAATGGATTACCTTGACTTCAGCTAGACGAAGTATTTATGTTAAAAATTTGTTAAATTTTTATATAATTATTGAAAAAAATAATTTGCAGTAGTTTTGAAACAGGTCAAATGTATAAATAAGTGTGACGTCTATTAAGGCTTAATTACATATACAAATTAAACTGGTTCATAGAAACAGTATTTAAAAGCATCATTATTTTACTCATGGTTCACATGAAAGCTATTTTAAATTATTTGTATTTTCAAAATTGCCAGCATTAAGTATTACTAGTTACAACAAAGACACTCAAATACCTTTACCTGACGTCATCATCATTAACATATGGGAAGTATATACCTTCATAACTTAGAGACACATCACTCAAATCAAAAAAAATTTTACCAATCAACTATTTACTTAGTGCAGAACCAGTACTGAATGTATTGTCAAAGGGTTCATTTGCACTTTAAAGATTTTGAGACAATGCCAAAACAAACATTCCTTAGTTGTGTAGATATATTATATGCATAATTGGTGGGGATTATCGTAGTGACTTGAATGACCACATCAAATGACAGTCTCTTCTCATTAAGGAGCACAGAGGGTTACAAGTTTATTTGCCATGACTGTTAACTGTCATCGTCTCGAAACAAAGTTGCTTTACTTAAAATTTACCTTTGATATATCACTTGTATGCACACCAGGTGACAAAAAAATTGTAAGAGTGAGAATTAATGTACAAGTACCATGAATTTGAAATGGCTTCTGAGCCAATCAGCAAGTGAGATGTACAGCCAGCTCACTATGTTAATTTGACAGACATTTTGCTAATTAACGGCATTCCTAATCCATTGAATTTCAAAAATTTGATTTTTGCCGAAAAACCCTTGAAGTACAGGAGAGAATTACCAACAAGCAACTTTACGCACATATGACAATGAGTCCGGGAATCGACCCTGGGTTGCCTTGGTGAGAAACAAGCTCTGATTTCAATTGTTCAATAAAATTGCTTGTCATGATTATAAAAATAATTTCAGGGGTACATTATTTCACTGTACACTTTCTTTATGGGAAATGGAGGATGGGGGAGTAATACTTACCATATAGATTAGATTAGCAATAATACACTGGACCTCTACGACATCCATATCCTCAACCTACAAAAAACGAAGAAAAAAAAACTAAAGATAAGCATAAGTACAAAAGAAAATACTCAAGGGAAATGCTCATAACATCTTGTAAAATAGGGGACAACATTGAGCTATATAGTAATGGGTTTATTCAAGTAAGACCAGACTTACTTGCATGGTCTTGAGTGCTATGACAAAAGCATCTAATGGTAACTGGTGAGTTTTCATCAAAAGAGATCTAGACAAGAATGATAAATATGCAAATATGAGCAACACATGGAAAAAAAAAGTATAAATTACACTTCCCATTACACTAGTACTTAAACTTACACTTTTTTGAACAAATTTCTGTAGGTGATGATCTTGAGTTTTTCTAATATTAGGTAAATCCCACACTGAATAAAAAATGCCTGAAAATATAAAATTGTACAAAGGTAACAGTTTTTAAGGGCTTTCATAGCTGACAAACCCACATCATGGCCATCTTTAGAGCACCATATGACACCATATTGAAATATCATTATAGGAAAATAAAAACTTTGAAGTTTGAAAAGAAAAACGTTTACAAAGGGAATGGTTTAACTGGTTTCATTTCTGATGAACCCACATGATTATAATCATCTTTAAGGTGCCCTCATCATTGTTATGGCCCACCTCCTATAGCATGGCTAATGTTATTTCATTTGAATGTGAAGGTCAAACATCTCAGCTGGGGGCAGAATTAGTATTGTGCATGTGCCTCGGTGCATATCAATGGAAAAAAAGCAAACATTTTGAATGAAATTTTCAAAAGTGGTAATAAAAGTATTCTTACTTGTTGTTTTTCTAGGGTTTGATTAAGCAGGAGTAGATTCCCTGTTCTGTTATGCAAATAGAAAACTCATTTAATAAGATTAAATAAGATTGAAAACCTTTATAACACCTTTATAGACAGGGTACACCGTTATAATGGGGGGTGGATGCAGGGCCAACTAAGACCCCATCCACACTATGCTGGATAAATTTGAATCCGAAATTTTAATTATTTGGTTAAGTCTACCGTCCACAATAGTCCTGGTGAATCCGGAACAATTCTTCACCGAAAACGAATTTTCGAAATGGAACCAAATAAATGAAAATTAGGATTCAAATTTATCCAGAAAGTGTGGACAGGGCCTAAGACAAACAAAGTATAGAAAACAAAATTTAGAGAAACAAACGAAAAAACTCCAGCCTACTGGACTGGGAAAGAAAACTTAAAATGTTGAAGTGTAATAAAATTTAAATATTAAACATACAATGAGCATCATTTAACTTACTTTACAGCCTTAACGACATCAGTAAATTGTGGTAGTTTATACTTATTCAACACAGTTAATGTTGGCATATATCCCTGGATAAGAAAAGATACAAAAAGAAAGTGCCATGATTCATAAATTAGTGCCTTTTTTTTCCCCTTACATTTTTTAAATGTGAGTTTTTTATTTATTTACAATAACACACATTTATTCACACATATTTCACTACGTCCACAACAAAAACATAGGCTTTTGTTTACTGCAAGACTGGAAGCCGCCTACCCTCAAGAAGTCAACCAATCAGGTTCTTTGCTCAAAATATCTCCAAGCTAAAAATAGCATCAAACTGTGCTCATGATGGTTACAAGGCTATATAGGTAGGATTACTTCTCTTAGTTCATATTCTCTTGCCTCCTCCCCTACTATTTATATGACATTTGAGTTTTTCATTTATTTACAATAACACACAGTTATTAAAAAAATTTCCTATCCATAGTGCTACTTTTTTTGTAACCGACCTCCTCCACTACTATTCATATGACATTTGAGTTTTTCATTTATTTACAATAACACACAGTTATTAAAAAAATTTCCTATCCATAGTGCTACTTTTTTTGTAACCGACCTCCTCCACTACTATTTATATGACATTTGAGTTTTTCATTTATTTACAATGACACACAGTTATTAAAAAAATTTCCTATCCATAGTGCTACTTTTTTGTAACTGACCTCCTCCCCTACTATTTATATGACATTTGAGTTTTTCATTTATTTACAATAACACACAGTTATTAAAAAATTTTCCTATCCATAGTGCTACTTTTTTTGTAACCGACCTCCTCCCCTACTATTTATATGACATTTGAGTTTTTCATTTATTTACAATGACACACAGTTATTAAAAAAATTTCCTATCCATAGTGCTACTTTTTTTGTAACCGACCTCCTCCCCTACTATTTATATGACATTTGAATGTTTTTGATGAAGAAAAGAGAGAGAGAGAAAAAAATGAATAGTGATATTTTCTATTAAATTTAACTCGTTCCTCTAATTTAAAAAAAAAGGATATAAGTGTATTAAAGATTAGTGACTGGTGTATTAATAAATATTTTTAGTTTGAGCATAACGTTTCTTATTTTAGACCATGTGACATTGTCTTGAAAATAAAATAATTCTTCGTCTGAGTTGTATCCATATTCATGTGTCTTCTTATGCTCAATTGTTAAACAAATAAATGGTACTCTAAGCAATGACACATGATCTGAAATGGGAAACATTATATCAGAGCTTAAAAGGTGTATTCATGAGCAGTATAAAATACTAGAGGCGTAGTGTTGAGGCCAAACAAAAAAATAAGTGTGTTTCCTGTTGCATGAGAAAAATAATGGAAATAGGTAGGTTGGATTTTTTTTTTACTGATACATCAGTGGAAATGAGTTTATTCAAAATTTGGAAACCTACATGAGAATACAGTTGCTAATTATAATTTCAGTTGATATAACCAGGGAAGCAAGGGTAGCATAGCAGTGAGAGTGCTCACCTCTCACCAATGCCACCTGATTTTGAGTCCCGCTGCACTCTCTCCTGTGCTTTGAGGGTTTTTCTCTGGTCTTTTTCTCTGGGTTCTACAGTTTTTCTCCCTTGGTAAAAATCAACTTCTAAATTCTAATTGGAATTTCAGTGCATGAATAGCTAGTCTGTAATCCCAGTATAACAGTATAACAGTACAACAGTACAACAGTACAACAGTACAACAGTACAACAGTACAACAGTACAACAGTACAACAGTACAACAGTACAACAGTACAACAGTACAACAGTACAACAGTACAACAGTACAACAGTACAACAGTATAACAGTATAACAGTATAACAGTATAACAGTATAACAGTATAACAGTATTAGGAAAAAGATTCTCAACTTACTAAAAGCATCTTAACTGGTATGAGGTATATTAAAGCAGCCCTGGTGAAGAATATTTAATTTTATTAGCAATAATTTGATAACATACATAAAATAAAAGAAACTGGATGAGAATGGAAGGGAAATAAAGTCAGAGGGAGTGAACAGAGTTGAAATAAAAGAAAGGGAAATTGAAGAGAAATAGAAAACAATGATGTGGATTGAAAAGAAAGAGATGGGAGGAGTAAAAATTCCCACAAGATTGAACAAAAAACTTTCATATTTTACCTTTTGTTTTTAGGAGATCTTCTATGGCAGTGCTCAAAGGCATAAGTTAAATACTCATCAGCTGTACACAAACAAATATTTGATTAGTTTACAGTTAAGATGAGATTTAGTACCATGATAGACTATTTCATCTCATTTTAGCTCATCTTTTTGGATTAGAACAAAACACCACTACAGTTAAGTGCAGGTATTGATTCCAAGCCTCCAGAGGTAAGAGGTACGTGAGTAAGTATACTACTGCTATGTTTAAAACCTTATGTGCTCTTTGGACAACTGTATGACTTGTGTCTACTTTTAGTACCATACACCCACCTCCTTTATAGTCACCATCAAACATGTACTTTCTTCCAACAAAGAATCTTTTATACAGGAGTAAGAAAAAAAAAAATTCTGTCAGTAGAAACATATAACATTTTGCAGTTGTTATAAATTTAGGCTGCATTCATAACGTATGGCAGGGGGGGGGGGGCAGGTAACATCTTTAAAATAAAAAATAAAAATCTTAAGACCCCCCTTGAAGTCCCCCCAAAAATAACTATCTTCCCCAGGCAATCTCTCATAGCTCATAAATTTTGCATACCCCATTCCTCTAAAAACAAATTTTCAAACCCCCTATTTTGCTGGTAAAAATTTTTCCGACCCCCTTAAATTTCACCTGCCCCCCCTCTGCTATTCATTATGAACGCAGCCTTCTCTGGAAGCATGGATGGTATGAATAGCATTATTATACTCTACTTGATTCTCTACACTGTGACTTTAGTTCAATTCCTGAATTCAAAGCTACAAATAATAACCAGTCAAGATTCCTGAATGAAAAAGGCCTCTGTTGTTGGATAAGTTAGCAAAGTTACCTGTAAGCAACAAGGTGTCCAATCTTGAACTGTTCTTTGATGGGAGCACTTTCAATGGCTCTTATTAATGGTCTACACAGGTGTAGCTTGTTAATCTAAAAAAGTATATATATAATATTGTAACAAATGTCATACTACTGACCTCACTGAACTGTGGCAACATGTCAAAAATTTGTCTTGCTACCACACCCGAATTCGTCTAATGACACGCCTACTTTTGTTACATGTATTACAGTGAATACCTTACTGGCAATGTGCTAGATCCGAGACAGTGACAAAAGTAGGCCTGTCCGTAGATGAATTAGGTGTGTTAGCGAGACAATTTTTTGTCGTGTCGCCACAGTTCAGTGAGATTTGTAGTAATAGTAAATTTGCATGTTTCCATTAAATTACAAAAGGCATGCACGGGATTCTGGTAGTGGTAGTAAATAAATCCCTTGAATCAAGTTGGAATACAGCTCAATTTGGAGGTAAAACAATGTTTCCAATTCTCTTGAGATTTAAATTCTTGTTTTGTTCTCCAAATGGAGCTGTTTTGACATAACATTAATACGGATAATTCAAATCTTTTTCTTTCACAGCCTACTTCCTCTGTTTAGTAAAATTATTCACCATTCATTGATTACAGGGAACTGCTATCTAGGAGTATTTATACTGATTTGGGCTACCTGTGTAACCATTTCCACAGGAATCCCATTTAGTTAGCTGAAACATTTAATTTACCTTAAAGTAGATCTTAAAAAGCTGAATAACAAGAGCCAACATTCCCCACTTCTTTGACACATCAAGAGATGACCGGCTATGTAAGAGAAATATAAACAGCATAAATAGGTCATAACAATTCTACTCCATTGCTGGTTTTATCATTTTCCTCTTAAATCTTTATCATTATTGAACCTCCTGCATTTTCAACTCTTCTGAATTAAAAATACCGACCCCAAAAACTAATTTTTCAGTTTTACCTGTCACTAGCACAAACTCTGAAGCATCCCATAATAGCTTCTGCAGACTTCTCCAGGGTGTCGCCAGGGTTACCCCGACCACTGCTAGTCAACTGTTTATCTGCCTTATATAAAAAACCATAGTACATAAGCCAGATTGACCAGACTAGCTAAGTGCATGTGTTGGCTTATTCTGTGGTGAGATATTGTTGGGTAATAATATTATAATAATATTATCATTGGATAATATTGGGAGTGGGATCCTGGTGGGTGTACTCGGCCAGAACTTGGGTAGGGGTGTTCCGCTGGGATTCAGATAGGGGTACCCTGTTAATGACAAAAAAAATTAAAATCGTAGACCCTGTTTTTGACAAAAGATATGATTTATCATGCCATCTCACGTATCGTTTTTACGACTATAATAAACAGTTTCAATCAATACGAAAGTAGAAACCCTGAATATGACAGGAAACTCAGGAAAAACTTGGAACTTGAGTGAAATTGCATACCCTGTGGATGACAAGAAGCTCAAAAAACCATACCCTGTTCAGCGGATCATCCCTGTATAGTTCATATATGGGAGTACCCCCCCTGGGAGTGGGTTAGCAGAAAGTACAAAGATAAAAATAGACTGCTCATGATAACATCACTGCTCAGCAAACTGATCTAAATGGGACAAGTTAATTAGTTTAAGAGGAACAGTCACAGAGTCATCTGGTCAGACAAGTATAATAGGCCACTTTAGCTTTGTATGCAAATTGACCATTCCAGATCATGTGACATTCCCCTGAGAATTTTTCTTAAAGGAAGAATATGTTAAAATACTTACATATGAAAGGATCAACTCCCAAGAGTGGTATCACAAATAGGTCTGAAATGTGCACAACAAATGACAAAGCTAAAGAGGTCTATTGGCCTGCGCATTGCCTGTTGACAGGCTTTTAAGATCTAAAATAACCCAATGAAACGTATGGAGTCAATCAATTTGCTACTGCAACAAAGTATCATTGGGGCAGCATTTCTCATGGCATTTCTTGACATCTAGAAGGTATCTGCCTTTGAAAACCTTGTGTTTCTTAAAAATACCATGGCAACACTTTGATTGATGCTTGTTTTATCAATGAAAATCTTTCAGCATTTAAAAAAAATCACTTTGCCGCTATGTTCATCCTCTGCATGTATATTTAAAACAAGTGTTGCATTCATTTTTTTGTGATTTAACACTAACTAGAGATATCATCATTGCTTTTTTGTTACCTTGGAGGCAAACTGGCGAAGGTCTAGCGTAACAGCATTCATTAAAGGTAACGACCTAGGATTATAAAATCATGCATACGAATTATTTTGAGCAATATTCTGGTATAATATTATGATAGCATTCAATCAAAAAAGCTGCAACTTAATCAAATTATGCCCGGAATAACCTCGTTCCCAAGCACTACAACTTACTACTTCTATATCTTTGACTATTTCATTAGTGCCACGCGGTCCATATACTCTCATCTTTGAATCATAATTACCGCGACCTAACATCTATTTCACCCCGGCCTGCTCTCAGTCTGACCTCTAGCTCAGCTGGAAGAGCATCGGTAGTACAATTCCGAAGGTCGTGGGTTCGAATCCCAGCGAGGTCGGAAATTAATTTTTCCGAATTTAATTCCAAGGGCTTTTGCCCGGAATAACCTTGTTCCCAAGCACTACAACTTACTACTTCTATATCTTTCACATATTAATTCAGTGTTCCAAGCCATTTGAAAATAAAAATTCCCTGACTTTTCCCTGACTAAATAACAGTTTTCACTGATCTTGTTGAGCAGCATTGCCAAGCATGGGACAAATGCCTAACTTTTACCTAGGCCCCGCTTTTATCATATTACACTGGATACCCAACATAATTAAACTGTCCGGCATAAATGATACTAAATACTCAAATATTTTTTTCATCATTTGAAAAGACATCAGTTTATTCAAAAATAATGCAAACAGTGTGAGTATCACACCGATACTCATGGTTAACTTTAAACAAAATTCCTTGACTCTTCCTTGACTTTAGGTGAAAATCACAATTTCCCTCACTAAATAAAAGATTCCCTGACTGTGGTTTTCCCTGACTTTTCCCTGACCCTTGAGAACCCTGTAATTACTAATCACACTTACCAGTTTTCATCTTTTTGTGTTTGGAATGCACGAATAAAAGCCCTGACAAACCGTCAAGGAACTCACTACTAATATGTTTGAATAATGATGATGATGATGACATTGCTGACAATAATAATAATTGATGGTTTTCACGTTGGCCATGTTGGACGAATTTAACAAAAGAATTATTGTCAATGAATTATTTTGTTATATACTCCAACATGGCTGCCGTGTCTTTTGTTATATAATTCTCTTGGGAATGGTTAAAAAACCATCAATAAGATTTTAGAGTGGTTCACTGAACTTTAATCGGAATCTAGAAGTTGACTTTTGCAGAGGAAGGAAAACCAAAAAAAACCCTGGAGCACAGGAGAGACCAAATGAGAAACTCTACTCACATTTGACACCAATACCATGAATCAGTGGCGAGAATCTATCATGCACTCAGGCATAACCCAGGACACAGATAACTCAAAGATTAAAATTAATGATTGATTGTATTCCAAGGATACTGTACCACTCCAGCTTGAGATGCATATGCTTCAATATAATCATTATTTGCTATGGCCCACACAGCCCTAACAAATATAGATAACATATTTAAGATAAAGTGAAACAAGAAATGAAGAACAATGGTGAGAATGAATAAAGGTTGGTAATGGACGTTGTGAGGGGATGGCTAAATGGAAAGATAAAATATGGGATGAAAGGTAGATGAAGGTGCATGGATGGATGATATGGACTGGATGGATATATGAGATAAAAGAATGAATAGAAGGAAAAATGGGATTGATAGAATGAATCAAAAGATAAAAAAGTGAACAAGACATTAGCAATACACATACCTAAGATGACAAGCTACCAGCTCATCATATGGCTGTTCAAACCATCTTTCACACTGAGATTGAGCATTTGGAATCTGATTTATACAAACACAAGATGAAACTATAATATTACTAGTACTATTCTTGGGATCCCTGTGTAATTATTCTTAAAAAACACACACAAATACTCTACCTGCAGTCTTGGACTGGCAATATGAGCATGCTTGAACGAAAGGAGGTCCTGGTTATTTAAGAACAAGACAGGTTTAATATCGGGAGACTTTTACGTTGTATGTTAGAGCGATAAAAGAAGAAAATCGAGTTTGACAGATTGAAAAACCTAAAAAAAACGTATCTTACCGCTGCTGCTTCGCCATCTTTTTCACTCAACACACCCTCAACCTTAAAAACAATAACAATAAATTGAAATCAAAGTTTTGGTAAAGAAGAACAGAAAGAACAAAAAATAAGGACCTGTTGAAAGTAATGATTCGGTGTAAAGTGCGCCATTTTGAACTCTAGACGGAATACTGCGCATGAGCCAAACATTGTCCGCTGGCCTCAAAAGTGAAAATCAAACGGGAAAAGAAATGTGGGATGAATGAAGAAAAGAGAGAAATATCGGAAATTTGCATAAAATTGTACTATTTTGCAAAAAGAGATCCTTAATGATGCTTCAGAATATGTAAAAGTTACAATGTTTATAGAAAGAGACGTGGAAGATGCGTAAATTTTAAGGAGTTTACCGAGTAAGTATACCTTATGCTACATATTAAAAATTATGCTCAAGAGAATATTAATATTCTCTTGAATATGTTACGAATTCTATTATCTATCTTTCAGCTTCCAAGGAGGATCTAGAGTTCCGTCGACTATCAAAACTTGGGCCGAATGTCAATTACATTTATGATACATACACATACGTTATTTTCATTCGGATTTTAGAGTAGCTCACATGGTGCTAGTATAATCTTTGTCATTGCTTTTATACTACATTTTTCTCCTCTCATCGGTCAATGAAACAATCTTTTTTTGCATGATTAGTGTTTTAAGAACGGAAGGCTCAAAGCTAAACACTCTTTCAATTTTTACAATTTTTTTACTGGTCAGTCTAGAACGTTCTACAAGACGTATTGTCGACCAGAAGTACGAATCAGGGCATGATTTACCTGACCTGGTCTAAAAACAACTACGATAAATGTCTTAGTGCGAGATAATCTTGATTCAAATATCCCCGGAGTTTATTCTAGAAAAATCAAAAGAATATATTCTTTTAGACCGAGATTGGTAGCCAAAAGTTCATTTTTCTATTTGCCGTGTTGCTCATAGAAGCGTCTAATTTTATTATCCAAAAACCTCGTTTACAGTTATCTTTATTTTTAGCACGTAGCAATCCCCTCCCGACTCTCCTACGTTGCTGTTTGGTCGTAGATAATCCTAGACAGACTATGCTTTGCCCCCCTGTTCTTAATGTCTGTCATATTATACGAGGAGCTATTTGAGGTCGAGTGAGGCTCATAGCAACAAGGAAAGATCTCCAATAATACAAGAATAGCCAAAGGTCATTATTTCTTACCTCTGCATGCGCGCTCGTAACATGAATTCGACGCTCATTGGTTGATAACGCAATACTGATTTATATTTGTACGCTTTAAGGTTTTCTTACCATTCAAAATTTCAAACCATTCTGTGTAAATCGTTTCTAACGAATGTAAAAAATTACAAAATGTGGAATAAAGTAGACGAACAGCTAAATAACCAATTAGGAGGCGATTAAAGGGATTTTGAGCGCTCTAATCTGCCGTTCTAACAAAGCGACTTCCTCGCTGACCTTACTTTACATTCTTCTAACTTACATTTAAGTGCGTATAGACGTCATGATTCACTTATTCAGCGTGATACATACGTCAGAAAGAGCTTTATGACCAAGGTCACGTACCAGTTTCGTCTTTGTTTTAAAATTTCCTTGAAAAGAACAAAAAATCCTCAAGCATATATTTTAGCTGTTCATGCGTAAAACCTCTGAACGGCAGATTTGTGGCCTCGAAAAGATGCTTTACTCGGCTTTGTGCAAACCCGTTCTTCTTACCTACGTATTAGTATGTTTGACAGCGAGATATCTGGTCACAAAATCAATGTTATTCTTGGCTTAATTCACTTTACACGTGTACGTCACAACGTCAGTAGTGGAGATTTGATACAATGATGACGCAAAAAGTACCCGACCTGCATACGGAAAACATCACATGCACATTCATTCATATAATGCCTTTCTTAATTCGTCGGTGCTGAAAAAATATACTTAGAGAATATCCCCCTTCGATCTGTTATTTTCGTTAGATCCATATAATCTGAGGAAAGATGAAATTAGAACGCATACCCTATTTATGTATTTATAGTGAGTTTTGGCTACTTGAAGCTTCATCTATGCTCATACATTATTATTTCATGACGGAAAAATCCACTGGATTTAGTCATGGGCGAGGCCAAACAAATGTAAGGTATTTTGTTAATAAATATTGTTAATAACTTTCTTTCTTCACAACGGAAATCGTAATCTGTATAAGTAATTGATCCCAAGTTCCTTTGCGAGCTTATTACTGTTTTCTTTAGTTTCAACCCCTTTATGTGCATACTTTGTAATACTTCTCATGACTAAAACAATTAGACTGTGGCAAGATCTGTATTTAGTATTTAGATGAATATCCCCAAGCTTCTTGAAGACTGAAATTAGAAAATAGATATCGCTAAAAGGTACGACACCCTACTTGAATGCACTCGCAATGCATTATGGGATATCCCTGGATTCTATCCTCCGCGAATCGTGTGGTTTGGATACGAAACAGAATGATAATCGTTAGTTTGCTAGAAAAAAACAGTGACCTAGGGCAGTATACTACGACACACAAAGTATGCCGAAGCCAGTCAACTTTCTCAATTGAGCCATTTCGTGGTTGAGGAAAAACTGTCTAGCTGGCATTGCGGTACATTTTGGGGCCGTTTTCAGGGGACGAAATGGACCTAACTGTATATTCTCTACTTTCACATCCCCAAAATGCCTTGCGTCTTTTTTTGGGGGGGGCGGGGGGTAACCAATCAAAAAAATTTCCCAAATTGAAAGGTTTCTTAATTAAATTTATACTATACCTGCTTTTACAATACTGATTATCAGTTTATTCAAAGTTATTTTTACGTGTACAGATCATCAAGAGTTTTGGTCTTACAGAAAATGCATTCACTTACATTTACCTTAAACGTCTTCCAGCTTCTAATTTTTCTGTTTTTTACTTCTTCATTTTATTTTTGGATATCAAACAAGGTATTTTCAACATTGTCTGATCAGCCTTCAGCGAAATATGTGGAAATAAGACGCAAAGGATTATGGGGATGTTACAGTAGAGAATACTAAAAAGTTATTCTTATGTCTATGGGGTTTAAGAATCAAAATTGAAAAATATATATATTTATAATTAATTCATTATCATTTAACATGACGTTCTAGCAATCAGGCGTACATATAAGATGTGATGTGTAGAAGATTTGACAATTGGATTTGTCCACCTGCACTAGTTTCTAATCAGACCTCTTTAAACGTGTCATTCCCTAGAGTATCAATTCTTAACTTTGTTCAATGGTTGTACTTAAGAAGATACACGAATATCGATGTTGAAACAAAGAATCCTATTTTTAGGAGAACAACACGAGGTCGGTCTGAACGGTAGGAAACATAGAGCCCAAGCAGTAAAAAATGGTCTATTATTTGTTAACCTGGACTGCACTTGTTTCAATTTTTGTTGCATGGATTAGTTTGTGACTTATGGACTCAGTAACTAGCAAGCGAGCTTTCTTGTTCCCATAGTCCTTATTACTTACTGCGCACGCTCGACGAAATTGACATTGACCAGCGAGCGAGTTTCCAAAAAGAAGACACGCAGGCTCTGGGTACGAGATTGGAGTTTCAGAAATACTGGTTCTGACGCATGCGCAATACCATTATAATTGTCTCCGACTTACACACGAACCATGGAACACCTTGCAATGCTTTGGACTGAACACTGAAGAATAAGTGTAACCGGATGGTCGCCGCATGCGGACGGTATAGTTAAATTTATTCTGGAATAACTAGACGCATGTTTTAGCAAACAGCTGATAGGGCAAATTCCGTATAACTATAGTAAAATCAATTAATGATGTGTCGTTTCAGGACATTTTTATTGAACGAGCAATAAACTCGCGCGCTGTAATTGGTTCAAATGAAATCACGATGTTTTCTGTGCATTTAAAGTCATGCTCCAGGATTTCCAGAAAGTTCTGTTTTGCTGAAAACGGTAAAGAGAAAACACTCTTGGGAAATACAGCAACTGATAAGGCACAGGGTAGACTACGTGCAGTTTTTATTTTTCTTGGATTCTGCCTCTTCTACAACTGGGAAGAATCAAAGGTTTCCAGCTTTGCAAATGGGTGGACTCGCTTTTACTGAAGTGAAAACATACTGACCCGTCCCCGCTTCCCAGGAAAAATGAAAAGTTTCCTAGCTAAGAAACAATCAAAAGCTTTCAGCCAGCGATTAACTGCCTCTTGTCATCCGGTAAATACTGTACATGTGTGATGACTACAGACTCATTTGTACAGGTTTAGTCTCGTACGAGATATTACTTCAAAGCAGCTAGAAAATACAAATGTCTTGAAATCCAAGACGTTTGATGGACTCATGATTCATGAAGCTAAACTTCTATAAATGAGTCTGTGGTTATTGAAAACAGCGGTACCGGACAATCGGCCAGGATGGTATGCAAATTAACTAATGTTGGGTGGGGTTCAGCCCGACGACACTAAAAACGGCTGCGAGGGAGACTAGGGTTCAGTTAGCGTGAGTAAAATTGGACGGCTGTTTATAAAGACCAAGTCAGTATTGTAAATGTTGTATTCGAATGAAATTTCACTTACTGACAAAGCGGAAGTAAATACTTGTCTTAATTATCTTTCTATCTAACAGTCTTCGTGTCTTTTCGAACTGGACTCGCACAGTATTTGTGCTTCAAGTATCCTCAAGGGAAAATAAATGGGCAAGGTTTTTAAAGTAAAAATCCACAAGTTATGACCGAAGAAAGTAATGAGCACAGTTATGTACCTGAGATAGAAGAAAGGGCTGATTGGGTCAGTACGTACATGAACACAAGATATTTGAAATGTTTACAAAAAAGAACAAATATTTGTCTTGAAATTATCGCGACATGGTTTTGCCGCTCTGGTTGTCAATACGTTAGCAGTATATACAGCCTGACCCTTTGAAGTTCTCTTCTTCTGGCAGCAGCCATCTGCCGGACCCGACTGGGTTTTAGTGAAGCTGACAGAAGACACTGAACACACAGTAAATGACACATCGTAGTGAACCTTATTTATACATATGAATGAAGAACATATCTTGTCAATGTCGTTTGACAACGTTTATACGCATGAAATACTAGATAGTAAAGGATACTGAAGATTATTCATTTACTTTTGACTGAGAGGGGCATCTATGGTTTTAAAACATGCCAGAACTACAATACAAAAAGCAGTTATTTTTTAGCAATAGTTTCTTATATTACTTTTCATCCGAAGGACTAAAGACATACAATTCAAGCATTCCTGAATGACGAGAGTAAAAAGCATGATTTTTAGAATGTGATACTGTAAATTGATCTACATTTGGGCTCAACGTTACAAGAATAGCAAGTAGACGCTCTGTCCCTTACGAGGCTTTTTTTGGAATTTGGTCATTATATCATACTGTTTCTTTTGGCTTTGATGAATTGCTGGTTAGTATCCTTATTTTTAAACATTTTTTGTTTGAACAATACAGTTGTCGTCTGGCGGAGGTTGGCTTGGGAAGGTTGGGAAGGTTGGGAGGGGGGGTGGGAGAGGAGGGCATTTGGTCCTCCCGATCGTCTGGTCTATCAAGGTTCACGCTACACAACCAACTGATTCTACGTTTTTACCCTGATTCCACATGATGAAGATGATAATTGTCATTGGATTTTTCCTTGAGCAATCACTTTTTTCTGATTTGATAGTCACAATCGATATAAACCGGTTCCATACCTTTGTTATTTGTTTATAGTGCCATGTGCAAAGTCCAAAAAAGCAGCCAACCACACACGACATATGTTTTGGTAAACAATGTCAAAATCTAATGTACTCAAGACATAAACACAGAGGTTAAATCCAATGAGTATACACCAGTGTACACAAGACAATGTGAATATTACTGAATTCAATACCACAAAAAAACTTTTATCACCGCATCAAATCATGTTCGTTTCCGTCGTCCAAGCGGCTCCGTCCAAAATTGCCAAGTTCGTGAAAAACCTAATAGAGCGAAGAAATGAGATTGATTCAAATTGGATCTGAATAATTACATCCAAACACAATCAATAAATATCTCGAGAACGCTATTATCCTTTAAGAAACAAAAACAAAAAACCATGGGTAAATAAAAAAAGATGCAGGGATGTAATTCAATGGCGGAAATGGCAACAGGGGTCACTGACACGTTCTCTTCAAGCGACATTGGAGTTTTAGCTGAAAAATCCTATTCACCGCATGCGTGAAGACCTTGATATATGATCGAGTATAGTTTAGGACGCTAGGAATGACTAGAATGGAACGGATTCATAGGCATCCAAGATAAATAACGCACATCTTAAAACCCTTCCAATTATCGCCGCGAAAATGTTTTTAATTTAAGTACAAAATAATTAAAAATCATGTTGATGGTTGACTGTCATAGTTAATTAGTTTCCAGCTGAGTCTGATGCTTGTTTCTTCTGCTTTTAGTTCACGTTTGCTGTGTACGAGAACATTGTGACCGAATTTTCACTAGTATCCTTTAAGATTCATTGCACTTATTTGAGGAAAAAATCAAAAAGAAAGGATTGGAACCAGAATATTTTTCCTTCATTCAGAACTAGTCTTTCAGCTACGGAATGACTAAATTAAGCACTATTTACTTTGATTAAGTACGTCACGCATCGGCTCATCTGACATGCGTTGTTATTGACTGTCATTTTGATCGTCAGGGGGGTCGTAGTCGAGCAAGTCTTTGCATCGGCGTACCTAACCGGTAGAGTTCGCTTCCGTTCGTTACTGGCAGACTATCCGAGATTTGTGAAAGCGTCACATTGCTTTCTCTTGGTGGAGTGTGTCTCCTCATAGTCGATCTTTTAGCCTTAAACTTCCAGTATAAAGTGAGACATATTGTCAATCAGTCAATCCGTAGAAATGCGCTTGAATTCCTCTCTCTTTCACCAGCGGATGTAGTTGAACATTTTAAGAACTGAGGAAGCAAGAGAAGGGGCAAGTACAAGGTCTCTCTACTCGATGTGGGAAGGCTTCCTTAAGCATTACGGTGGCTTACACTGCATATGTTATTCGTGATCTTCGTTAAAGCTTACTTGGCCGAAAGTTTGCCCTCAATGAAGTGGATTTCTTATGCCGCTTACACTCAGAGCGAGAACTTTACTCAAATGGAATAGCCACTTGGGGTCGACGTATAGAGCTTCTTCGAGACGTAGAAAAGCTCTGGGTTGGCATTTGTGGGGTTACGCTTACTTCTTAGCTTGTTTAATATTCTTCGATAGAATGGTACTGAGTTCTTGTTCTTTAAATTGTCCCGACCGTGTGATTTTTAGCCCTAAGAAGGAAGGAGCCAAAGACAAATGTAATCTAAATGGGTGGAAATCTTTGATACCTGATTTGTGTGGCTGCTTGAATCAGCAGAGAAGCCACGAAAAGCAAAAACAGTTGTTGGAGAGGCTACACTTAGACTTTTGTGATACTCTACCTTTTCACGAGCATTTGGCATTTCTGGCAAATGCAACTGAAGATAAATGTACAGAAAAATTGTTAGGGATTGTGAACGCCGACTGTGTGGCTTCGCAGTGGAACAGCAAATTTGAAGGGATTATTGAGCGTATTGATTGCAACGTGGAATACTCAGTTCGTTGGAAGTGTAAGGACTGTAAGGTAGGTTTAAACAACAAGATTTCTGTGTTATATCGGGCAGGATTGCGAGATCTATGTCTAACGATTAAATGAAACCGTCATGTAGTACAGTTTCGTAAGCGACTCGTCACCGAAGAGGATAAATTTGAGCCGAGGCATCCTCGCTGCTCGACACAAATTTCCTAACCTTGTAATGCTATCAAGAGATTTTCCAAAAACAATAATGCTCTATAATGTCCGCCTTTCGATAGATCTAATAAGACCTTGACCGTAGACATTATATTTCAGTAGTAAGAACCAGAGCCCTCTATTGGAGGCTTCATTCACGTTGTGGTTTAGGTTGTTACTGAATGGCGAGTTTGCGAGACAGGTATTTCATACGAGGGAATCGCTCTTCGTCTCGACTCGAAGTTCATTATTTCTACTGACTGTACTCTGGTATTTTTGTTCTCACTAGAGCTTGTTTACTTATACTGAAGCCAATAATTCGCAAAATATGACGGGGATAGATTAACGTGCTGTTTATTCGAAACAAACCTAGAGATGACATTCAGAGGTTAAAATCATTTCGTAGATTTTGTCATTTGTACAGATGAAATCAGCATTCCAGATTACCGGTTCTCAAAGTATTAAATCCAGTGGACAAGTTCGATCAGTCCAATGTACAATTAGGGACAATTTGGTCTTGGCAGGTGGGATAATCATCCTCTTGCATCTGTGGCAAAATTATGATTCCCGTGGAATCGTGCCATTCGATTCAAACCGGGGTCCTTTCGAGGGTTCATTTAGCTCTCGTTTTATGCTCCATGACAGTGACTTACATTTAGAGTAACTCTGGTCCATTTTGAAAAGCTAGAACTAAGTCACTTTAACCGGAGAAGATTTAAATCGAAAGCGGCTCAGCGAGTTTACTTTTCTTTCGCAAACTGTTTGATTTTCGACCCGTGTACATAAAGCAAGAATGGGTCTTGGACTTATAGTTATTTATCCTTTGTAAACACTACCAAGTATTGATTATTGAATAATTTCCAAGTCATTATTTTAGAATCTTACTAAAACTCCATTCATTCAAATAGCGTATTACAATAGTTTCCAGCAGAACGATAATTCACTAGAAACGTGCTTGGCATTTATAACATTCCATATTTTCAAAGGATTGGCATTTTCTTCCATTATGTTTGGGTGGTGTATAATTTCATACACGGAATTTCAAGTTAGGATACCGTTTTTTTTGTTCACTCGAGTAAAATTAGGATATTGGTTCGAATAAATCCTGGCAAATGACAACCTTTGTTTTTTTTTGTCTCTAATGTTATTTTTATATTTCAAACGATATGAAGTCACTTTAAAAAGCGATGGTCTTTTTTAGAGCGGCGTTTTTGTGCGGCTTTCTCACATCTTCGACGTATAATAGTACGAGTTTGCGCCGCTTAGGGGAATTCACTGTCTATGAACCTGATGGGCAATTTTAGTTTTTCGTTTGAGGAATAAAGAATGTCATCCTTTATTGAATTACGTTTGATAATCTACCGTTATCTTGTCGATACGGTAAAGGCGAAAGCCATTTGATGTATACATGTTAATATTGACCAGAAGAAATAGGGCACTTTAGTATTTTCCAAATGCTGACATTAACATCATTTAGGTCACTAATTGAAATCAAAATAGCCCATCGCCGGACTTAAGTGAATTGTTGTTATGTGGACACTTTTGTGGCCATCGGTCTAAAGATCTCTAAAGAAAATCATTTTCGTTGGTATTTGGACGAACCTCTGCCCCCTTTTGTCAAGCGCCTAGTCTCGATAAGAGTCCATTAATCGACGTTCACCTTTTTTGACTAGGTATTGCTTTTGTCTTTTGTTTTCATTTTTGATGATTTAGTCAAAGGGGTTAAGAAAGGAGTACAAGGGCCGTTAAAATGTCTGTTATTTAGTCTACTAATACACCGTTCAAAAATGATAGAAAGTCCTTGGATTCCAAATTGCAATTGTTTCTTGTTTGACATATCGCGAGAGAAGAGTTTAATTTAGTCTGTATGTTGCTTCAAGATATTACTTAGAATAATGACAGCAACAGCTGTTGCGACCAAAAAGAATGATCTAACATGTTAGGACTGTCAAGATAAAGAAACATAATAAAAACATGTGTTGGAAAAGTAGATAGTACAAACACGTAATAAAAACATGTTCTGATAAAATATGAGACTGAAATGCTTAGTCCAACATTAGGAGTGTTATCTGAGGAAACAGTCACTGTCTTCCACAACAGACTACCTTCGAGGAAAATCCTTTAGAGTGCATATAATTACTGGACTCCACAATTGCCTCATTAAGTGGTTTTCTCATAATATAAAGATGCAAGTTGAAATGTTGCTCTGTTTATTTGTTTTGATAAATCGACAGACTTCGTTAAGAGATGGCTGGAGTTGAGCACACTATAGGAGCGTTTAGCGAGACATTTCTGCTTGATAAAGGCATAGCTAAGGTTATAATGGTGTATAAGAATATTAATGGTTCTCTGTAATATATTTGTATCTTGGGTCCTGACTATTTACTTTTCATGCGGATCTTGCCTGATCAGCCTATTGGTAAACATGCCAAGAATATTTCTTTGTCGATCTCGGACCTTTTCTTTTATGCATTGTATAAATAGATACGAAGAAAACATTTCAAAAACCAGACCCTAGCTAGGTCCATCAATTTACATACGATTCCGATGGCCATTTGCATTAAGAGTTGTCAAAAAGCGCTATAGCTTAAATCTAATTACATCTGTTCCTTGTGAATTCTCATTGACAACTGCCTACTTTTATCTAGTAAAATCTGTGCTACCGAGTAAAATTATTAAAACAATCACCATGGGAAAATATTTTGTGATAATTGAATATTTTTCCCATTCTCATTAGTTTAGAAAAAATTTTTTTTTCAAATTGAACAGAAGGGTTCATTAAAACAGTATTATGTCAATATATTTAAAAACAGATACTCAAGACTAATTTTCTAGTTTCAAATCAAAATAATGAAAGAAAACCACCCTTTAATAGGCCAAAACTTAATTTTTGCCTAAAATATGAGTCAAAAAACCTCATTGATAAACACGAAAAAATTGCAATATGCCTTTACCTGTTTTGGACGAGTTTTACTACCCCATTCTGCTTTACACAAGGTTTATTATTAAAATTATAATTAATTTAGGATTTCAAAACTTCAATAGTTTTGACAAAATATTCAACTCTAACTTCATTTCATATAAAAGTATTTATTGATATTATGAAATGTGAATACATGACATTTGGGCTAGCAAATAGTCTAATTAGAGAAAAATAACGGCAACTACTGAGTTGATCATTGCTGGAAAATTGAAAGGGTTTTAAACCTTTGATACTTCAATTTGCAAATGATTTTAACAATATAGCGACAGAATTGAATAACTATCGTTCTGGACTGACTAGCCTCTCATACGTGCAAAAATGCTTTTCGGTTTCCATGTGAACACAAGGCTTGTCAGTTCCAGAACAATAGTTATTCAAATGGGTTGCTATATTTTGATTTGGCGTATGAATGGTGATTTTAAATTTAATGTTCGGCAGTATAGTTAACATTTAAATTATTATTATTAGTTCTTTTTCGACATAACCAATATGGATCTGAATCAATCAGTCAGACTTTATCATTTATTAAAAGGTTTCATCATTTTCCCATCTCAAGTTTTTTTTGAAAGAATTTAGTTAATTTCAAGCTAATCTTAAATCAATTTATTATTGGTGAACTTCATGATTATGAAGAGCAAGTTTTACATTACTTGAATGATAATGTACTCTAACCAAGAGAGTAAGATATTTTTTCAATTACTTTGAAAAGGAATGGAAATATTTATTTATGTCTGTATGGTTTTAAGAATCTTAATGAATAAAATGGTTCACATAACAACACCTGTTACTCTAGTGGTAATAGGCAATAAATTTTATTAAATATATCTTTGGCATTAAGTTATGCAGTTATAAAGATATCAGTCTTTTGCTGTAACTACTTAACCATTAAACTCTAAGATTTAAAGAACCACATTTTTTGTACCACACTTGCTGTAAAGTATTTCAAAAGCTATATCTATGGTAAATGTAATACATATTTGATTATTCATCTTGTTTATAAGCATACTAGACATCTTAGAACGGTTATGCAGGGTCAAAACTAAACATTATTTTGAATATGGCAATGTCAGATGCATTTGAATTTTTCAAATGAATTAAATAAAAAGAAAAACATCATTGTATTATTTTAATGTTTGCTGTTTTGTATGAGCGCTGAAAAACGAATTGCATGCTGTTATAAAAACGACCTAAATATGTTTATTGTAAATTGAAAGAAAAGAAATGTTTTTTTTTTCATTTGTGAAATTAATGTACTGTCAAAATGCTTTTATCAGATTCTTTAAAATGCCATGACAAAATGTCCCTAAAGTGATGACTCCAGTTAAAGATTTTAAAACAATACATTTTAAATTAGTTTCTGATTTTGAAGTAAAATCACCCATAAAAGGCATAGTAAATACAATTACAAAGAAAATTCAAATTCAAAAAATATATTAATTTTTCATTGAAAAATTTTAATAGTTTTCTGTAACAATGAGTTATGTAGGGCCACCAAATCCTTTAATTTTAAGATTTTGGTAGTACAAATACTAAAGTATTGTTATCCTATTTCAATTGTCATTAGAATATTCCTAAAGCTTACTTAAAGCAGCCTTGGATCAACATTTCATTTTACTAGATTTTAATCTTTCCCAAAGTCATTATACAAGCATTGATTTATATTTTGTCAAATACAGTTGAGTAGTTCTCTGGATAATAGGTTGCTAGGCAACCATACTGTCTGAGATCACTTGGACTTTACTCTCTCGAGATCCTCACTTAAGGCCTTTTTAGAAAAACTTTACATGTACATGCACTCTTTGTATAAAAGCAGGTGCTGAGATTTTCAATAATTCTGTTATCTATTATTTTGTAGTGATTGTATCTTTGGAAGCTATTATGGCCATTTTATATTAATAATAGATAAAGACATTATTGAAACATTAAAAGAGAGTGGCTTGTTTTATTTCTTTTGAAACATTTATAGTGCTTAATTTTGGTTTTCAATTAATTAATCATAGGTTGTTTAAAATATAGGTAATACCTAATTAATATATGTAATTCCAGAATGTTTATTTATTATTTCATAGACAACCATTATTGGCTTCAGGTTTAAGTAATACTAAAAAATACTTTAAAAATAAATCTGGGTAATCATCTGTGATTTTGATTAATTTATTTTAGAAAATAAATTTAAGTTAGGTGCAAAGCTAGTTTCTTGTTAATGTTAGAGTTCATGAATTAAAACATGAGCATATCAGTATCTTCATTTCCCAGCACAACCACCCAGATAATGATGATCTAATATTAATGTCTCTTGATTTTTAAGAGCTAGTTGAATGGTGTATTTTTCTCTGTTATCTTTTTAAGATTTCTATGAAAGTCATGAATTCTTGATGCACAAAACATCAACACAACCGAGCAAAAATCTTTGGAGAAATTTTTAGTTCTAGCTAATGCATAATTGCTTTTGTTTACAAAAACTTCTTTTTTTAAGAACTTGATAGTACATACCTAGATGTTTGATTATAAGTAGTAACAACATTATTTTGTAGCTTATTGTATTCGATCTAAAAATTTTGCCTTTGGCTCGATGTTTAAGATCAGATATAAACTACCTTTCATGACTTTAAAGGTATTTTTTGTTTTTATTAACAATCATTAACCATTTTCATTTCTTTTTGCATTGTAGGAGGCCTATAAAAAATGGATATGTTCAAATCTAGTTTTACCTAAAATGATAGGTGACAAAGAACCTTGCAAGCAAGCTGCATGTAAAAGAGTATTACAAAGGTGTCCATATTTCCTTCCATTTACAGATAATCAATGGAGTGGACAATCGGCATTTGAGTGTGAAACTGAAAAGAAAGGTACTTAGCCTTGAACTTCTATGCTTAAATAATATATTATTTATTATTTAAAAAGGTAAATTATTTTTATGAAACACTACTTGAAATCATTTGCATATACTTGTGACCCATGAGGCAATAATACAAAATATAGCAAAGCACATTTTCCTTATATGTATCTAATGTATTTACAGCGATATAACAATGTATATTGATCAACTTTATTTGTCTATTCTGAAATATAGTTTACCTGGCACAACCAGCTATATCAAAAAATTGCATTTTCTTTTTTTTTTCCAGATAGTTCACAATGCGTGGATGTTCCAAGAATGAAAATCAATGTGAAGTCCAATTCTGGCAGCTAGCACTTGGAACTTGCAAACTTTAAAGAAAAACATTTTAAGGATTCTACATTATCTCACAAGTCAATACTCTCATTGTTATGTACATAAAATATGAAAAAGTGTAGCCATACAAAGATCATTCAAAGGTACATGTATAATATCAACAACAGTACTGACTTTATGCAGATTTTAACTCAAATATATAATTTTATGTATGGGGTAGATTATGAACAAATTTCTGAAATGTGCAAACTATATATAATATGCAACAGTCTGATTACCGTATCCTTCGCATCTTTGAGGGGACTCCATATCTTTTAATAAAGACCAAGTTAATGATCACTGTTATATAAAAAGGCATTGATTGAAAAAGAGATATTCACACTTCCTTTCATAAAAGAGCCTGTTCATGTTAATGTGCTGGGGCAATTCAAAACTGGGAAGTCAGCTTGAGCAAAAGTCTATCAGGACAATATCTTTTGTTACACTGGGCCTATTAAGAGGCCTAATAACAATTTGTTATCAATGTGAAAGAGTGTTGTCCTCTTTTTAAGAACAAGTTACAATGTTGCTTAATTGTTTGGATATTAATAAAAGTGCTGGTTAGCTATTAGTCTGTTGTTGGCCAACTCCCTATCGATGCTTAATTTGGTAACACATTTGTTATTTTCATAGTTTTATTGTTTTGCAAGTGTATTTAATGCCTCTTATGCTGTGTGAAAACTATATCTATATATTTGCAAGTGTTATGTAATATTGTAATTATATTATTTTGTATTTTGTATTAATACATTTTTGGCCATTCCTTGCCTAATTGTTTTTGGCAAGACATTTTTAGATATGCTGGCTGCCTAATTTTGAGTCAATATAACAAGGAAACCTTTTTAGGCCACTTTGAGTGATTGAGGAAATAAAGACTTTTTAGATTTTTCCATGATTGAATACTGCACCTGTTTCAGAAAAACGTTGTTGGTCGGAGATCATAAATCTGACATCTACGGCCTTGTAACAAACTGCAAAATGTTATATATTCACAGCCAGACGATGCAGTTTTCTTTAAGATTCTATTAGTTTTTGAAATATGTATATACTGAATTTCTCTTTGCTCCTAATCATGAACAGGTTTTTTTAAATCAAAGGTTCTTTTACACGTAAATCAAACGTTTGTGCTTGGAAATTATTTTTGAGGAGATAAAGAGGCCTATGATTGCAGTCATTCTATGATATGTCAGGATAGACTGTTTGATGTGGTTATATTTTATAGCAGTCTCAAACAGCTAGCTGTAAGCTATACCTATAGTATGTGCAACATTGTAAAATTACAAAAGAAGTTATAATACAAATGAAGTACAACAATTTTTTCTTGAATTATTAACAATATTTGGAAAAAGTACAGGCTATTGTTTCACTGCTTTCATAAAAAACGTTTTTTTTTATAATTGAAAGTAGTAAAATATTCTAATTTGCACAGATCTTTAAACTGAAAATCATGTTATCAGAAGTAGATTTTAATAAACTGTGAAATGCTTATGGTACAGATTCATTAAATGTCGTAATGCGATGGTGCTGTGTAATGTCCATGCATTCTGCAGATTGGAGCAACACTAATTTCAAGCACAGTTACTGGTTAATATTGTATACCATTATATTCTGTGTGCCATAAGTTTTTACAGTATTTTAATACTTTAAAAAGTCATAACATTAGCTATATATCATCAGGGTTAAAATAATGGTTGATCGGCCTAATTCGTTTTCCTCAGGCATACCTTGTTTTTGCTCAATGTTTACTGTACAAAATGACCAGGAAGGCAAAGATTTCACTGGACAAGTTCCAATTATTCTGGCCAGACATTGTCTGATGACCAGCTGTCATTATTCCAGGTTAGCCATCAACAACCAACCAATCTTTCTATAGACTACACTTTCAATTTGTATAATTGCAATCAACACAGTCTGATTACCTGAATGGTGCATATGCAGAAACTAGAAAGCATTACTCTAAGTTTACCACAGATATACATTTATGAAAAAAAATATGACCACACAAAAGTCAGATGGCATTCCATACTTCAGTATAATTGATATTTCTGATCCATGTCATCTATTTGCTTGACATTGATAATAAGTTTAATAATGAGAAGGGTTTGAAACATTAATAAGGTTGCTTGTGAGGAAATATGAGATTAATAAAAAATCGAATGAAAATCAATTTGAAACTATATATATTTAGATAACTGATGAAAATGGGAATTTTAAATCTCACATTCAAGGTTGGACAAAACTGTTGGAAACAGGTTAGGATACAATAAAAAGAAACTAAAATCCATAGACATAACATAACCGCAGAGGAAAAAAAGGAAATCTCAAGAAGTTTTTGACCAACACTTTTCAAGCTAATTTATTAGAGATATTTCCCTTCTGTATATTTTTATTATGATTATGATAGTATGATTTTGTTTGGTGTGACATGCCTTGAAAGGTACTTAAGCCTAGGTCAGCTGAATCTAAAAGGTGGGTTTGACGTCTTTAAATATTGGCTTAGTAATAGTGATGTAAATGTGTTAACCATAACAATACCTTTTGTCTTTTTGGTTATCTATAATGTAAATGACAGCATTGTACTGTAAGCCTACCTATTAGAACAAAGAAGGTTGCCTAGAATTAACTTTTGTGTCCAACACAATCAGTACTGTCTTAAAAGCATTAAATAAGATTGAAAGTTCAACATGACAGGGAAATAGATCAAAACCTGTCAAATAATGTATTATAGCTATTACAGTCACAATGCTGTCCTTTTTAAGTAAAAAGCCTAGTATAAGACGGCTTAAAATTTCAAAGATTTAAAAAAGTATTTTAAGAAAGATAAAATATATTGGTATATTATTGTTTTCGAATTCACTGACAGTTAGTTTTAGTTTTGTTATAGTGTCTTTGGAATATTTAAGTGATCTGCCACCTGATGAAACCCACCTGATTTATAAAATAATAGTAGTAAACTATCAAATCAGATGCTTTGGTATTCAGCCTTAATTATTGCAGCTGTAACATAACTGGATACAAATTCAACCTTTATAAGAATGTTTAGTTCCAGAAATTATCCACACCCACCCTATAGATGAATTTGGAATTTCCGAAGGGTAGGTGGGTCAGAAAAAGAAAAAAAAATTACAGGAGTTCGTATGAATGAAAATTGGAATTTCCAGAGGTAGGTGGGGGGTCTTTTAAAATTTCCTTCTTGAGGGGAGTATGAATTATTTCTGGAACTATACCATCATGATTACCAAAACAATACAGCCAGTGAAAATGTAAAGCTAATTTAACCAAATGGTTTATTACTTGTGAAAGGGAGATTTTATAGTTTATTTAGTGGGAGAAACAGTGATGTGCATTAGTAGTTGTAATTTGTTTTACTGCAATGTTTTCTCGGATAACAGATCTATACCAAGTATAACTTTCAAGAGTAACCTTTTTTGTTGCACATTTCCACATAAGAAGACATGAATAGAATATAGAACTCAAAAAATAATCTTATTCTTATTTTAAAGAGATTCACCCTGAATCTGAAATGGGAAAACATTGGATCAAGACAAACAAGATCTATTGCCCTGGTTTTAATAATATGATTATAATATTAGGCTTTACTAATCTGATTCAATGCTTTTATTATGGTCTTAAATGTATTATCAAATGAAACAAACGATCAAACATGCAAAAATAAACAACAACAATTTGCATATTAAACATGTAAGGCAACAACATTTCTCAACTTTAGTAAAAACGGGAAAACTGTGATCCAAAAGCATCTACCAGCATTTGTGGGTGTACAACAACAAAGTTTTCATTGATTGCTATTTAAATTGCGAACAAGAAATTTATTGGGCAATTTGTTCACCAAAGGAAAAGACAAAACCTATGCTTAAAATGATTAGCACATCATTATCACAATTGTAAAACTCTTTAAACATTTTGTTTGCCTATAGAGGTATATATATTTATGATGTGGGGCAGTGTCATTACCATCCTTAAAAGAAAAGATATTTCATTTCCAAGGGTAAAAATGTTTGTTTTGCCTTACAGTACGGATGCCAAAACAAGCTGTCATATTTTCCTCTCCTTCAGCCTGTTGAATGTATAGCCACACCCAACAATCAACTTGGCTTAGCTAATCAAAACTCTGCACCACATTTTTAGTTAAGTAGATGCCATATAAGCTAATTGTAGTCTGAACTACAAGCACAAATATCATTTATGGATTTTTTAATTATTAGTGATTTGATTAAAGACTATAATAATAATAACTAAATGTGTGGAAATTGAATGGGCTGAACTGTGGTGGAATAATGATAGATGTGTTGATCATCACAGTGAATGAGCGATCTAAGCGAACGCTGTAAAGAAAGACTTGAAAAAGTGATTTCAAGCTTCGATTCCCGTTGAAGCTTGAAATCACTTTTTCAAGTCTTTCTTTACAGCGTTCGCTTAGATCGCTCATTCACTGTGATGATCAACACATCTATCCCACCACAGTTCAGCCCATTCAATTTATCTATGGGGGCTTGAAGAACCCAACAAAATAATGTCTTGGACTTAAGATTTTAAAATATTTAAGTTGTTTTGAGAAACATTTTCTTAAATACCTGAACTGAATTATAATATAATTTAAGGTTATTTTCATGATTTAAAAAAAAATTCTGATGACTTTAAAACGATTCTAAATGAAAAAATATCTTAGTCAAAATTTGCTATATTTTATTATCTTACTATGTATAGTAATACTATTACTATGAAAACTCATGTTAAGAATTGAAACCAGGTTTACGTACAGTTGATTTTTTGCACTAAAGTCATGCACTTAGCTTGTTTTTAGAAATATCTGTAATGTTATTCATTCAAACACGAAATATATTTAATGCTACTCAAACAGCTGTCAATTGAAAAAGCAGCTTAACAAATATAACGTAAGATATCTAACTAGTCGTTACCTTTGCTCTGAACACATTCATCTTGAGTCTAACTTCTCTCCTTCTTCTTGACCTGAACCGCCATCTTTAATTTCTTTCTTGCTGCTTCTTTGGCGCGGAAATAGAAACCCGCGCGCGCGTGCATGCCATATCACGTGACCGTTTATCTCAAGGCGGCGTACGCATCCAACTTAACGGGCCACCAGGTGACAGGCCACAAGGTGACCGGCCACAAAAATGAAAAACGCAAATTCAGTAAAATTTAGGAGCCAGTTTTATATTTAAAAAGGAGAATAATCAATTTTATGAATTCTTATCGAAATTTTGTTCATAGAAATGCATAATAATTCTCATTATGAGCTCCTGTTCTGATTTCATGGCCCGTCAAGTTCTGATTAAATTTAGATGCGCACGCAATCTGGTATTTTTCTGAATTGAAATTGAATTGAAAATTCTACAATCTTCTGCAAAATAAATAGTGCCACCTATCATTTTGGAGAACCATCCCCCCTCTCCCCCCGTAGCAATGTTGTCTCCCATGCATTTTACCAGCCAACCGCTTCACAGTGTAGAAAACTTCCTTGGCCAACATTGCTAGCGGGATAGGGGCACATTATTTTTGTAGAAGATTGTAGCTGTGAAATCGCTGAAAATTAAACACAATATTAAATTAAGCCCTAGGGCAAACGTCGAACTTTCCATGCAACGAACTCATTAAAAACCATAGGAAATCAGGTGATAATGAGGCAGGCCTTCTTTGATGTAATTAAGTTCGGTGCATGGAAAGTTCGACGTTTGCCCTAGGCCTAAGCTACTCTAGAACAGTCCCAATCGCAAGCTTTGCTTTATAACCATGTAGGAACTTGTCTAACAAAGAGGAGAATTGTTTCTTATTTGCAGCAATTACTCGTCTAATATGCAGCAACCCGTCTAACAAAAATTAGCAATTTACTTTATTAATTACTGAAAACATGTTTTGAAAATTAATACATTGCAAGTTACGATAATAAATTCCCATTACAATTCTAATAAAGTTAACAGGTTATATGTGACTATAAATTTGATGAATAATTTGCCAATATTTAAACCGAAACTGCAACCCAAAATTTACTAAAGTTTCGTTGTACAAAATCAATTATAACCTCCAAAGTTTAACAGCACCCATTACTATCATAATTAAAACCAATATAAATGCAATAAAAATCTACCTAAAATTTCTTTTTTTTTTGCTTTTGAATATTTTTTTTGGGTACAAATTTCAGGTAAAATACGCATAAGAGATATTTTTTTCCAAGGACAAATAGCGTGCCTTTTATTTAAATGGATAAGTCTTCAAGTTGCTAGCCTTATTCATATGCAAGTAGAGCACAAGGAATGATGGAATCGAGTTGAAAAAGGCCAATTTCCATTGACGAAGGCGACTAGAAAACTTCAGTTTTTTCGCTTATTACTTAGTTAAACTACAAAATACCCTGATTTGATATTAGTGTTTAGTATTACTCAACGTACTAACTAGCTGCCTAGAAAACCTAAAGAATTACACAATTTCAATAAAAAATTCCCAGACTAATAGTGATTTTTTACCACATAATGATAAAATTATTTGTTCCATTACAGAATGAAATATTTTTTAGTTTATTTATTTTACAGGGACGAGTGCCCATTTCCTATGTTTTATCCTTGTTCCCCCCCCCCCCCCCCCACTCATTTCTTGATTTGGAAAACAAGTTAGGGTCTAATTTTTTGTGATCCAACATCTCTTTCGCCCCCCACCCTTTAAGGTCTAAAAGAAGATTCACCCTTTCCCATACATTGGTTCACTGGTCAAACACAAAGCACTCAAGCGAGGTGCCAAGGTACTTTCAAAGGATTATTCAAATATGCACCTTGCAACCTCGACTGAATGAAGTAAACCGATTTATGGAAAATGGTGAATAAATGATTAAGGCGTACTTGATGGAACTGCGGTTACTTAAGGCCTTCAGCCCCACAGTTCCATGCGCACGTACTCATTACCAGTCTCTTTTGTTCTTTTGGACAACGGAATGAGAAACTAAAGGTCGGGTAAGCTAAATAGAAAAAATATTTGTGGTACCTTTTTTCGATTATATAAAGTCGAAAGAAAAAAGGGCAAAATCAAAAACATAATATTGGGACAACTTTGGTCTATAGACGGAGAAAGACCGGTACGAGGTTTATGGAAGAAGTCGTTTCTTATGCTCGATTTAGTTTACTCCCTTCGACATATCAAGTAGGAGTTATCGCATAAGATTTTTGTAGCGTACGATTTTTCGAAGGAAATTCAACATACGTGTTCTTAGCGTTGCCATTTCACATTTTGTCTTCTGGTTGAGATTCTACAAATTTTATTGAAACCTAAACCGGGCATAAGAAACGTTTTCACAGATATCTACTCTATTTGTGAAATATTAAGACTGTCCATGATTTAAACCTTGTCGACCTGAATTAGCTTGATACTGGTGTTGACGTAAAGCAGAGTCTAGATTCGGTTGACCAGCCACAGGTGGGTGTGGATAGGGTGGAGAGAGTTGTCGTTTTCTCTTTCTTGACAAACGGACGCAGACAGTGCAGCGACTTATTCGATTTAGATGGTTACCAGCTTTGAGTGTGGTAGGAGTCTGTGTTGAGGAGAATTGTTGGTCCACTGTAGCGAGCCAGAAAGTATATTTGTTGGCGAAGTAATGGCAGGTTCCTCGACCGTGGCATTCAATGAAGGGATTTCTGCGGTAGTGCCGTAAGCAGGAACCTGCAGAACCAAGGGATTGGCCGCTACCACTTCCGCCTGCACCAGTATGCTAAGAAAAGGGAATGGGAAAAAACATTGAGAATAGTCTCCTTCACAGTTCCCTGCGCCATCTTAAAAGGTAGCCGTGCCCTTGCATTGAAGCGAGAAGAACGGTGAGCTTACAATGATAGAGGGATGTGAATAATTGTCCAATGCTTTATAAAATGATCTCTATCATTGCAAGTTTATCGTTCGTCTCGCTTCGATACAAAGGAACGGATACCTTTTAAGATGGCGCAGAGAACAGTAAAGGGGACTATTTAGACAAATAGAGACCACATAAATACTTAGGGACTGTTAATTAATTATGCCTCGGGGGGGGGGGGGGGGAGGGGGGTGGAGGAAAAGTATCAAACTGCATTTGAAGCATGACTCCTCTTTTTTTCAGTAGTATATTTTATGTCTTGAATTTGTTACTGACTCTCTCAACTTTGTATCAAGCATCATCTGATATTGTTTAGAATTTGCACATCTCGAATTAAGATTAGTTAAAGATCAATGTCATTTATTCACGTACCATAAGAAAGCTGAAGCCCGACCACAAAGATGACCAGCCAGCGGGACAGTCTGGTATCCGGTTAGTTTGACTATGTACAGCCATGGATGGTCCCATGGTTTCACAGACAGCACACCTACTAATGAATGGCTCCACGGCGCTTGCATCAACTGGCATCATAGGTACAGACCTATCGGTAGACAGCCAATAGCTGTAGTCATTCCTTGATGCGTAATTGCATTTATTGAAGATGTTACAATACAGATATGGCATAGTTGTGAAGCGCTTCAAACACGACCCAGCCAATCCAAGATCTTGCCCATGGGAAGTGTCATGTCCTTGAACGTAGAGTAAACTGTAGCCATTCCAAATTTCACGTGTGTTAGGTGGGCAGGCTGCCGGGCTGGTAGACTGACTGTGACTCACTATGTGGTGACCTAAAAAGGCCGGACCATCTCCTGCCGGGCCCGGGTCACCGGGTGGACCTGGGAGACCAGAGTCACCTGCATCACCGGGAAAACCGGGGCGACCATCCGCACCAGGTACTCCGGGCTGACCTTGAATAATGGAGGGTAATCCAGGTATACCTCTTGGTCCTGGAGGTCCTTTGATAATCCCAGGAGGACCTGTAAAAAGAGAGTTGGGAACCACAAAATCAATAAAAAATAACACTTTTGTAGGGAGAAAAGCAACGGCATTCAGCAACCAAAACCCAAAACCTAACTTTACCTGCGATACCACGGTCTCCAGGAGGGCCAGGTCTACCAGGGAAGCCATTATCCCCCATATCTCCTTTTTCACCTTTGGCTCCTGGATTAATCGAGTCCTCACCGCGAGAACCCGTTTCTCCTATTGGCCCTGGTTCTCCTAACGAACCGGGGTTTCCGGTTAAGCCATTACCACCTTGTAAAGAAAGAAAGATTTTAAACTACCCGAGTTCCATATTATGAAATGAATGTTATCGCAAAATACCCAATACTACAGACAGCACGCGGCCATTAAAACCGACTTTGATACCCCGCGTTTAACAGCATCATCTCGATGTTTATCAATTCTCCTGCACAGGACATCGACTGAGACGAAAAAAGCTCGGTGATTGTTGGGCATTTGAATTCGAATACCTTTTTCTCCTGGTGGTCCAGGAATACCATCAAAACCTCGCCGCCCATTTTCTCCAGGAGCCCCACGCGGTCCACTGACTCCGTTATCACCATCTATTCCGCGGCGTCCTTGTCGACCTGGTCTTCCACGATCTCCTGGTGGTCCATCCACACCAGGAAGACCACTAGCACCAAAAGGTCCCTTTGGGCCTCGATTACCACGCTTGCCATCTTGTCCAGGTAGACCTGCAGCAAACAATTGGTAAATTGGTTAGACAGACGAGTATGTATTAGGGGATGAATTACACGCTAACAATACAATATTTTGAGTTTGTGTGGGTACCTATATTACGGTTGCAAATCAGAACACATTTAGTACCCAGCTGAGCGATGAACGCGGCGAGAAAATCATGAGTAGACAAAATGACCGGTCCGAAGCATTTTTTGACCTTGGCGGTGAAGTGAAATTGTTTTTATTCTCCCTTATCATATTTCTGATTTACATAAAACATCATATTTCTGATTTACATAAAACCCAAAGATGAGCGCTTTCGTTCTTGGGATTAATAGATTCGGGGAAAATATGTTTAAATAAATAAAAAATATATTTTTCCTTGTAGGCACTTATATAGTTGTCGTTTTACCCTACCTGGTTGGCCGGTTTCTCCAATCCTTCCACCAATACCCGGTCGACCTGGTCTTCCAGGGGACCCCGGATTACCGGTTATTCCTTTTATACCATCTGTACCATGGACTCCTTCAGCACCTTGTTCTCCTTGGTTGCCTGGTACTCCATTTACACCTCTCAGACCTTCGTATCCAGGTAACCCATTAATTCCCTTAAATCCTTTTGGTCCGATTACACCAGGATCACCAAATTCACCCGTGTCACCTGTAAAAGATTCACAATAATATACAGTGATTTATCTTTACAACACGAAAAACCCTCCTCCTTTTATCGAACTCTGAAGCAACCTCAAGGTTGAGGTAAATTAGCGCACCGCTAACTCACAAATCGAAACTAAATTTAACATGAAGCATATTGTGGAGGCAGAAAAACTGGAGAAAACTCTTGAATCAAAGGATTAACGAGAGATCAACGCCTTTATTCCCAAAGCAAAACTGAAGAATTCGAAAAGACTCACCTGGGAAACCTCTTATTCCATTTGAACCAGCTTCTCCAATACCACCCGGGTTACCTATCTCACCCTTGAGACCGGGCATGCCGCTTTTGCCATCAGCACCTGGTTCCCCGGGCAAGCCAGCCGGTAGGGGTATATCGAAGTCATACTTTCCTGGATCGCCTTTTTCTCCCTTCTCTCCAAAAGAACCTGAAGTTATAAAAAAAGTACAGTGAAATTGGGCAGGGAAAAGGACGCTTTCAATACCTATTTGATATTCAATACAGTTCGCCGGTCGCTAAAAGTTACCTCTGGATCCAGTAGGTCCTTGTGGAGATATTCCAGGACGTCCTGGGTCTCCGGGTTCACCAATCGCACCACTTGGTCCGCTATCTCCGGGGGGTCCTCGCGAGCCGTTTATTCCAGGTTCTCCAGGTGGTCCTTGTGCATCGGCACCAAGATCACCGGTGGTACCTTAAGGAAAGAAAATCATCCTTAAAATCTTAGAAAAATAGCAAATTCGCGATGCATGAATAACAAATAGAAATGTTTAGCTATATTGAATTCAAATGAATCTGGTTTTCAGTGCAGTGGCAAATCGAGAATCATCGAAGGCATTAGTGTCACTTTAACTGACTTGAAATGAACTTGTCTTTACTCTGTTGCCACTGCCAACTGAAGTTATGATGATGATGACAATAATAATACTGGTAATGACGGTAATAATGCTAATGACTGTGATGGTGATAGTAACGACGATAATATTCGTGGTGGTGATGACGACGACGACGATGATGATAATACAAGATGATAATGATAGTGGTGACCACGTGACGATGTCGATGCTGTTGTTGTTAATGATGATGGTGGTGGTAGGTTGGTGACCATGAAGTTGATGATGGTGACGATGTTAAGGATGATAATGGCATTGCTGTTGTTGAGGACTGTAACAATGATGTTGATGATGACGATGACGGTGATGGTAGTGGTGTTGCCGTTTTATTTATTTATTAACTTTGCACAGGCTGAGAAAAGACTCGAAGTCCACGCAAGCTCAGCCGGAGACAAAATACATGTACATATAAATTACATTTAAACAGAAATACATTAAAGTATAAAATGAATTAAAGCTTAAGACAAGAAATATATACTAGAGGCGTCAGCGACAGCTAACAGCAGAGATATTAGTTGATCGGCATTTGGTTGTTGAATATTAAAGAATGCAAACTAAAATTTTCTGTTAAACCAACCTGTGACTCCTTGGCGACCTCGACGGCCATTTAATCCATCACGACCAGGGTAACCTGGCTGCCCGGGTGGACCTCTTTGGCCAGGAAGACCAGGTTTACCAGGAATTCCATCATCACCTATAGATTTATAAGAAATAAATATCTAACGCTTATTATCTAATTGCTTTTAGTATGAAGTATTAATTTAAATGCTTAATAGTTTATATATGATAATTAATGATAGTAATTGAACAGAGTGGAGTTTAATTTGGACCAAAATCATACAAGTGATTACGAAATTGCACGACAGCGGAGCGGGAGTGCAATTTGCTAATCATTATAAGATAACTGTTATGAATGTCGTGTTCTGATTGGTTTGTAGCGCGTGCTTTATGAGAGCACATTCCATGCGCGCGCACTTTCCGTTGCGTCATTCCTACCTATTATTGTAATCTATATTTTATAAAAGAAATAAAAAACTTGCTTGCTGTGCTGTGTGCAGTCATAAAGCACTCGGGGATTGGCAGAATACTCGAGAAGTGTTAAGAACTGGAGCACTCCGCTACGCGCCGTGCTTCGCTAACACTTCTCTTGTGTTCTGCCAACCCCAATCTAGCCCCTTGATCTACCCTAATTTTTTGAAACATTGTAGCCTTAGTAAACCTGGAATTACAGTAAAAAAATAGCTACGTTAAAGGCACAGCGTGGACTTGAAGGGTGTTTATACAATTTCAAACTTCGTTACCTGTTGCCCCAAACGAGCCTGTCTCTCCAATTGCACCTGGAGGTCCAAAAGCACCTACTTCCCCTTCTACACCAGGTACCCCAGGTATTCCCTTCATTCCTCGCTCTCCTTTCTTTCCTGGCATACCATCAAGACCACTATCGCCTCGAAGACCAGGTAAACCATCATCTCCGGGAGGACCACGAGGACCTGAAGTGGTGGAGCCTATAAAATTGAAGAATTGTAAGTAAAATAACCCATGAAGGAATCTCTCTGTGATGTCATGACCTTGTCACCTTATGGGGGGGGGGGGGGGGGGAGAGAGGTGGAGACAACGTCACTAAGGGATGAGGGGTGGGACAGGTACGATGCAGTGTGTCACTAAGGAGATAATGCGTAAACCTGGTGATGATCACTATTGGTTGGGGGAGTGGGCAAGAAACATGGTCGTCAAGAAACCAACGAGCCACAATTAGGGTCGTCTTCAAAACAACACAAGCTGCACAATTGACATTTACCCTGCAGCTCCTTTGGCTCCAACCATTCCTTGGTCACCTGGTGGGCCATTGTTTCCGCGGGAACCTGGAAGTCCAACAGCTCCTTGTTCACCAGTGCCACCAGGATTCCCTTTGTAACCAGTTGGACCTGGAGGACCTGGCAGTCCAGGGTACCCCTTCAGGCCAAAAGGACCGTTATCTCCTGGGGAACCTACGTACGTATGGCAAAAGGACTTTTTAGTTAGCAAGCCATACTGTCGACACTAGAGAAAAACGTTTGCACGTGCGTGCATTTCACGTTTCCTTGTTTTTTTTTGAGTGAAAAAATAAATGTTTGTTTTCTCCAAGTATGCGAAAAAGTTCGAGAGTATACTTTTGTCAGACCAAGATACTGTATTAACAGAACATAATATGAAATAATTAACTTTAAGTTTCAAGCATGGACACTAAGGTTTGGCATTTTGTGAAGTCCAATTTATCAGGCATGTTTGAAAGTCAAATTTACTTATGTTTTGACTAATTTGCATACGGATTCAGAGCATGCGCAGACGTTTTTCAACCGTATTTTGTTATTTTAGTGATGACATCGTGATTCGCAGGAAGATACATGCCACGCTATTTTGGATAATAATGAATGAATGAATGATAACTAATAATAAGAAATATACATAATGAATAAAGAAATACATAACTACATAAATAATAAATAAATAAGTATAGATTATAAATAAATGAATAAATATATAAATTAATTATAAATAAATATAAATACAAATAAACAAACAACAAAGTGACCTTTGAACGGGGGCAAGTTTAATACTACAATACGAATGTTCTGCACAGTTATTACTTATGTCGTCTTTTCCGACATATTCAGCACTGTGAGAGGAGAGAACATGTTTTTATGCAAATAAAAAGTGCTGTTAATAGTGTGACTACACTGACCAACAAAAAGCAGGTCTCTTCTTACCTCGACAAGACTTGGCAATAGTCTGTTTGACATAATTAACCAAGTCATCGAAGCTCGTAGGCAGTAGAATATCTTCTTCATCATCTACTATATCCAACAGCTGCTTCTTGTCAACACTGCCAATGCCAACGGCAATCACTTTAGCATTTAGCCTCTTCAGAGGTGCAACAGCCAGCGGAAGAGGTGTTTGATTTTTGATTCTGTCAGTGCTGGTTTGGTTGCCATCTGTCAGCAAAATCACAACCTGTGTTGTTGTCGGAAGAAAGTCAACTTATTTAAGTATTGTATAACTTTCAAAGCCTCATGGTACAAACTTGCACATTACATGTATCAAGATTTTTGTGTTTGTACATATTGCTGGTTTTCAATCATGAAAATGAAATATCAAAAGACACAGGACCATGTTTGATGATATAGCAAAAGAGAGTTATGACAAATCTTTTCTTAAATTCATTCAACATGGCAGGCTGTGAAAACCATCAAAAATGAACTTATTAATAGACCTTATTCATGGTGTGAATTGAACGTGACAAACCTCTAGGGGAATAAACAGCTATTGTTTTTAATCTCATCAGGGTATCATCGTTATTACTTTCGTATCCTTTGCGGATACTCATGCATTTTTCGAAAAGTAAAAACAAAGGAAAATGAATCCTCTGGCTGTTTGTTACGCTGAAATGTGAAAAGATTGTCACACCACAAATAATATCTACTGTATTGGTAACAGCTTTATAGAGGTTTGCTGCTTAATGGAAGGGGTCACTTAATAGAGGTTGGCCACTAACTTAATAGAGGTTAACCACTTAATAGAGGTTGATTGCTAAATAGAGGTTGGTCACTTAATAGAGGTTGGCCACTTAATAGAGGTTGACCACTCAATAGAGGTTGGCCACTAACTTAATAGAGGTTAACCACTTAATAGAGGTTGATTGCTAAATAGAGGTTGGTCACTTAATGGAGGTTGGCCACTTAATAGAGATTGGCCAGTAGATAGAGTTTGGCCACTGGGTCGAGGTTGGCTAGTGGTTCTGCTGTACGAAAACTAAAACAAGGCATGTTTTACCTTTCTTGAATTTGGTCTCATTCCCCCAGCAGGTGTAAATAACTGTTCTGTTGCAACTTTTAATGCCAAATCTATTCTTGTCAGACCACGGGTGTGAGGAACTGACTCTACGCGCTGCTGTATCTCTTCCTTGTTGTAAGTGTCATCGAATTTGAGCTGGAGAGAAGCTGAAGAGCTGTACTCAATCACACCAATATGGGTAAGGGTTGGCCCAACTTGGAGAAATTCTACGATGTTATTTACAAAAGTTTTCAGCTGGTTAAATTGTCTTCGTCGAATGCTACCAGAAGCATCCATTAGGAAGGCATAGTCAGCATTTTCTTGTCCACAAACTGAAAAGATAGAAATGCTTTAGAAATATTTTATGTTATGATACAATTATTAGTTATTGATGGATCATTTATATATTCTGTGCCAAACATGGAACTTCAAGAAGTTTGTTATTAATCATTGACCATGCTTTTGAAATACTTTCTGTTTTATGCATCAAAATATTTAATGCCATTCATTTTAATTTCTATAGAGAAGTTGAAGTAAAGGGAATACTTACGAATTCGGCCGGGTCGTCCTTGGGCTCCATTTGCCCCTGGTTCACCAATCCCACCGTCAGTTCCTGGGTAACCTTTTGGGCCTCTAAAGCCTTTAGGGCCAGGAGGACCATCCAGACCTGCTCTTCCTGGGATTTCCTGGTTCCCCTGGCAAACCTAGTCATAATTTATAAGTCAATCAAGTCAGTTTTGACATTGAATGGAACTGTAAAGCTGTCACAAAATACAATACATCTCTCAGTAGTAAGAAAATTGACAGAGTATACAATATTTCTCACAACATCAACAAACCTAAACAAGAATACAATACATCCTGCAACACCAAGAAACCTGGCCATGAATACAATACATTCTGCAACACCAAGAAACCTGGCCATGAATACAATACATCCTGTAACACCAAGAAACCTGGCCATGAATGCCATACATCCTGCAACACCAAGAAAATTGACAGAGTATACAAAACATTCTGCAACACCAAGAAAATTGACAGAGTATACAAAACATTCTGCAACACCAAGAAACCTGGCCATGAATACAAAACATCCTGCAACACCACGAAATACAACACATCCAGCAACACCAGGAATGCAATACAGCCTCCAAAACATAAAATACAATCATTCCCTTTTAGAATACCAAAAGCTGAATTCTTACCTGGAGTTCCAGGAAGACCCATAATCCCAGGATTACCAGGAATTCCACTGATTTTATCACCTGGATCTCCATTTGATCCTTTGCTACCTGGGAATCCTTGGGTTCCTTTTTCTCCAATGCCAGGTGCACCGGTGGGTCCAATTGGTCCCTGCTCACCTTTTGCTCCAGGTAAACCTGGTCTACCTTGGGGACCTGGTTCACCTGGTGGTCCTGAGAAATGTGAAAATCAAGTGGGAAAGAGAAAGATTACTAACTAGACTTGGGTTCAATTTCTTTATTGGATCCTAAACTTTTTAAGGTACCTGGGTACCCCAAAAATTGCTCAGAAGTATCGATATTTACATTTCACATTTTGTGTTAAAATACATAATTTTCTTTGATTTCCCCTCCACCCCCCAAAAAATTCAATAGTTATTTTTAATAGTGAGTAATAAAAAATACACTTTGTTTCAACAAATGCGCTTCAGATAAGTCAAAAACATTTTCGCGTTTTTCTCGGAAGTGATTTTGCGTTCAGTTACCAGACATTTTGAGTCAAAGGGAATTTGACCAATTTAACTGAAATTTTGAGGAAGTCATCTTGGAAAGTGTTCTTCAAAAGTGTGCCTCTGATTTTTTTATTTTTTGCTTATTTCTTAAGTTATTGTGGATTTTGACTTGCATACTGGTGATATAGCAGCGTCATAACTTTAAGGGCATATAAAAAAGCAATTTGGGGCATAGTAATAGCCCTGTAAAAGCACTAATACTTAAATATTTCCAAGTTTTCTTCGAAAGGAATATAGAAAAACATCTTTCAAGGTTACAGTAATATCCCTGTGAAAGTATTTATCCAAAAGTATCTTCAAATTGTCTCCAAAAAGATCTCATATGAAAGAGCACTAAAAAAAATATATATATACTTTCATGAAATTAGTTGTAAAAAGATTAATCATCAGCATACTTTACCATCAGGTTGCACCAGGTATTTATTCAAAACCAGAATTCATTTTATTCAGGACCCAGTGTTTGTTTTATGAGGCCTCTTAAAGGCATTTCAGATCCTTGAACATATATTAACAACAATGAAGTACTATTGCTTTAATTACATTACATATGTGTGATAAATGGGTTGTTTGTAGCTCAGCTTAAAGATTATATTAATAGAGTAAATAAGCTATCCAAATGACTAACCTTTAGTTCCATTTGTTCCAAATGCTCCTGCTTCTCCAGGTGGGCCTGGAATAGAATTACCTGGTTCTCCCTTTCTTCCTGATGGTCCAGGAAGACCAGGGTTGCCAGGGTTACCAGTTGCTCCCATATTGCCTTTCATCCCAAGTGGACCACGAGGTCCACGAAATCCAAAAGCACCTGAAAACATTGAATGAACAAACAGTCATCAATTATGATATTGATAAAAGATACATGCTTGATGTAAATCGTAAAACTGGAAATACGAAAATAGACTAATTTGACAATACAGTGCCATCTCGGATTGCAAGGCATTGTGTGGCACATAGTGGGCAAATGTATAACAGTCAATATTACGTTCAGAGACGCCACATTGATCACCTTTATCTATTATAACTGTTTATCCTAGATGTAGTCTTTTGTAAAGACCATGATGGTATCAGTGGCAGGTAGTGAAACAATAAGGATGACAATGAAATAAAGCTGAGAATGATAATAATAATGAAGCCGTTGTTCAGCTTACCTTCTTCTCCAATAAGTCCAGGAGGTCCAGGACGATTAGCACCAGGAAGACCTGGAATGCCATTTTTACCACTGGGTCCAACAGTACCATTATTGCCAGCATTACCTTTGTCCCCTTTGGGTCCTGGCTTACCTTTAACACCAGGATCTCCTTTTATACCTTTGGCTTTTAATAATTCTGATAAAAAGAAAAAAAGACTTAGTTTATAGACAATCATACTTGAACTTGTAAAGGTTTTCCTCTTTATGGTATGGAAAACACATGGCATAAATCTAAGTTAATATAGAAAATGATATGAACCTCGACAGGAAAGGCCTGTGTCATTAAAATAAATAAATAAACAAATATCTTTATTTAAGTGTCTAGTCGTTCTAGTGCTTTTTCACTAGATGATGACATAAATAGGATTTTAGAATATCAAATGCTCTGCTTCTATTTTTGTGTCCTTACGTGGTTCTGGTGGTCCAGTTCCTGGTTTACCACTGATTCCCTTCTCACCAATACTTCCTGGATACCCAACTAGACCTGTAATTCCCTTCGGTCCAAACTCATCTATTGGTACTATGTCTGGGTTATCTCCTTTTTTCCCCTTAAGTCCTCGGAATCCTGGGTTTCCTCTTTGACCAGGAAAGCCATCTCTTCCAGGGTCTCCCTGTAGGACACAAACTGACTAGTGAAGGGGCAATTCCAAATAAGATACAATATGGACATGATACAAAATCAAGTGGAAATTGAAAAGTCACTAGGATTACTGCTACTTCCAAATGGATCAGATACTGGATAATTGGTTACATCCCCAAAATGTGCTTAAACAGTCTTGTACATAGAATTGGAAAGGCATTATCTGAGGTTTTGCATACTTAAAGCACAATGCAATACATTAATTCTCAACCTCAACCTCCAGGCTTTAGATTAAAGTCAGAAGGACTGTGAAATATGTTGTTTAACCAGTTTGCAAAATCAAAGAATTATGGAATCAGACTTTCCAAAGGGCCAATAATTACCTGAGCTCCTGAGCGTCCTTTTGGCCCTGGATTTCCAAATGGCCCCTGATTACCATCAACCCCAATAGGGCCTGGGATTCCACGTGGACCCTGTTCACCAGGTGGTCCAATGTCACCAGGTGGGCCTGGACGTACAAAAGGTTCATCTCCATCTCTTTGTCCACTCTCACCTTTAGGTCCAGGACGACCTGGTGTTCCAGGTACTCCTTTTACACCCTGAAGTATAAAGTAAGAGTTAATTACCGAGAACGGAGGTAATAAGCCATATACATCCCGAGGGCCACAGGCCCGAGGGATGTATAGGCTTATTGCCGACGTTCTCGGTAATTAAGTATTTTATATCTCAATTGAAAAGGTTTTCTATCAAATGTTGCTCATTATAAATGCGAGGTCTATATTTAGTTATTAACCGGGTTAATAACTAGCTATATATTGACCTCGCATTTATAATGAGGGTTATATCAAAAATAAAGCCTTGTGAATAACAAAAAAAACCCTGTCAATCGAGAAATAAGTGATGTTAGCTTATAACCAGGATTTTGAGGGATGGGAGGTATCTATATTTACTATATTTTAGTTAATTACAAATGAATTAGTTCTTGCATGTGATTGGTCAGAACATGATGTATAACATTCCAGACATGTTTTAGGCGTTTTCTTAGTTTTACTGTAAATGGAATACGCTCCATACAAATACAAATGGATCATCATGAAATTGTTAAATATCCAAATATCATGTCCTTAGAAGTGTAGAAAATGTAATACTGGAAATATAATAATAAAAATGTAATAAAAAAATGTAAACACACACACACACACACAAAATGTTCTTAAAAGTGCTATTTCCTGAATTTTTTAACTCTTTCATAGGCAGGAATGTGATATGGCGTATATGTTATGGATGTAAAATGTATTTCTCACTGGAATGGTTGTAAAGAAGATAATATATTCAATAGAGAATAGTCAAGGGATTATTATTAAAACGAAGTTACTAAAGAGGGATCAATTGTAGGACAAAGCATTGGTGGAAAAGTTACATACCCAAATGAATGAATAGTCTATACTATAAATATAAGTAATTAATTAGGAGAGAGAAGAAAGCAGTTGACTGAGAGGTGAAGACTAGAGCAGCGAAGGACCAAAATAGCAGAGAAGAATCGACCAAAACAGCAGAGGAGGACCAGAAACAACAGAAAAAGACCAGTTTGGAACAAGGCACAAGAAGAAGAGAGCAATACAGAATAACCAAGAAAGGACAAGCAAAAAGGACAGTAAAATGAACATTGTTTAGAATAAAACATTTCAGTTATATTATATGCCTATTGTTAGTACTATTTGAATTAATTTGATTATAAAGGAATATTTCCTACACATAAGTTCATTTAAGTAGCGACTATTTAAGTTGATAAGATCAATAAGATCATTGAAATTATAGATGAAAAAGAACTAGTATTAAATTTTGAGTCAAGTTGCCGTTCCCAAGATTTACGTCTTGACAATGGTTTTTTTGGGGATGTTCTGGGAGTTGGTGACCATAACCAAACACATTCACAACATAGAAGTCGGCAGGCACATACAATTTGGTAGGTTTTCTGTTGTCCGGTTTTGTCAATTTCATTTTTCCAATCGAGCTTCTAATGAACTATTACAATACCTTAGGTCCAGGAGGCCCATCTATTCCATTTAGTCCAGGATTACCAACTGGTCCTTGCCTTCCAGGGGGGCCATCGACACCTCTTTCACCTTTGCCTCCTAGTAAACCTGAGAGACCTCTATCTCCTTTTGCACCTGGGGGTCCACTGGGACATTTAGGGCATTTTTGCTTCAGTCCTTTCGCTCCTGGTTGTCCTCGACCTCCTTCAGGTCCGGGTTCACCAACATTTCCTGTGGCACCTTGTTCCCCTTTGAGTGGCTGTGGACAAGATCCCTCAGGGCAAAATGGTGGTTCAGCTATAAAAATGAATAATTAATACATAGTGAGGAAAACAACTTCACTGAGAAATTATTTACAGTGGGGTGCTCTAAAAAATAAAAATAAAAATTTATAAATATTTTTTGAAATGTAATTCACACTCTAATTGGCTGGCTCCATAAGAGCAACACTCGTATTGCAGTTACGTTGCAGTTAAATTCATGACATAAGGAAATTGCTATTTGGCACAGGACTGGGCTACTGACCCTCATATGATACTGTTATGATGGTAGTGTTGAAAATCATAATGGTGGTGGAGAACGTGATGATGGTGGTGGAGAATGTGATGATGGTGGTGGAGAACGTGATGATGGTGGTGGAGAACGTGATGATGGTGGTGGAGAACATGATGATGGTGGTGGAGAACGTGATTATGGTTGCTGGAGAACATGATGATGGTTGCGGAGAACATGATGATGGTGGTGGAGAACATGATGATAGTGGTGGAGAATATGATGATAGTGGTGGAGAATATGATGATGGTGGTGGAGAATATAATGATGGTGGTGGAGAATATGATAAAGGTGGTGGAGAAATGATGATGGTGATAAATAAGAGAAAGATAATGGCAATTATTTGTGTCATGTGATACATAATGCCTCATACTGACCTTTTTGTCCCTCTAGACCAGGATCGCCCATTGGACCCTTGTACCCTTTGGGCCCAGGAGCTCCATTCATACCCCTTACTCCATCACTCTGTTTTCCTGGGTCACCTCTTGGTCCTGGTTGTCCTTTGGGTCCTTCATTTCCTTTAACTCCCATTGGACCATTCATTCCAATGACACCTGATGACCAGCACATGACAATTTATTAACTAACTCATCTTAAAACAATCCTCTACAAATCCCATAATTCAAATCAATGATGTATAAATAGACCCTCCCAGAACTCTCCCTCCCCTTCACCCATACAGCTTACCAAGGTACACCGGGTGGGCCTTGAGGACCAGGTGGTCCTTGATCACCAAGTTCTCCAGGTGGACCATATTGACCAAGGCCAATAGGCCCATCAGGACCAGGTAATCCTTCTGAACCAGTGTCTCCCCGAGGCCCTCGATATCCAACTGTGCCATTTGCTCCCTTGATGCCCTTTGGGCCAGGAACACCACCCTTGAGGAAAAAATGCACAGGATTTAATAACATCTTCTATAAGGTTTAGTTGCATGTTGCCTGTTGGAATTGGTTGTTTTTTCCATTACTTCCGGTTAAAAATTATTTTTGATCAAGAGAGGCAAAATAAATCTGTGTTGCAGCTATACTGAGTGACATATTGAAAAATGTTATTCTATTATTTTAACACGATTCAGCATATTTCATTTTTAAATGACTTACCTTTCCTCTAGGTCCAACAATCCCGGGAGGACCTTCAGGGCCTGCTCGGCCTACATCACCCTGGAAATGTACAGTCAAGAATATCAAATATCAAGAAAAAGTGTAGAAAACTAAAATTGAAATCTCGATTCTTTACCATTTGACACAACAACAAATGAAAAATCCTAATGGTGGTTGGTGTAGCTGTGTGTGTTTGTCTCTCACTACAGCAGCATGTTTGCAGAATAGTCCCCTTCACAGTTCCCTGAACAGGATTGGCTTCATAGCTCAGTTGGTAGAGCATCGCACCGGCATCGCGGAGGTCATGGGTTCGATTCCCGTTGAAGCTTGAAATTACTTTTTCAAGTCTTTCTTTACAGCGTTCGCTTAGATCGCTCATTCACTGTGATGTTCAACACATCTATCATTATTTCACCACAGTTCTACCCATTCAATATCACACTTCCTGTGCCATCTTGAAAGGTAGCCATTCCTTTGTATTGAAGTGAGAGGAACAATGAGCTTGCAATGATAGAGACATGTGAATAATTGTCCAAGGTGTTAAAAAAGGTCTCTATCATTGCAAGCTCACCGTTCATACTGCTTTGATTCACAGCTACCTTTCAAGATGGTGCAGGGAACAGTGAAGGGGACTATTGCTTGTTGCCTCTCAGTCATAGTTCAATGTTTTTCTCCAGATTCTCTATTTTTCCTATACACACCTCAATTTCTAGATTCCACCTGGAATCAGGGATGAGAAGTAACTACTGAGTTTTTATTTCATTTTGGGTATCAGGGGTTTTTGGATGTTATTGGTTTTCACTTGGTGAAACGGCTAGGCTTAATTTAAGATTAAAATGATATGCTGGGGTGCTACGTACAATAGGTCCAGGTGGTCCTGCTGGGCCTTGTCCCCCCTGGGTTCCTGTATCTCCCTGTAAAATAAATAACAATCATTAGCAAAATAGAGGTGGAACAGGCTGGCACATATCCTGAGAAGAGATGGTGAAAATAACTATGTCATGGAGCTCAAGGATCGGTTCCAGAGGAAAGCAGAGCATGAAGAAGCTGTATTATTTTATTTAAAAAAATATTTTTTGACACACGAAATGTTTTACTCACTCTTTTGCCTTGAGTGCCAACGGGACCATTTCTGCCTTTTGATCCCTGGAAAGATTGATAGAAATGAAAAGGTTGATTCAGAATTTTAGAAAATATCTCAGCAGTTTTTGGAGGCCCAAGACTCGAACCTTAAGGCACTCCACATAAAAAGAAGAAATAATATGGAAATGGATGAGGAAATAAATGGGGGAGAGATTGAGGGAAGGGTGGAGGAAAGAGGGAAGAAGGAGAGAAAGACTGATTAGAAGGGAAGAAAGTAAAGGAAGAGAGGTTAGGGAGAGAAGAAGAAAGAACAATACTGAAACTCACCCTTTGTCCTGGTTTGCCAGGTTCTCCATACTCTCCTTTTATTCCAGGTGCACCTGGTATTCCTGGTGGGCCAGGACGATTACCATATGACTCACCTTTTTGTCCTTGTCGACCCTGATTTCCCTTTAAAAAAGGATCATAATGATCTTAAACTGAATAACTATTTTCACCATAAAAAGCCATGAAACAAGAAGTAAGCGCAGAATTTTAGCATGCTTTTTATGTGTAATACAAAAGCAAGAAGCACTTTGCAACCCCAGGTTGGCATATGTAGTTGCCTATTTGACTTAGAAAATCTTAGGATTTGGTCTCAGGATTTGCTATGTTGCCAGATGGATTATTAATCCAACCCAGCTCCCCTTCAATGACATTTCTCTCAGAATAACAGCTCAGTACCACAGCCTCAACAAATTTGTGTGACGAACTGCTGTTTTAGTGGTGAAAATGATATGATATTTCTAGGCTTCAAAGACACAATTTGTTTTCACATACTTGTGTGCCTTGCTCTCCAGTTTCTCCCTAAAAAAGAATTCAGGTGCACATACTTTAGATATATTATCTTATAATTTTCACACATTTTTTAAAGAAGATTTTATATGATCTCTACTTACGTTTTCAAGGCCAACAAACTCTAGTTCTCCTGGTGGACCTGGATCACCTGGATCTCCCTGTAAAATTGTTGGTTTAGAGTCAAAAATCAAGATGGAAGGGTACATTTGTTGTTCTTATGAAAAATGCAAGGATTAAGAGCATTCTAGAAGCACATTGCTGATAGATAGGACATGAAACAGGGGGAGGGATCCTGAGTAAAAGTATCTGGTATGCTTGTCATATGCTATCTCCATTAATAGATATCAGATATTTGGTGTCTCATTTGAATCACTTCAATGGAAAGTACTAGTGGTGTATGTGGTCAACTGCTTCCTCTCATTTATTCAGGGTTAGCCTTGTATCAGTGCAGAATATTCACAAATACCAATGCTAAAGTAAACAATGCCCAACTTCAAAAATATGAACACCTTGAAATTTCACAAACCTTCACTGAATTCACACATGAATATCTACACAAAATCAAGGCTAACTCTAGATCTGAGCAACAGAGAAATTGAATCTGGAGTCGATTATTACTTACAATATCTCCTGGTAAACCAGGAATGGGAGGAAGGCCTGGTTCACCCTAGGAGACAAAAAAAAAAACAATTATTGTGGTCATAGCATTGGATAATATTTTCAAAACACACACAAAAAAAAACGATTGCCACTCAAGGTAACTACTTACAATTGAGCCTTGGCGACCTTTAGGTCCTGATTGACCCTGAAAAAAATATTATAAAATAACTGTTATAAACCTTGCATTCTGAGTGGTGCACACAGCATGCACTTGCACTTTTAGTTGCATCATTCAGTTAAATATGGGTTATTGTAATTTAAATATTATAAAAGAAAAAAAACTTGCTTGTTGTGCTGTGTGGAGTCATAAATGGATTGGCAGAACACTCAAGAATTGTTGAGAAGCACTGTTCTAAGTGTTGTGTTTCTCCAAACATTTCTTCATTAAAATATTGATCAATCAATCACTCATTCACACTACAGTCAGTGACTCAATCAATTAATCAATTGATTGGTCTATCAGTCAGCCAATCAGTCAGTCAACCAGGTTTGTCACATCAGTTTTCCAGTTATTAATTCAAACTTACCGCTGGACCTGAGTTCCCTATCATTCCCTGAAAAAGAAAACATTTCAAAATACAAAGCTAACAAACACTGATGAATTAGTTTGTTACCATCATGATATTAGTAAAAAATGGTTTCATTTCAAATTAAATATATTAATATTATACAACAGCCTTCACCAACATTATATGGGCCCTGTAGTGTTAGCATGGGCACTGAAGAAGGTCGTCACCAGTGTTATCAGTGGATCTGTTATGTCCCCTTTAAGCAGGGTTATATAGTGAAGACAGATGGAGTCTAAGGTTTGATGTCCTTGTCTAACCAATTGTAGATGCAATCGGAAAGGCAGCACCTTCTCCTCAGTTTTTTTAAGACCCTGAGTGTTGGTCCGGCCGAGGCTAGAACCATGACCTCCAACAAAACTGATTGACGCTTTTAGCAACTGAGCTACCTTGTGCCGGTTAGTGCTAATCAGGCTTTGAAAGTTGGCAGAGCTAAACATTTCAAGGTAGTGTACTTACAGATTGTCCATAATCACCACTTGGTCCAGGTGGTCCCTTTTAAATAAAAAGAAACATAGCATGACCAAATTATGACTTCACTATATTTCGACATGAGTATAAGCAGCATATGTGAAAATGACGAACAGACAGAGCATGCTATGTAAAAGAAATTAATCCTCTTCAAGTTAATGACATTACGCTTGACACTATGCTGGCTTTCTCAAAGACACCAACTTAATTGGCCTCCTGTCACTGTTTCTTTCGTACAGCTCTCTAGAATATTTAACTTTTTTCTTGAAAAATCCCTTCCCAGTTAATCACATATTCCTCTCTTGCTTCAAAAATTCCAATAACTAAATAAAAAGTCATATATCTCAAATGCTTGATTTAAGGAAACAGCAAGTCTTCCCTAAAAGTCAGGAATGTTATTGAGAAGTTTCATATATGAGGGAAGTCGCCACCTTGAAAAAAATTCATATTTCCAAACATGGTATCAAAAGTCCTAATTTGCATCAATAAATATTCTGGAGCATGGTATATCCTGAGAGACACTACATTGGCTTGCTGTACTAAGGGACAGACCATTAGAATTTAGAGGGGGGGTGGGAGGTTGGGTGAAATTTAAAAAAAAGAAATTCAAGTGCAGCTTTTAAGAGTGGGAAAAAATCTGGCATAAGAAAAGTGCCAGGAAAAACTCCAAAGTAAGTCCAATAAATATTCCTGCACAGCCGAGAAGTGTAAAAAACAATTCCTGCACAAAATAAACTGCCCAACCCCCACCCCCCTTCAAAAACCTTATGGTCCATCCCTAAGTAGGTATCCTGAGATTGTGACACAAAGTTTCCTCTAGGTGAGTGATGCTAATTAGCTTCTCAAAAATTGTCACTCAAATGGCTTCGCAAGAACAACTGGTTGCAAATAAACAGGTTTGTACCTTTGGTCCTGCAGGTCCTAGTGGGCCATGTTCACCCTAAAATAAAAAAATAAAAAATAAAAAGTTTGAAACATAAGGCAAACCAGAAAATAGTTGTGCTTGATGCTTCTGGAGACTAATGTCAGGCCTAGTAATTGCAAAATGAGAGAGAGAGATGAGCAGATGAGCAGAGAGATAAGCAGATCTCTACTGTACTTAAATCCATAAGAAAAATTGTGGCTTCTTATTAGTTACCATTGAGCCCTTAATAAGTGTTCCATCAACTGTTCCTTTGTATGGTTCTCCCTATTAAACAGAAATATTAATCATTTTTAACAATCATTATTACAAAAATTACAAAGAATAATATTCGTTCATTTGAGGGACATTTAATTTTCATTAAAAATTGCAAAGAGAGCTAAAAACCAAGACAAATTATTTTTAAGAGTATCCAGTTTGGATAGGTTCCACTGAATTACAGGAACATTGTGCTAAAGGTATCTAATAGGTCTAAAGTTTACATCCTTACATTAAAACCTCCATTAAATGTCTTATGTGTTTATGAAACCTATGTAGACAAGAATCGTAGACAATACTGTTCTTCTATTTAATAGTACCTGTTGCCCACGGTAACCTTCATCTCCAGTCAGACCAGGGGGTCCACGAGTGCCATCAGGGCCATCAACACCATCATAACCCTAACATATAAAAATATCACAAATTCAGACTTCATATTCCAAGATATTTTTCAGTGTACATGGTGGCATCATAAGTCATAAGGAAGAGGAACAGTAAAGAAAAAGAGGTAGTGTGATTTTACTTGGTCTGTACAATAACTAATAAAAAATGATGGTTATGATGCTTGTCTTTCACCTCTGAAGTCGGGGGATTAAATCCCAGTCAACTTATGTGAGCAGAGTTGGTTGGTTCTCTTTCTGACCACAAGGGTTTTTCCATTACTCAGGTTTTTCCTTCCTCCTCTCAAATCTACTCTCAATAATTCAAACTGGTTAGAGCAGTACTTCCAAATGAAATAGCAGCTACCAGAGGTGCTCTCAGATGCTTTCAGTTCAACAGCTTAGAGCTGCGCCACTGCTTAACTTTGCCGTAGTAATAAGCAGTGACCGGTTTCTGTTTTACAGTTAAAGTAAAACAAAAGAAAATAATGGAAATAGTGTCCATTAGTAGGTATTACTCTTTAGTTACAGCTTTTTCCTGGGCCAAGTAAAATCACACTAATATGAGGATAGCAAAAAGCATATTGGTAAGGGTGTTTGCAAGATTAAAGTAAATCCTGGCAAATAAATGGATTTGCTTGTAAAGAAAGGAGCAGTTCTTTAACCTTTTCTCCTTTACAGCCACACAATCCAAAGAATCCTTTTGGACCTCTCATGCCTGGGACACCCTGAAATATTGAAAGTAAATTGATTAAATCTCTTTTCATCATTATAGAGTGAAGTCATTAAACCTAATGAAACAGTAATGAGTATACAATAAACAGATTAAGAAATTTATAATTATTCTCTCTACTTACTGGAACTCCATTATTTCCAGCAAATCCAGGAACACCAACCATTCCCTAAAAATGAAAATTAAAAGAAAAAGATTAAACTCATTAAAGTGCATATAAAAACCATGTATGGGTCTCATTGAAAATGAATACCTTTCATTTAAAAAAATGGCCTGACTCTCTTCTACAAGCATTTTAAGCTGATACAAATGGCCTTTGTGGACCCCTGTTGAGCCAAACTATACTTGAAGACATTATAGTGACATTAGGTCTGCTAAGACTTTGGCTATAGGTTACAAATGCATTTACAAACCATAAGCTCTGAAAAACTCAAATAGGAATCTCAGGGAAATTATAGACTTTGCAAGACAGAAAGTGCACATGAAAGCCAGTAGGATTCAGAAATGAAACCTTCATTAAAACATCTTTGAGTACATTGAGTAGAAGTATTTGTTTATTCCATTAGATCATTTTGCCCATGCTAAACCAAATTGTACCAATTATCTATTTCAGAAAACATTGATAAAATATTTTCTATGAGGAACCATTATATAGATGGTCATTGTGCCTGGTAGAATATGTTTTTTCATCTACACTAGGAAGATTTGAATAAAGCTTGTTTTTCCAAGTTGTTTGCTGGTGGACTAGTTTGGTCCACCAGCAATGGAGGCCAAATTTAAAATATATATTTCATGCAGGCAACAATATCAAACTCACTTTAGACATACATAAATCGAAATTAAGACATTTAAAACACTAAATATGTTTTATTTATTATTTTTTTAATGATTTTTCAGACTCGTAAAAAGTGTAAGGTCAGAATTACATGAAGAAAATCAAATTTGATCAACTCAGAAACAAAACGGCAAAACAAATTAGTTAGAGAACATAGTTCTCTAAAACATATCAAAGAATCGAGTTTATAGCATTCATAATAAATTTGAAGTTGTTATTTTCTTGGACTATGACGTCACGTGCAAAATGAAGAATTAAAGAATACAAAGACAGTGAAGTTAGAACCTAGTTGGCTGAGAAGTTTCGAAGTAAAAGAGATGTATTTCTAACTATTGAAATACTCCTTTTTACAGTTCTATTCAGTGACCACAAATAATATATAGTTGCTAGCCGAGGCTGGAGTTACCGCGCATGATAAACTGTAGTTTTGCTATGCGTGGAAACTCCAGCCTTGCCTATGACCTTTTATGTGGTCACTGAATGGAACTGTAGAAAAGGAGAATTGATTTTCTCAATATAGGTTTCTTGAATCCATGCCTTTAGGGCTGGCTTTAGCAAATGAATTCTTAATTGTTTGTTCCAATATTTGGCACGCCAGTCATATTTGTGGTTTCTTATTGATAGAACAGATTTCATATGATTGTAAAAAATTATGATATAACCACTATCCTAGTTAACCAATCAACATTTACTTGAGGTTGACGCATAAGGGTGTAGATACGGGGGCAAATGGTCACCCTTTTATGGCAAGCAAAATGTCAGCATTTATAGAAAATGTATGGTAATTTTGCCTCCCTTTGTGGAAACAAAATGGTGGTGTTTTTAAAACTTATATACGGTAATTTTTCTCTAAGTTGTGAGAAATTAAAAGCAATGCCAGCCTTTTATATACTTTTTTATTTTTTTGGTTTGGTTCTTCTGAAGCCCAAACAAAAATGTGGGCTTATGAACTTGGGTCCTTGCTTCAGAAAATCTTGACTTCACCCCTGCATGCTGTTATATCTATGGCAAAGCATGGCACCTTTGTATCTTGAGACTAAACAGTCATATGGCATATGCTCTAATGACATATGATACTTACCCTTTCTCCCTGGGGTCCATTTGGACCTTGACCTCCAGCTTCACCCTGGATAATAATAATGGGGAAAAAATATAATATACTGCACAAATAATAACTTATAGATCATCAAGAGATAGATTTATTGGAGCGGGTGTGGCAGGGACAAGGCCAGTTTTGGGGTGCAACTAGATACCTCTAAATCCCTTCATATACAAATAACAATGAAACAGCCACCATGTTGAGGACTTGGACTGTTTAGAGATTGGGTACCCTGTGCCCTTCCTATGATGCTTATGGAACTTGGGCTCTGGGCACCAGACATACTGTGAACCGAATCATTGCTCCTCTCCTACCACACATAAGAATAATGAATGGTCCCACCCTCCCCTCCCATACCTTCACTCCTTTTGGTCCTTCAAGTCCATCAGGTCCAGGCAGACCCTAAAAAACAATAGCAGAATTAATGAAATGAAAATAACTTGCTCTATCTGCAAGATGCCATGGCCAACCATGGCTTATCTCTTGACAAATGACTGTGAAATTTTTGATTTATAATTTTGTTGCATGTTCATTAAACTCTGCCGCAAACACACAGATCAAGCAGAATGTGTATAAGGATTATTTGATATAGCAACCATTCATAGCCTACTATATATTATTGTCCAATTCTGCAAGGCCCAGAAAAAGAGATCTTTGTCTGATTGACAGTTAGTCTTAACCAAGTTTACGTTTGGCTGCTGTATCTAGGCTATGGAATGATTTACATGAAGTTCTTACAAAATGAAAGCATTAGACATTAAGCATCAGGTATAGCAACTTATTCGTAGGTAGCCATCACTCATACATTGTATGAAGCTCAAAAACTCTCAGGGTCAAAACCAAAGAATGAATGAGAGATGAAATGAAAGGAAACAAAAGTGATATTCTAGTACTGTATCTGTTTCAACTCAAATGCTGGCATACATACAACATGTGCACAACATAAGCAAGGAAACATCAAAATAATGTGAGAAATTCTCAGCAAAATATGCAAGGTATTTATGAACAATGATAACAAGAATCCAATGAATGCATGAAATGTCAAAGGTCACACCACCTGTGGCTGTAGTTCTGATCTCTAATCATTCAAACTTTGAACTCCTACTCAAGACTACTACTGCTATTTTTGTAAACATGTAAACTTGGTAGATAACATGCAAACTCGTTAGCTAAGAGCTGCATATTGAAATTTGGCTTTTCCCTGCTTACAGTCAAAAAATATAAGGTAATTAGTTTTGATTGACAGCAGTAAAAAAAACGAATTGCATGTTTATAAAAATATGTGGACTTTGATAAGGGCTCTTATCTTAAAGTCTATTTTATATATATATATATGTTTATCCAATAATGATAATAGTATTATCATTCAATATCCAGAAATAGAACTCACTTGTTTTCCTTGTGGTCCCTCCGGACCTTGTTCTCCAGGCCTTCCCTATAGAAATACCCAAGAAATCATCAGTAAATCAACGCTAAGCAAATATGTGCATAAATATGCTGGCCGAAACTGTTTCTTAAGTGTTTATTTCACAGCTCAGAGTTAAAAATAGCTGTATCATGTACTGCTTGACACATTTTTGACAACTTTAATTAAATGTTGCTTTTTCTCTTTTTGCACACAAAAAGTAGTCACCCGCTCAGCATTCAGTGACATTCCTACCATCCATGTATAATCATCACCATCAAAATCATACTACTTCTACTATATACAGTACCATCATCATTATCATCACCATCAATAATTATGACATTACCACCATCATTCTGATCGCATGATCAATATCTAATCTATCTAATCGGGATCACAATGAATACCAACACAATCATCATCATCCATGCATCATCATCAAGATTGTTATTGCCATCATAATGACCTCATTTCATTGGTGCCAATAATTTAACACTCAAACGTACCCTTGATCCTTTGCGTCCTTTGATACAATTACATTCATCAGGTTGTGGAGGACAGCTTGCTCCAGAACAATCCTGTGCCTGTATACACGAAGAAAATAATTAAATGAGAAGTTCTCCTATTCCACTCTGACTTGAACCAACATCTTCAAGGTTTTCTCATTAAACTATATCAGCCATTTCAAAGTTGAGGGGGAAAAATGGTTCGGAATAGCTTTGCAGTGCACCTTCAGACTGTTTTCGGGGATAAAATAAATAAGTTGGAATATTTCCTTAACATTCCCATAATGCACTGCAATGCGACCCAGTTTTTTCCTCAACCTCAGAATAGACCTGATGCACTGTCCAGAGAGGAATTGTCCTGGGGACCAAATAGTGTTTCTTTTTAGATGAGAAAATATGACCTTTTGTTTTGTTCCCCAGAACAATAACCTCAAGGACATCAATGAAAGGGGTCTATAGCTAATAGCTAAAATTTTCTAAAGTTAAACCAACCAAACAACAAACACAATATATTTTTTAAGACTAAAATAAATACTTAATACTGATGATACAGACAACAAGCTCATTTGTTAATCTGCAGGGCACAGAGAGCAGAAAATACTTTTTCCACCCACTCCCTCGACCTGTATGAAAAAGGTGGAACATTCAAACCACACCTCAAAACAAAAACTTCTCTTTAGAAACTACTAGAAACCATGGGGCAAGTGAGAGCCATAATTTAACCTATATTAATAACTGTACAATTATAAAAACCAGACAACAAACTATAATTCAGGAAGTCTGGGTTTTTGGCTTCCTCCAATCAATTTTCCATCAACCTGATCTTTTATTTTTAGATAATTTGATAGACGTTGTGGAAAATTAATCAAGTAATTAAGAAAATTGCTAAAGTGTTTATAAATGCAGAGGTACATGGTAGACCAATTAATCTAAATTTTGTGGTTAGGGGTTTGATCTGGTCTGGTCCCAAGAGGAATAGGGGTGAACAGATAATGAAATAATCTTTCAATACCATGCATGGATGGTCAGCCACAAAAAGGTTAAAAATGTAGATTTTATTAATTAATATGAAATAGAGCATTTTCAAGTTCCAAATTACTGCTGTGTTTCTTGATTACAGACTCATTTGAGGGTTAGTCTCGATTTTGTGCAAAAAACATTTATGTGTTCCAGTCAAAGTCCGTTGAGTTTGAAAGTGTTTGTATGGTTGAAGTAAGCTTTGCATTCTTTACTTTACTATTGGTGTTAAATTGAATTATTGTGAATTAAACACTGATATGACACTACCCCTGTGTAAATGAGTCTGTAATCAAGGACACAGCAGTAATTCGGAATTACAAAATTGGTCTATAGCAGTAGTAATTAAAGTATATAGACTCTACGTGCCTTGTACAGAGGGTGAGGCATGAGAATATTCAATTTTTGACCCCTTTTTTCAAGTCATATATACTTCAGGTCATTTTCTCTTAGAGGGTAATTAAAATAAAGGAAACAAAAAAAACGTTAAAAAGTATTGCTTCCTATTCATTTAGGATTTCCTTCCTTTAAAAATTCTTGCCAAAATTCATTACTCATACTTGACCCACTAAAGGGGGAAACGTTTGAAACTATCAGCTTCAGCTATACTTAATATTTAAAAAAATCTTAGTCAAACATCTTGACTTCAAATTATTGTTTGAAGACAATAGAGTGCAACTTTGATATTTGCTATTGTGGCCTCGCCATTATCAAAATAACCTCTTTTTTATTTTGGGTGGGGGAGGGGGAGGGGTTGTTATTTGAGAATCTAGATAATGGAATCATGACTACATTTCTACTGAAAGGTTTTAATAAGGATATTAAATACTAGGAATACCATGATTTGTTCATACTGACGTAAGTGCAAATGTCTTAATGAAAAGCATAAAAATCTTTGTACTAGTTTTGCCTACCATACACACAACCTTAAATATGTTTTTACCAAATATATAGTCTATATAGCCAGCAGCAGACACATGTTATAGCAAAAGATATGCAAGAAACGAATTCCCAGACAAATGATATAACTTTTCAAAATGGCCATTTAATATCTGTCAATTCTTTTACTGAAGATCAATTGGCTTATTCATCCAAGATGTGTGAGAAAAAAGATTAGTTGAAAATAAGGGCTAATTTTCTGATAACTCAAAAATGAGCAAGGTGTTTGTTGACCTTTGGCAGTGAGAGATGAGAGAGGGTGAGTGATCTTTGAGAATCAGCCCCAAATATCAATTTCTTTTCTTTTTGAATTGTTCTATAAAAATGTAGCAAATGTAGATGTAGCAAATTTTAAAAATTATTATCAATATTATTATCAAAAGTGAGACTCGTAACCAATTAATAATACATAGTAAGTCACTGAAGTCAAATATCATGACGCAAATATTAACATTTGAGAGGTATTATTCTCAAAGGTGTCTGCAAAATTACTTAACGATGATAGATACTATATACTATACATTACTGTATAAAGTAGTTCATCCACTTGGTGTAAAGAGTAAATCTATTAAAATTTTGAAGTAGTAAAAGAACACCTATTAAATCAGGTAACTAATACTGTGTAAGTAATCCTAAAAGATGAATTTGTAGTTGATGAAAAAGCAGGCTTTTGTATTTTTGTACTTACAGATTGGATAAACATTATTTACATTAAAAGTAAACAATTTCAAGAGGCTAAATTAAAGTATTTGTAATAGTGCTGGAATTAAGGTGGAACGACTTAATTCATACTGATATTTTTAAGGAATTGTTTTTGATAGATTGAATGTAATTTGATAGTAATTATATATCAGCAAAGGAATGCAAAGAAATCATGAAAAAATAAGCATTTAAGAAGAGGTGCTTGAAACATATTTCTCTGTCATTCCTTAAATATTTCTGCTTCTATCTGTTCTATAGAAACTTATTGTTGTGAAATACTTGGAACTTGTTCCAAAATACTTTTATTACCTGTGATAAGGATAGGTTATAGGACTACATGCTGTCCAATTTGAAAATAATTGGATGAAAACAATTCCGAGGACTCACAAAATAATAATTGGAAGAGGCCGATAAGGCTGAGTCTAATTTGGCAGTCAGAGGAATTTTTTGAATTCAATTATTTCCGAATTGGACAGACATGTATTCCTATTGCAGATTAATATTATATCATCCCAAACTATACTAGACTGATTCTATAAGTCATAGTTTTCCCTCGAGAGAATGCAAATGGAAACGATCCAAATTAATCTTTAAATTGGACAGGAAAAAGAATTTGAAAATAATACAATAAATACTTATATGGGATTGTATGATACAGTTACTAGCATAATTCTGTGCATTTTACTGATTAAGTTGTGTGTTTCTTAAAGTGCTACTACGACGAAAATCGCTCCAACTTCCTAAGAATACTCTTTAAAGGTCCAGTAATCACTGTATGAAGTATTTTCTCGATATTCAGGACGAAAGTATGATATCTTTATGAATATTTTTTGGAGTCTGTGACGTCATACACTCAACATCAAACATTGCTACATATATTTCTTTGTATATAAATCCTTAATTTATTTTATTCCTGTAAAGCCCAAAGGGTAGCTAATGTGCTTATTTCACATTACTTGAGACTATAATTTATATTTTGAGGTGTTTGGGTATTTCTTTCTCCCTTTACGGCTCATATTTTGATCATAAACTACAAAGAAATGTATGGAGCGATGTTCGATATTGAGTGTATGACGTCACAGACTCCAAAAAATAATCGTGAAAATATCATACTTTCGTCCTGAATATCGAGAAAACACTTCATACAGTGATTATTGGACCTTTAAAGAGTATTCTTAGGAAGTTTCAGCTGAATCCAAGTTTGAGCGATTTTCGTCGTAGTAGCACTTTAAGAAATCCATTCACAAGTCCCATATTAGAAAGCCCTTAAACTGTTCCAGTACAGTAAAGCTGAACATTTCAAAATAACATTTCAATGGGTTTTTTTTGATGAGCAAAGCTTTATATTTGTGCTCTAAAATGTATGATTTTCAAGGAGAAAGAGAACAACACTTATCAACAATGCTGATTATATACTGGCTTAAGGCTCCTTATTTTTCCATAAACTGAAAAATGCTTTATCGTAATTTTCAATGAACATCTATGGCAATTGCAAGAAATTAAAAAATAACAAATGGAAAGCGCAAGTAGGGAAAAAGAATTCGTGATTTAATATTAAAATAACCTGGTGTTCCTTCTTTTCACGAACTTACCGCTAAATCGACATGTGAGGTTGTTTGCTAGCCCGCGCGCGATATTACACGCAAAACGCGAATGCATTCACGGGGAGAAAGCCTTGCAAATCACCTTTTCAACATACATTCAAAACAAACTCGGTTATCCCACAGAACATTTTCTTACCTGTGTATAATCCAGACAAATTAACAGAAGTCCAAGTAGGCACGGAAATACCGTCCTGAAAGAGAATATAGAGATGGTGAGTCGTTATCTTCTTTCGCGAGAAGTAAAGTTCGTCCAACACAACCACAAGTCCTAAGCATGAGATCTTCTTGACGAGAGAAAGTTTACAACTCTCACCTTAACTTCATATTAAATAAATACTCCAATAATATTTCTAGCTATTCGGCTTAAACCATGAATTCAGAAGCAAAGGTATCGAAAAACCGAGATACAAAAGGCTGGAGATTTGAAGAGTATCGTTTCTTCGTCAGTGTGCTAAGAAAGCTGGATAGCTGTCATGCAATCCGACACTATAGCGGTACTGGCTTGAATATCAGAGTCTTGCGGGGTTGACAGGCCAAATATCCAGGTGTCAAATCACAGTTTTGACCTAGGGCGGGATGGATTCACAGGAAGTTGCAAAATTCACGACAAATATCAGGAGGTGTGAAGCGGTTTCTCCGACAAAGGTCCTAAAGATTTGTCAATATCCAGACGCTATCATTCGCCTCAAATATTTTCGCGGGAAAGTAAAAGCTCAACTTTTGGGCTTATCTCGGACACTAGGGAATGAGCTATTTCCGTTTTTTCTCGAGTCAGCATTGCTGCTGCGGTTGTTTTCTGCTAGTCTATTTTTATTCGCTTAATAAACAACTTATTGATAATAGTCCTTTGATATGCAGAGGTAAAGCCGTTCAATTGCTCTGCTGGTCGTCGCAGCATCAACGAATGTGCATATTTGGAGGTCTTTATGAATGGAAGGCGGAGTAACGACCCCTGATTAATACACTCCTTAACTTTTTTAAATACTTTTTGATGTTACAATTTGGTTCGAATGCTTCCGAAAACAGACCAACTCCTGTCTGGAGATAGTGAGCCAAGACATTAAAGTGCTAATGTTCAATCCTAACTTCATTTCTGAGGACCACACCCATGGAATTTTGGATCATTCTTCAACGTTCGCCTGCCGCCGTAGTCTAATTACACCACGATAATAAAACACGCGATATAAAATCTTTCATTTAACACAGATTTTTACACAGATTTTTCCCAGATGAAACAACAAACAAATGGCTAAAAACTAGGCTCGGGACCACACGCGGACTTGCAGTTCTTGACTCACATAAACAAAGAATTAGAACCTAAATAAACACGGAGAAAAAGGAGCCTAAAGTTTACCCAAAACAGTTCACATCACTTCCACACCCTTCAATTATTCGTAATGATTTTAAATCCATTTTGCGGGTTGCCTTCGTAGATCGACCCCTGTAGTTTTGAAGTCATTTACTGGGATAACACTAGTGCTTACGATTACTGAAAATCGTCACGAAACACTTCAATGGGAACACTGACCGTGTTATACTCCCTTTCAGCACGCAGCCGGAAAATCTCCCAGGTATTCTTCGAAACAGGATATGGTAAAAAGAGGTCAAACCAAAGGTTTTGTGGAAGATTTCAGAAAAAATTGTCAACCTTTTCCTGGGCACGTCCTTGGTGTGTGAAATTCTTTTCGTAAACTAAATCTTTGACGAAGAAACGTTATCTGCATCAGCTGAAGCCCTACGGGTCAAGGCTGAAACTTGAGGGATTGAATATGTCCACGGGGAAGTTGAATGAAAGTACACTTCAAACAAGCCGGTATAAAGTTGTCAAATCGAGAAGTAGAAAATAAAGTGGAGATCTTTCTAGGTTTCTTTGGAAAAAACGAATACACAGATGATATTAAGTGGAAAATACGAAGAAAGCAAATAAAGTGCGATGGCAATAAAAAATTGAAAAATGCAAACTATAAAGAGAAGATAGAAATATACAAGTGCTTTTTTTCTTTCTGGGTTTCTCAATGCGTGGTTTGAAAAACCTAGAAAATAGATGAATAAGATAAAATTTCACTTCACAACTCCGGCTTTTTTTACAGTTGCAAGATGGAGAACAGTACATTCAATGATTCATAACATTTCTAAATCGGGAACCCATTCAATTGATCACCAATAGCACATCAATGGCTTCCCGTAAATATTCGACTATAGGAATGTTAGTTGACATAGCAGGAGGACTTTCCAACACACTTCAAGTGCGGTTCCTCGGTAACCACTGCTGAAGAGTCCCGGCGCAGTCAGTCATGAAATGATGTCTTGATGTCTAAATAATTAGATTAAACTGACCTCCTAATCGCTGGATAGCTGCTACATCCGGTGAATCGATTCCATTTGTTTGGTTATAAAGACGCAAGACATTCCTGGGACATTTCTGTTTTGACACCCATAAAATTCATCCTGTCAAGCGGTGGTAACCCTATCCCCCTTCAAATCAACTTGAAACAGGACCCAATTTCTCAAGCTCCACATATTCGGCTACTGGACCTCTGTGCGAGCCGAGCGTTCGTCAATTCTCTTCTTTATATTAAAATAATGCTCGTATAGAGGACTGTGGAACCTTGTCATTAAATCATATAAAGAATATTTATAATGTGGTAAGTTGGATTTTTAATGATTTAAAGTTTATCGAGGATTTTCTGATTGTAAAATGTTAGTTCACGTTCAACAACTTCGATGGATTTTCCTTCTACAGGTTACCTACAAGTTTATTAGGGTTTATACTAGCGCTCAGCTACGCGCTCTTCTTTAATGCAAGTCCAGTATCTTCACAAACGGTAAGTATATAGTGTTGATATAGATGAATTTTCAAGGCGAATTACTCTCTAGTGTTCTTCGATATACTTCTTGTTCGTCTTTATGCGTGAAGGTCTTAGTTGCTTCGAGACGTACACGCGCAGTTTTCGAAACACGATACTAGTGAGTTCACATTGAATTTCGATGGCAAAGCAATAAACTCAAGTTAAAAATACGCGTAATCTCGCAAATTATATCAAAGCCAAACTTTTAAACTTATTGAACTTTAATCAAAAAAATGATTAACGTGAAATGAATATTAATTATTAAAGTTCGACGAACTTTATCTAAATGTTGCAGTTGAAGACATACCGTGTGTTACATTAAAAACAAAGGTACTAGATCGTATGGTGGCCTATAACCTTAAAAGCTCAGAATACTCAATAATTTGAAGTTGAATATCTGTTGCTTTAGGCTGATTTTTACGATCTTCTTTACTCATTCGTAACTAATTATTGTGTGTATTCTACTTGAAAACTTCACACGTTTATTAAGCCCACATGGATTTGCTTCTTGGTGGGTGGAGGTGCTAGCCTTGTCGAGCCGAAATATAACGTTTAATAATCTTTAGTCTTCTGAAATTGTAATAAATACTTTCTATATAATTCATGTATAGGAGAGAGAAAGCGATTTTTTTTTAAATATGAATATCTAAGCGCAGCTGACACAATATTTACACACACACTGGAAATCCTCAATTCCATATCTCGAACAAATAATTTTCTATTCAAACGAACTTGTTAGAGTTGAGGGGATTAATAATCATTGGAATTGCAATAAGCATTATTTATCTTTTGGCAAGAGAATCTTGGAGAATATGTTAAATATTTATCGATAAAGTACTGTTTCTTAGCGAGGGATTTCCGCGCGTGGCGCGGTGAGATTTTCCCGCGTCCTCGGCTAGTGTGCATTTTTCGTGCATAAGAAATATAATGGCGGCTTTGCCTGTCAAGATTTGAAGGTCGATCATACTGTCGATAGATGGCTTCCAAAGCCTACAAAGGAATTTTAATGTATTAGATTTAAAGGCATTCAAAAAATAAACAACACCAAATGTAGCTTTTTGATGGAATACCTAATTTAAAGAATGCTTATTTATTTATTCAACGAGGATACACCCTTGTTCTAAGTATTCCAAGGCTTGCGGGGAAAAAAATAGAAGTTGCGGTCATATTGGCCGGATTTAGGTAAACAGACAAAAACGAAAAAACAACAAAGATAAAGATGAATGGACTTTGTTTCCCTAAAAGTTTCGGATATGCAGTAAGTAATCTGCAAGTATTGAACTAAATTTTTTTCCACGAGTTTTCTTTGGAATAAATGAAGTTATAATTATAAAAGAATTTTTTGGGTTCCTTCATTTCAATTATGAGAAAGAAAATATTTTATATTTTAACGTTGCTTTCTTCGCTTCAATATTCAGACTCTAACATCTTTTGGTCCTGTTCGTTATCTCATTCTGGCATATCTGTCTACTCTTAACTTCATGAATAAGCGATACAATGTAAAAGGCTTTTTTGGTATTTAGTTACTTTCAAAAAGTTGGATTAGATGTTAATTCTAGAAGTGGATAGGAAATATAATTAATCCAAAATCTCAACCGCACGTAGGTAGGCCAGCCCATGAAGAACTTGCGGTCAGACGGGCGAGACCAAACGGCATGTTGCGTACATCAGATTAAATGTTTTCCCATCGTCATTCAGCTCGTGTGCCAAAATAGGTTTGGCTGCGATTATCGTCAAACTTGGCCAGCACGGTAATGGAAATTCTTGTCACGTTTGGAATTCTACTTGACCGGAGATTTTTCATGGCGTGCTCTATTGGAGATTATATGAGCATACATTTATGCATGAAAACCAATCCAAGTCATTTGAGGCACTGTAAAGAACCGTATTTCCTTTCCTCACGGATATCGTAAATAACGGCAGGAAATTTCATGCCACAGAGGCACACGCACACATTCAATTTCCCCAGCAGTAATGACTTTGTCCAATATTCCGATTTTTGTTTCCATTTTTCTTTTTTAATTCATTTTTTGGCCCTGCTTTCACAAACTATTCCTTTTCATTTAAATAGATATCCAATATAAGTCAACATGACTAGCTTGTGGAATAATTTATTATGGTATGGTAACTTTTTTAAATTCTGGAAAGCCACAAATAAAACTTTGTAGACTGGAACTTTATCCAACTTAGCTACTGAATGTTCTCAAGGAACTCCATGCTTCACATTTTCAAGTTTGATTATAAAAATATTCCTTTATCTTTATGTCTGCACATTCAATATGTATGCTAGTATTGCAGGGGCGGATCCAGGGGTGGTGAAGTAGATGACTAGTCACTCCCCTTTTGCTCAAATTTCTCAGTACATTGTTAATAACAGTCATCCCTCTTTTTCTCAAATACCTGGTAAAACCTTTGTAATAGTCACCCCCCTTCTAAAATTCCTGGATCTGCTCCTGTTTTGGGATTTAATTTCATAATTTCTTTCTCACCTTTGAATTATATCAGTACCCTGAAACAAAGTCTGAGCTGATCGAAGTCAGGGACAGATATTTTTGATGATATGATTTATGTTTGCTAAGAAAGATACTGTGATTTGATTTAAGAAAGATACTGCACTGTAAGAAAGATACTGTACTGTACTACATATTGCTCTCAATAAAGGAGACCTAAGACTTGATAAAGCTTTAGGAATGTGAACATGTTTCATGACCTTACATCTATAGATGTATGTATATATGAAGGTATACAAAGATAGCAATGTTATATCACAATCACAAATTAACATAATACTACATCAACACCCCTTATCCAGCGAGGCCACCAAGGACAGATAACTACCATGTTAAAAAAATAGTACTAAAAACAAGACACAGACACCATTGACTCAATACTCATCACCTCCATTTTTATGACATCATGTTGACTTAAACACAACCTCAGTGAACTTTATTGACCTGATATATTGTTGGAATTTTTGTCATCAATTTAATCCTTCTTTACAGGCAAAATGTTTTACAATAATGGCATAAAAATATGATTAAAATATTTTAAATGATGGTTTGGTGTAGATTGTTTGTTAGATAATTCCAGAGTTTTGCTAATTCAGTCTGTCCTAAATTGCATTGGTGAAACCCTCTAGTTTTGCAGATATTTCATGATTTCGTTCTTGATAACTATATGGCTACCTGCCTAAATGATGAAATACATGTGTCACTGCATGCAGTGCCAGAATATAGTAAATAATGTTGCATGCAGTTTTGCAAACATAGAGCCTTTTTAATTCTTTTTGTGACCCCCAGTGATGTCTTACACAATAACACAGGGTGCAAACTGCCCATTTACAAGCAGTGTTGCATAAAGCTACATTGCATATCTAAACACAGAACCAAAATAAGATGCTTAAATAAATGGAATAAATGCTAGTGTAAGTAAATAATATGTGAAATGCTTTGCTTTTAGTGTGTAGGTTGTCAAGCATGTGTCCCGAAATGTATCGGAGAAAAAGGATCTAGGGTAAGATATGAGTATATGTGTCATATTTCCCATGTCATTAAAACCCATGCAATAAAAGACATGGCCGCCATATTGACATAACAAAAGACAACCACATTACATGCACCCCAACAATTTTTAAAATATCTATATTATTTCTGGAGCATCATTTTAGTAAAACAGATAAGCTCAAGCCATATATAGAGAAAAACTTTATTTTTCTAATCCCCAAGTTCCCATCTAAAGCATCACAAAAGGGCACCAGTAAACAAATTAATCAACAGCAAGAGTAAAAATGATAAAAATGTCCGTAATTGTATTCTTTATCAGGGTGAAAGAGGATTCCAAGGAATTCAAGGAGTTCAAGGATTGCCTGTAAGTCAGACATCATTTCTTCTTTATTTCATTTTTTATTTTATGCATTGAAATGGCCCAAGCTGGATAGCCCAATTGCAAGCTGCAATTCATATACGAATAAACAGGTTGCTTACCGTTTAGGTATCTTCTTTTCTTTCCACAGGGATTCCAAGGAATGGAAGGAATCATGGGTCCAAGAGGAATCAAGGTTAGATCCATAAACAAATTCATAGTATAAATGTTTTTCTTGCAGCAAGTTTTTGCAAAGTTTTTCATCTTTTCCGCCATTTTGTTTGTGCTGTGTAACCGCTCCTGGCTGCTAGGAATGCCTGGTTGAAAACGTGTTTTTATGGACTTTTTCTCCGCATTTTGATGAACACTCAATTTTCTCATAAATTTAGGGAGGTAAAGGAGAATTTGGTGCTGAAGGTGCCAAAGGACCAAGGGTAAGCTAACATACTTTGTGTAATATTCTCTTATCAAGTGCAGATTAGATTGTGCTACATGAGTTTTGTGTGTGATGTCTTGATATGCATGATTTTAAGTAGATAATACTTATTATTAAATCTTTATTGTGTTTGAACCTAAACATTTCCTTCACATTTATCTTGCAAATGATATATACAAAATGTTAGCAGAAAAAGCAGTTAAGTTTTTTGTCTTAAACAAGCTGAATTTTCAAAAAGAAAACCACAGCAATGATGGTTACACATATAATCCAGTAAATATATATTATAGCACAACCTGACAGGCATTAGACTTTATGACCATGAAGTAAGTTAATGTACATAGTGTTTGTGTGTGTCTTTTTAGGGTAAAGTAGGAAGACCTGGCTTCCCTGGTCAACCTGGAATCCCTGTAAGTATAAATTGTTATTGATGGTTTTCACGTTGGCCATGTTGGAGGAATTTTTTGTTATATCTTCCAACATGGCCATTGTGTCCTTTGTTATTTAATTCTATTGGAAATTTTTGACAGCCATAAATACTCCATTTTACAGTTCCGTTCGAGTGACCATGAGTAATAGTTGCAACTTGAGGCTGCAGTTTCCCCGTATAGCAAAACTATACTTTTTATCATGCACGGAAACTCCAGCCTCAGCTTGGAACGGAACTGTAAAATGGAGTAATGATGCGGAGGTTTGCCAATAATATTGAATATAGGTAAATTATATAGGGAATGATAAATGGGAATGTAGAGAAATATAATTCATCTTTATTGGTGTTGGAAAAGATAACTAACAAGTGAGATATAAAATTTGAACAAAGGAAGATAAATTTCATATCTCCAAGCCTCTGTGTATTCTATTTTTTATATATGCATGAATATGTAAGACAAAATGTATTGTTTATTTATTAAATTTGTTACGAAAACTGATATTGAAATGTCACCGAAATTTCTACATAATAAATGCATATACATCCCAAAATACTGTGGTAGTAATGATGACAAGATGATGATGATGATGATGATGATAAAATGGCTGTCATGGTAATGATTATGTCATTCAATGGCAGAAATGATTATGATGGCGACAGTGCCAATAACTAGATATTATGATTTTCATTACGGTATTAATGAAGAAGATACTATTGTTAATATTAATGATCCACCAGAGAGATAGCTGCTGCTAATCATTGATCATTTATATTTTCTTTTCTTTAGGGAATTCCTGGGAATGAAGGAGCAAGAGGTGAAGCTGGAGAACCTGGTTGCAATGGTACACAGGTAAATGGAGAGTTATTTAGACCTTCTCTCAAACTAATTTAGGCCATAAATATATCTATGTTAATTAACATTTTTCTGTGATATAGGGTGACAGAGGATCAGATGGTGCTCCTGGACGACCTGGTCCTATTGGAGTAAAGGTGAGATTAAACAGGGTCTAGGAGGGTATTCACAGGAGCCAGTAAATGGGTAAAGTATAGCAAGTGATCTGGGAAACTAGAAAAAATGCCTGGTATATTTCTGACACAGTACAGGTTGATGGTTTGAGCATTTCCAAAGAGAGTTATAAGACAAAGATGCTACAGGCATGCTGCTTGTAGCTAATCAGAAATCTTTTGTTAAATACCATAATATGATGATGTAACATGCAAAGTAAAATCATAGCAAGCAAAAGACCTATAATAACCTTTGTTATATGTGTATTGCCCACTTCAAACCATGTGATGTTGCTTGGAGAAATGTTTCTGTCAAGTGTTTTTGTATCAACGTGAATAGAAACAACCAAATTTCCAAAAGATAAAGAAACAATTATAAAGAGAACATCATACAAACGTTAAATGGTTTGAAATGGCAAATTACACACATAAAGGTAAGTGGTCTATTATATAAATCATGATAGTAGCCTTCTGCCGAGCAAGTAGAATCATTGATTTATTTGAGAAATGAAAGAAGATGCTACTGGTAAGATGATGCCACTAAAAACTTTGCCCTCTGTATCATAATGTCAATTTTTTCTTCCTATTACTTTAGGGAAACATAGGACCACCTGGACCAAGAGGATTTCCAGGAGAGGCACCTAGCACCCTCAAAGGAGTCAAGGTCAGTCACTTCAACATCCAGCTTTTAATTTCCCAGTGCAGGGACAGCTAAACCTGGGGGGGAGGGGATTTTGCCTTAATTTTTGTAGATAACAGTGACAGGCAGAAACCAGGATAGGGGTTAGTTTGAGTTCTGCATTGAAAATTTTTTTAAATGTTCTCCAAAAAAGATTTTTGGCCCTCGACTTTAAAATATGCTCTGCCATCCCTGAGATTGAACATTTTTTACGCGACTTGAAGTTGTGAAAGGCTTGTATATATGGCGCTCTTCTTCAGTCATTTCATCTAAGATTCGTAATTTACCTATTACATACGTTCTTATGAGATTAAACATTAGTTGTCGAGCTTCTAGTGCAATTATTATATCCTTTCTATAAAACCTGTTATCAATATTCTTAATGACTGTATTGTACTGATAAAACTTACAGATTAGATTGCAATATTATAAATAAATGTCACTAAAACTTAACAAGCTAAAGCATATTACCCTGAACCAATTCTTTGAAAACATCAACCATGATCTTAGTTTTTGCACAAATGTTTTTCTATTTGAATAAAGTATCTTTTAGAGAAAGAATTCGGCTTATCATGCTTCTATATCATTATATTTCATAGGGAGAACCTGGACCTTTTGGACCTGTTGGACCCCAAGTGAGTAAATTTTATTATATCTTCCTTAATTACAGTGCTAAGAGAATAATATATAAAAATACAATATATATATATATATATGAATATATACACTAAAACGTGAAAACTCCTGGCTTGTACACATTTATTTGTACGATTTGCTCGTTTAATTCAGCGCTTAAAACCTATTTGTTCACATCCTGATTTTTTCCCCTCAAAAATCAATGATATTATATATATGTATATTATTATTTTTTCTCTCAATGATATTGTAAATTTTTATTTGTTGTTTTTGACTATAAGGACACTTATATGTAAGAGAATTGAGTTCTAATAATGCTCAGGAACTATATATTATTATTATTATTATTTCATTTTAATAGGGACCGAGAGGAGATGTGGGAGTTCCTGGCCCAAAAGGAAACATTGGCCCTCCAGGTCCATTAGGAATTACAGGACCACCAGGCCAGACTGGACAAAAGGTATGCATTTAGTTCACCTACAGAAAGTTTGTGTGCCTGTAAAACTAGGTGGTACAGAATAAATGTTGGCCTTGCTAGATGCAGGCACACTTCATTAAGGTGAATAGGATATCATTAGCATGTCCCCAAACAACCTATACATGTCCGAAATTGTAGTCCATCGATTGTGGATTTTACGGGATTGGAAATGATGTACCTTAGGAATTGGTGCAATGTATGTGGAAGGGGGCCCTGAAGCAAAATCTCAAATAAATTTCCATACAGGATTGAAAATAGTGTTATATATATTGTTGGCTTGAATAGTAGTTCAATGTTAGTTTACAACAACTCTTACTATTTCTAACACTGTTTAGGGTGAAATGGGAATCCGTTTTGAAGCAAGTAAAGGAGACAAGGGTGCAAAAGGAGTACAAGGACCAAAAGGACAACCAAATCCTATACTACCATCAACTTGTGGAAACACTACTGCAACCTTGGTAAACAATAGCAGATATTATAGGCTGCATCTTTGTTAAACAATAGCAGATATTATGGTTGCATGCAAATCACATGCAAATGAGACAACAAGCTTTGTAGCGGCCTGATAGCCTCACTCGTATGATTCTTAAAATAAAGAATATGGCAGTGAGATCTCAACTGTATTAACAGCTATTAAATTCAAATGCCATTTTTGTACTAATTATCTTTTTTATTTTATTTATATTATGGTTATAATAATAATAATAATTATTATTATTATTATATTGTATTGTATTCCTCATTATTATTATGAGGATTATGAGAATTTTTGTGTTCCATAATAGGAAGTGTAGAAAATAATATGTAGATATAATGATTTGAGAATAATTGTGATTTTTTTTTCTTTTTCTGTCTTTAGAAAGGAGAAAAAGGAACTACTGGATTAAGGGTAAGTATGTTATCTAAATTTAAAAAATTATTATTATGTACTTTTTTGAAACTTTTTTCTGTTGGTATATCATAATTAATTTATGAATTATACCGTACTAATTAGGGACCGCCAGGACCACAAGGGGAAAAGGGAGAGCCAGGTGTTAATGGACCCATTGTAAGTATTAAAAATATTCTGGGCAGATGATGTCAGGCCATTAAAACATTCACAGATTGAACCCAGAAGCAACCTCTGGGCTGGTCAAAGTCAGGGCAATATCCTGAAACAAGTTATGGGTTGATCAAAGTCAGGGCTGGCAAACTCCACAGATCTAACCCTGAAACAACCTATTGGCTGACCTAAGTCAGGGCATGCACAGAACCAATGACCTATCACCTATTTAACTCTGGGACTCCTTGTATGCTACTCACCTTCTTTGAAACTTCATTGAATGTTGTTTTAACTTTCCTTTTTAGGGAGAAAGAGGTTTTCCAGGACAAAAAGGAAATAAGGGAGAACCTGGAAATGATGGTCAAGTGGTTAGTAAAACTCTAAAGAATTAATGCAGGAATTTAATAATTAATGATTAAAGTAATTGAAATCCCTATTTGTATATATTTTTTAAATTCGGGTAACTTTAATCCTCTGTTTCTTTGATTCTCTTTATAGGGAAAACCTGGGAAAGATGGCGACATTGGACTGCCTGGACCAATGGTAAGATAAGATTTATTTCCTTTCTCTATTTCCAGTCCTCTAATTTACTATATTATGATACTGCACACTATATATAAGAAATACATTATTTGCTTACAAAAAAGAAATGTTTGTCACAATATTGAACAACCAGATTTAATTTAAACCCAAAATGCAGTGGAAGGTTTGATGATGGTGGTTCATGCATTGTAAATTTAATAATATATAATGAGGTTGAAAAAACATATATCTGTGATGATGGTGTATACACGACTTTCATAACTGGCTGCTGCTTTGCATAAACATTAAAAATCAATGTTTTTGGAGTGAAAACCATTTTTAAATTATTGATCTTATTGATTTAGGTAATGCGTGTGAGTTTCTACTTAAATTATAATAAATCCTTTACAAGATGTGAGCATTTGAAGTTTTGAAAATGCACTAAAACGAGGCCACCAAAGCTGCCAGTGATCAATACATACAAAACTCTCTGTTTTCGTTCTTTCATAACTTCTTTGGTACGCAGTCAAATTCTACAAAATTTTCTGGAAATAGTTTTTGTGAAATATTTTCTCAGATAGCATTAATAGTTTCTGGTAAAAAGGCTTCATTTTCTCTATCTGAAAAAACTGATTTATGAAAGTCGACTATATCTGTGATGATTTGGACCACAGTTCTACTCAAGTACAACTGGCAGGAAAATCTAACCTGGGTTAGTTTTGTAAGAGGTGGTGCATTAATAACACATGCCTGCTCTACTATTATTAAAGCGAAAACTTAAGACAGTTATCTAACACAACCTACTTTAAAATGTTTTTTGATTTTTTTAATAGTTCATCATATTAAGACAGTGTTCTTTATCTTTTTAGGGAGGACGTGGTTTCCCTGGTGATATTGGACTTCCTGGAGAACCAGGTCCTGTTGGCCCATCTGGTGCTCCAGGTGCCCCTGGTCCTCAGGGCAAGGAGGGTGCACCAGTGAGTACTCCAATTTCCAATACTCCTTTAATCTTACAATTCAAAATCCCTGATAGAGTTTTTAGTTCATAGCCCCTTCACTCCAAGCTTTGCTACTATTTTGTTTTCATCGCATACAACCGTACTGTAAGCACAATTGTTGATTTTTATGGAGGAAGAAAAACTTCAAAGAGCTATAGAGAACAACCTGTGGAAGGCTAAAACTAAGTATATCAAACAAACCTGTTAATTTTTGTGAAGGGAGGAAAATTGGAGTTAATAGAACAAACTGTGCTGCAATGGAAAGTCAATGTTGTTCAAGTCAAATATAATGGCAAAGGTAAGCGTTAGATAACAGCGTACTGGAGCAGCTTGCCAGGGCAGACACAGAATTTCTTAAGAGGCAGTTCTGCATTTAAGGGGCGTTAACCTCTAAAAGACACTAAGCCAAAAAAGGAACAGTTCTCTGTTTAAGAAGAAATCGAAATTCTGATGGGGGGAGGGGGTTTGCAGCCCTCACATTATGCCTGCTGGATCAGTCCCTGCCTGCTATGTACACCAGCAATGAGTGTGACTCATTATAAGTTTGCTAACTGGTTATCTTACTTTTCCATACAGGGACCCCCTGGAGTTGGGCCACCAGGTTTCCAAGGAGACACTGGTGCAACAGGAACCCCTGGATTTCCAGGCGTTAAAGGAGCAAGAGGCCCCCCTGGCCCACCAGGAAATATTGGTCCCCTAGGCCCACCAGGTCCACAAGGATTTAAGGGTGATAAAGGTCCACTTGGCCCCCCTGGAATAATCGGCACTCCTGGTAAGGAATTTGAAGCCGAATGTTATATTTGCATTTTTAATGTTAGTTTGAAAAAAGTTTGGGCCAAAAGCATAAGTTTGAGCATGCTACTGTAGCTGTAAGTATAGATAGAGATAATTCACAAAATAATTATGGGTCTCAAGTACTTTCAAAAACTGAAATAAAAAAGTGGGGTCCCCCACTTTTTTTTTAGAGTTACAAAAAATTAAAGACGTTTTCTTGATATTTTGCTTGTCAAAACATCACAATGAATGGGTGGACATTAAATTGGTGTGTAGGAAGGAAGCTTGCAAATAATGCCCACGACCATCCTTAAGAAAATTAACAGTGCTTTGATCTCAAACTTCAATGTTAAGGTTCTCCTGGCATGAAAGGACCACCTGGAAAACCTGGAGCTCAAGGAGACCCTGGTACCCCAGGTGACAGAGGTCCCCGTGGCTTTACTATTCAAGGTGATCCTGGAATGAATGGTCTTCCTGGACCAAGAGGTGAAACCGGAAATAAGGGAGATCGAGGCTTTCCTGGACCACCAGGCAGCAGTACAAATGGCCCACCTGGAGAAAAAGGTGAACCGGGATTCCCAGGTGTGCAAGGAAATGATGGGCCTCCAGGATCCCAAGGACCTAAAGGAGATCAATGTGGACCATGCCCTACTCCTCCAGCTGGTCCAAAAGGAGAAAAAGGTAGCATTGGCCTTCCAGGTGAAAATGGAGCTGTTGGACCTCCAGGTGAAATTGGAGTACCAGGTGCACCTGGAGAACCTGGTACTACAGGACGTTCTGGACGACCTGGACCAATGGTAATTAATAATAATATTTATATTAATGATACTAATGATAATTTACATACACATATAAAAAAATATTTCAATAAGGCCTATTTCATAAAAAAATAAAAAAATAATAGTAATAAATCTTTGCAAAGAATGCACCCTATTCAAGTTGTTTTCTGGGAGGCTCACCATACCTAAAAGAAATGAAACTTGAAACTAAATGTCCGTAAAATGGGAAATACAGAATTAAATAATAATATTGTTAAAATGTTACACTATGAATCCCTACCCAAAATCCCCCTCACCTCCCCCCACCCCCCCAAAAAAACACAAAAGACACCAAGCAAATGATGATTGATGCTTCAGTTTCGAAATCTCTGTTGTTTTTGCGGCTTGGTTAGCAATTTTGTATAGGATATTCATGTGTACAAGTGACAATTTCATGAATTAATTTAAAAGTGTTGTACTTTTGAAGTTATGCTTATTTACTTTTCCACTGCTATTTGTGAATATTTGACACTAAAATAAAGCTAAATCTGAGTTTCAAACTAGTCGGCCGTTAAGACAACACAGTGGTTCTTTTTTTAAATGAAAAGTTCTATTCATATGGAGCAGTAGTGTAATTTCACATTGCTTTCCCAAATGCTGCACTAAGAAGTTAAGTATTCATAATATCACAATATTCTTTTTTGTTTCAAACAGGGTCCATCTGGTGACCTTGGAAGCAAAGGCAAAGATGGATTAAAAGGTGAAAGAGGAGAACTGATCAAAATTAAAGGCGAGAAAGGTACACCTGGTACGCCTGGACCACCAGGACCATTTGGGCCACCAGGGATCCGTGGTAGGCCAGGTGCTGATGGCCAAAAAGGTAGCCCTGGTCCAACTGGTTCCATAGGTCTAAAGGTTGGTATAAAACTTGAAAGGGTATTTTTCCAAGCATACATATATCAGGTAACAACTTGGATAGACGATATGAAAAAGGGCGTGTTCCTTGACATACCTTAGTTCATCAGTTATAGGAGACAACAATGCCTTCATTAGAAAGAGTATATAGAAATTAGTGATCTTCCAAAATTTAAGTGTACGAGTAACATTAAATGGTAAAAAGTTTTGTATGGAAACAACAACCAAGGGCCTACCAGCCTTGCTATAATGTTTTCGGTACTTTTCAAATGCTCATAACTCTTCAGGGATTTAATATATGATGACTTTCAATGATCAAGTGGTAAATAACAATATAATAATCAAATTCAAGCGAAAAACAAAAAAACAAATGGGGGAAAAACATTGTTGGAATAAGAGGAAATTGTTAAGCAGCAATTCTGCCATTTAATTTTCCATTTACACTTCCAAAAAAATTCCTTTTATCATTGGTTATATTTATTTTATGAATTATTATGTTATATTATATTGTTATATTATATTATATTTAGCCTGTATTTTTGCCATTGGTAGCTAATATTTTGAGCCCTGAAAAACATTTTATCACTGGGTTGCCTGTGGCATTCCCTTGGGAATAATTTATGAGAATGAGTATCTTCGTTTATCCACACATAAGTTCACCCGGAAGTACTTGAACACAAGGCTATGTGGAGTAAATCTATTGACCCAGTCAACATGCAGACTACTTTGTTTTGTTTTACAATGTGCTTCTTTAGTTTTAAACAGGGCTCTCTTTAAACTAGCTTTAGCTACACGGAACAGCCCTGTGAAAAGAATAAAATAAAAAATATAGCTGCCAAGTCAATGATTTTCCCAAAAAATAACCAAGAACAAAGTCATTAAACCTGTGAAATAGATATTAGGTTAATACTCATTAATAGACCTTTATTCCATTTTGTGTCTATTTGACTATTACTCATTGACTGGTATTTTATATTTCACGGGTTAAGTCCCTTCTTTCTACTTACTTTTATGATTCCCAGTAAATTGATTTAACCTTAAATGTTTTAATCTCATTCTATTTAGGGTGCACCTGGAGTGAATGGACAAGATGGATTAAAAGGTGCACCAGGGTTCTCTGGTCCAAAAGGAGAAAAGGGAGAAAAAGGACTATTTGTCCAGGGCAGGCCAGGATTAACAGGTCCTCAAGGAGAAAGAGGACCAATAGGTCCGAAAGGATTACCAGGTCCAAGTGGTGAAAAAGGTACCCAAAAACAAAGGATAATCGTTTTTTTGCACATTTATCAATGAACCTGGATAGGCAACTAAAGAAAGTCACATGATCCATTTTGGTGCAGGTGACATAATAAAATTGATTTAATAATTTCAGGTAAGTCTTGGGACAATACGGGGGGACAGATTAACCAAGGACAACCTGGTGACCCTGGAAACCCAGGTAAAGATGGTTTGAAAGGAGAAAAAGGTGACAATGGTAAAGATGGAAGTAATGGACCACCTGGAATGTCTGGTGTTGATGGAGCCAAAGGTGCTGATGGAACAGGCCAGCCAGGACCCCCAGGACCACCTGGGCCCCAGGGACAAAGAGGACCAATTGGAGAAAAAGGTTTGTTTTTTTTCTTCTTTTCTTTTTCTTTTTTTCTTCTCAAATAGAAAGTTGTCCAGCTCGGAGCCTGCACAAGTTTACACTCTTAGAGTGTCTTTTTGATTATTATATTTACTTGCAATATCTACCATAAATTAATAGGTGACTTTGGTCCACCTGGAAGCCAAGGATTTACTGGACCTGATGGCCTGCCTGGCCCCAGGGGCCCTACTGGATTAAAGGGAGATGATGGACCCCCTGGACGCTCTGGTCTTCCTGGAACTCCAGGTTTACGTGGTTTTGATGGCATGAAAGGAAATCCTGGACCACCTGGTCGAGATGGTTTGCCAGGACAGCCAGGAGAGCGTGGTTCCATTGGTGCTATTGGATTACCTGGTAAAAATGTTTATTTGATGCCTTACAATCAGTAAACAATAACTTGATTATCTGGACAATTATCAAGTACTACCAATGATTTCATACTATTCGTCCGTCTCGCATTTTGTACTTTGCATCACAGCTCCCAGCATTTTCATATCACAGCACATTCAGATACATAAGCATCCCTTTTATATTGCTTTTATAAATATTTTTGAACAAATTTGTGCAAGCTGATCTCTGTCCTCCTATGGTGGCCAGCCAATCGTTGGCACATATTTCAAATAATTATTCTATAATCGTTTATTTATTATAATATTTAAAGAGGAAGCCCATGCCTCCAAAGTTGTTTTTCAATGGTGTCCTATATACTTAATATTTTAATATATAATATTTAAAAGCTTTTTGTTAGTGAAACAATTTTCTCAAACAATTTTATCTGCGAAGATCTCCAATATCTCATTATTCCCTGAGGATAGACTAATTAGTCTGAAAGCTTTGACTTCAACCTACGAAACCCAAATCGTAAAAGGAACATCAAATAGACATTTATAAAGCTACTGTTCTCTCATAATCAATGGTCAGTATATCAACCAGTTTTTTCCCCAAAATTGTCTCACTTCAACCATCTCTTGGATATTCCAACTCAATAGGTGAAGCAGGACCAAAAGGTACTCCAGGAGTCAAAGGAGATAAGGGTGACAAAGGACTTTCCGTAGAAGGCCCCCCTGGTGAGCCTGGCCCACCAGGTCTAAGAGGTTTGTTTGATATTGAAATTTCAATATTCTTATTTCATTTTTAGCATCCTCATAAAGAAGAAGGTTTAAACAACCTACTTTGTTTGATCTAGGTGGTAGGTACAAGTCAGGGCATGGCCAACTTACAGATAGAACCCCGAAACGACCTCTGGGCTGATCTAAGTCAAGGCACAGCTTACTCACAGATCTTACCCTGAAATAAACAACTTCTGTGCTTATCTAAGTCAGGGCACTGCTTACTCACAGATTTAACCATGAAACGATTTCCTAATTTTATGATAATTAAAATCAGGTCATTGATAACTCACAGAACAACCTTTAGCATAAAAAGGTTGGCTGAATTTAATTTCAAATGAATCATTATTTTAGGAAGCCCTGGATTGAAGGGTGTCCGTGGCAGAGATGGTTCCAATGGAGCAAATGGTTTCACTGGTGGCCCAGGTCTGAATGGTGATATTGGAATACCAGGAGATCCTGGTAACTCAGGACCTCCAGGACCCCCTGGTCTTCCCGGGAAAGATGGTACTGATGGTAACATTGGAGAGAAAGGATTCCCAGGTCTTCCTGGACCCCGGGGACCAAGTGGTGAAAATGGGCTGCCTGGAACTAGAGGAGGTCAGGGTACACCTGGAAATCCTGGTAAGTATAAAAAAAGTCATCCTTCCTGGTCACATGTGCTCTACTCTTTAACATGAAATTATTCATAGTCATTGATGCCTAGAGAATATCAAGTTCAAAATATGCCACTAACATAAAAACCTTTTTCGTAGGACCACCGGGACCACCTGGTGAAACTGGACGTGCAGGCTTCCCAGGATTCAAGGGGGATAGAGGTGTAAAAGGTATTCAAGGACCCCCTGGAACCACAGAACCTGGAAACATCCCAGGGCCAAAAGGAATGACTGGAAATCCAGGGCAACCTGGACCTCCTGGCGCCAATGGTTTGTAATAAGTCACCTCTTGTTCAAAACTGTTCTGTCATTTGTAACTAAAGCTGTCTATAATGTTAAACCCAAATTCTATTTTACTAATAGGTGTAGATGGGATAAGAGGCCTCAAAGGTGACATTGGGCTTCCTGGTGACATTGGAACACCTGGAACTCCTGGAAAGCCAGGCCAACCTGGACCTCCAGGACCACCTGGATCTCCTGGCAAAAAGGGAGAGGAAGGAAGAGATGGCATTAATGGAATTAACGGCCTCAGAGGAGATATTGGACTACCTGGTCCTCCAGGAGTTGATGGTATTGATGGAACACCTGGTTCTGAGGGACCTCCAGGTAATGTAAAGGAAACTGCACATAAATAAAGAATTAAAAGGGCATTGCAACGTGCAGTATTCCATATGCTTATGATCAAAGGCCCTTCACAATAATTTCTGAATTCATGAGAGGGGATTAGTATGAGGTGTAGGCACTGATGGTGGTGACTGCCAAGTTTCCCCACCTCCTCAATGGTTCTTCTCAGTCCCTCTGAATTGGTTAGTAATATAACCACCTTCTTGATAAATTTTGGAAAGATGAGACCACCATTTAAAATGGTCAATTTGCCATTGAGGCAGGACTTTCTCATTGATTTTAAGACTCATATAATTTGTCTGGTAATGTCTCACAACTGTATGCAATGCTCAACCGGCTAGCATTATCTTTAATTGATTGGTTGGTATTTTAGGCCAAAAAGGTTCCAAAGGTAACCCTGGCCGAGGACTGGTAGGACCACGTGGCCCACCTGGAGCTCCTGGAATAAAGGGACTGCCTGGATTCCCTGGCACAAAAGGCAACAAGGGTGTAAATGGAGCAGATGGACGCCCTGGAGACATTGGACCATTAGGCCCCAAAGGTAAGACAAGTTCGGAAATATATTTTATTAGACTTCAAATTAAACTTCTTTTATTTCACTCACTTCCTGCCTTATTAATAACAAATTGTGCTCAAGGTCATGCAATTTTCATACAAATGTTATCTTTCTTTTCTATTTTATAGGCTTCAAAGGCAGTAGCGGTGCAAAGGGTGATCGAGGTGAGAATACCGTAGAACGAGGCCCTCCTGGACCACCTGGATTACCTGGAAGAGATGGTATTGATGGCCTAAATGGTGAAAAGGGTAATACTGGTGTACCTGGAAACCCTGGCCCTCCAGGAGCCCAGGGATTGCGAGGTACGTCCAAAGGAAGTACACTTAAAACTGTTTTATTGACTGGGACCAAGGGAAACTGTTTTTGAATTTGTCACATATCAAGTGTCAAATCTGTTTTTTCTCTCGTCACGAGTGTTCCACATGGTGGTCATCAAATTTCCCTGTTTCCATTCTGAGCAGGCAACATTACATTATTTACGCATAAACATTAAAACCAGAAGTGATGAAACTGGCAATAAGTTTTTTCTAAGCTTTCAAGAACCACATAATCAAAAAACCAAAATTATTTTTGTGTTTTTAAATGACACTGTCTTGGTATATGACAAAACTCTTATTGACTGCATGGAATCCCAGAAAATAGTGTGCTTTGTGGTCCCTCAACTGCAATGTTTCCCTCAGCTCTGCCTAACTGTCATGGAATGTCAATACTAGAAATATTTTTGAAACATGGTGGCCTTTTTTTTATTTTTTAAATACTTTATTAAAACAAGGACGTGTCACTTTACAATATACAGATATACATATAAAGCTATACATAACATTTTCTATTTATATGACATTTGAATGTTTTTAAAGAGGAAAAGAGAGAGAGAGAGAGAAAAAAAGAAAGTGACATTTTCTATTAAATTTAGATTGTTCTTCTAATTATTGTTGTCATATATAATAGACAATACAAACAAAACAAACAAAAAGAATATATATTATTATTTTTGCACTGTAAAGACTCAAAAGAGAAACTTATCTTAATCAATCTACACTATTTGAAATATCTTTGCTCAAAAATTTAGAAAAAGGGGCCATTTCTTTTCGAAAGATAGTTTTGCGCATCTTGATTTGGATAAAGCAATTTTTCTTTCTAAATCAAATTTAGCTTTTGCGTGCTTGAGAAAAGTTTGGAAAGTATAACGTTCCTCACTTATAAAAGCATAAAACATGTTTTGCTTTGCAATCAAAATTAAATGATTTATCCAAATATTTTTTTGATGTTGATTCGATAACCATACATTATCAATGCTGTAGTGATTTCAAATTCAGCTGTAGGAGTAATTTCTAGCCACCATGCTTTAAATTTTTTCCAAAAAGATTGAGCTCTTTTACAAAAAATAAAGAAGTGCTTAGAAGTATGTTTTTCACGATCAGTACAAAACGGACAGATATTGTTTTCAGTGACGCCAATTTTGAATAAGTAGTTTTTTAAAGGGAGTATATTGTGAATAATTTTCAACTGAAACATCGAGAGTTTAATTTCTTTTGTTACAATGAAAGGGTGGCCTTATGCATGTGTGAATTGGAATTGAAGTTTGAAGTTCCAAAGTTGACTTCCTGGGGAGTCAAATTACTTCGTTTCCTGAAATATATTATGGATTTATATCATCAGGTCGAAAAGGAGACAAGGGTGTAAGCGGCTTACCTGGACAGCGTGGAACATCTGGGGATCCTGGTCCACGAGGACCGCAAGGACCCAGGGGAATTGCTGGTGTACCAGGAAACCCTGGATCCCAAGGAATACCTGGATTACCTGGAATGCCTGGACTGAAGGGAGCCAAAGGTGATTTAGGATTGCCAGGCACGCCTGGTAGTGATGGTACTCCTGGGGCAAAGGGAGATAATGGAAATCCAGGTATGTAAATGTAGTTTTTTAATCTTTTTTTTCTCCTCAACACTATTCATAGGGTAGGAAGATATAACTAGCTAAAAACTAGTGTGAGCTGCGTCGGTGTTTCTAATGAAACAGTAATGATGAAAAGGTAAATTATACACCGTGAAAAAAATGAAAAAACTTACTAAAGTTTCGGACGCTAGTCCTTCGTCGGAGTTTTTCATCATCACTATTCATAGGGGTTCCTTTGCACCAATTCAGACTAGAACTCTAAATTGGGAACAGATCAAACTAGTGGTTGGTTTTCATAAAAAAAGAAAAAGAAAAACATGCACAGAAAAACCATGACAAGAGAGAAACACTACAAGCAAATGCATTTTACGTGTAGCTAAATTTCGTACGAGAAATTCCTGGTACTTTAAAACAATAACCCTTGGTGTTTTGTTCCTCATTTGGTTGTCTGTGGTATCTAATTCACATTCTAGTTTGTTGATTTGAATTTAACGGCCTATCAATTTACAGCGCGGATCTGATTCCAACTTAAGTAACGTAAACTGCTATCAACTGCACCTTCATACAACATTTCTTTCACGGACTAAGTAAAATTTCTCCACAATCTTTGTTTGAAATACATTTTAGTCATCCTATGTTGCATGAATTTAAAACAAGTTCTGCTTTGAAGCCAAAAAATAAACATTTGACTCTACTGCTTTTGGCAAAAAGTCCTCATCTATTTTATGTTTTTAAGGCTTCCCTGGAGTGGATGGAAGACCAGGAGAGGATGGTCCTGCAGGTGAAAAAGGTGGAAGAGGTTTGTCTGGTACACCTGGTGCAAAGGGAGCAACTGGTCGTCCTGGAGTCGAGGGACCGAGTGGTGCCAGAGGATCCCCTGGTCTTCCTGGATTCAAGGGCTTAAAGGGTGAACTAGGCAAGGATGGACTACCTGGTACGCCTGGAAATAAAGGAGCTCCTGGTGCTGATGGTTTCCCTGGATTACCTGGTACTAAAGGCAACACTGGCATTCCTGGATTACCTGGTATAAAAGGCGAAAAAGGATACGGGCAAGGTAGGTATTGATAGGCCTCGTTGCATTCAATTTAATTGTGAATTAACTTGTATTATCCTAAATTATTTTTCTAAAATCTTGGCTAGAGCTGTTTGTTTGTTTGTTTGTTTGTTTTTTTCTTTTTTTTTTTTTTGAAAATTGTTTTATTGTAGAAAACTTTTTTTTGGAAAATAGACTATATAGCTAATAAAATAATAATATTTTTTGTCGGACAAGATTTTAATTCCACTGGGAAAACTGCTGCTATTGTCCGAGTCTGTACTATGAATTCTCCAACGTCATTGTTTTATTTTCTTCAGGAACTACCGGACCTAGGGGAGATAGAGGAGATGCAGGCCTGCCCGGTATCAATGGCGAGAAGGGTGAACCCGGTATCCCAGGGTTCCCTGGGGGTCCAGGCCCTAAGGGAGACAAAGGATTGATGGGAGCAGATGGACGTGAAGGACCAAGAGGTAAAAAATGAAAAACGATCAATATAATTACATTCGTTTTATCTATTTTTTGGTGTTTTTCTCTCTCTGACGGCCGTGAGATAGGAAGCTGTTTCCCAATACCAATCCATGCGTTTGGAAATTCGCTGCTGGCAAGAAAAGAGCGGGAAACTTTGACTTGTACCATTTGACGACAAATGGTACACTCGTCTACTGGAAGAAACAAAAAGAGCGGGAAAAGTGGATTACCTCAATCGGAAGACCAGAACTTCTCATTGAAATGACGTATGCCATTTGTTTTTCCAACCTGAATTTCAGGTTTTCTGCGGGCTAATGATAAGCATGCATCCTAGAGCTCTTGAGGGATACGATGAAACATTTCGAGTCTAATCCCAGGGATTATTCATGCGCCCAGCTTTATTCGTGTTTTCCTTTTTGTTCCAGGAAACCCTGGTTTTCCAGGAAGAGATGGGAGTAAAGGTGAATCAGGCCCTGCTGGTCTGCCTGGTATTGCTGGGCCAACTGGTAGACGTGGACCTCAAGGAACTTCCGATTTTGGCTTCTTCTTCACTCGTCATAGCCAAACAGACCAACTTCCTTCTTGTCCCGATTCTACCTTCCCATTGTGGACAGGATACAGCTTACTATACGTGCAAGGAAACGAACGCGCCCACGGACAAGACCTCGGCAGCCCTGGCTCATGTCTGAGGCGCTTCAGCACCATGCCCTTCCTATTCTGTAACATCGAAAATGTTTGTAATTTAGCATCAAGGAATGACTATAGTTTTTGGCTGTCGACAACTGCGCCAGTTCCAATGATGCCGGTGCGAGAGGAAAACGTAAAGAGACATATCAGTAGATGTGCTGTTTGTGAGGCTCGCGCTCAAGTCATCGCTGTTCATAGTCAGTCCAACGTACTGCCCGATTGCCCGACGGATTGGGACCCATTATGGCAAGGGTACAGTTTTCTAATGGTAAGTTAAATGATGTTCGAATCACCTCAAGAGTGGCGTTACATAATTAACCCCAACTAGCAAATAGAAGTAATGTCGCGACTGGTTCAGCGGAGGTCACCAGTCCGTACTTCGACCGTTCTGGGCGCTGTGACGTCTTACAGTCGTACAAAATATCACGTCGTGCAAAATCTGATGATACACAGTTTTACGCGTTTTTATAGTCTCCGCTTCTAACAATCTTCAATTTGATTTCCCAGCATACTAGCGCAGGAAACGATGGATCAGGCCAGCCTTTATCATCACCGGGCTCCTGCCTTGAAGATTTCCGTGCACATCCTTTTATCGAGTGTCATGGCCGAGGTACATGTCAATATTATGGCAGTACCTACAGTTTCTGGCTTGCTACAGTCGACGCAAAAAATCAATTCAGAGTGCCACGACCTGAGACTCTCAAAGCTGGAACTCTACGAGAACGTGTGAGTCGCTGTAAAGTATGTATGAGAACAGTGCCAAAACCTACCAACGGACCGGCAAGTGGAAAACTACGAAATTAACACAGCACCGGAACCGGAAATGCCGCTACTGGAAACACAAGCACCAAATTATTTTGTACACGCTTCCGGCGTGAGCTAAAATTTAGAAGATCACTATGTTAATTCACGTTAGGAAAAGAGCGAAATATAGAATTCTGTTGCTAAGACTCGTGTATAGTACTCGTGTGAATAATTGATATTCTAGTGTAGCACTCAAATTTTTGTCAAAGTGAAATTGTTTGATATCAATTGGTAAATCAGGAAGCTATGTGATACAACGTATTCCATCTATTCGCCAAGTTTCTTCATTTGTACAATTTTGCGTTGCTATACATGACTCTTAGTAGTAGTTATATATTCAAAATTAACACAAGACGACAGATCGGTACTATTTTAGTTCGGTGTTAGATTAGTTTTTCGTTCTTTATAAATCTGTAGTCTCCCTTTCTGTCATTTCATTATTTTCTCCTCTCTGACTTATCTAAGAGTATCAAGGTAGCCAGTTTTATCCATTTTATTTTATTTCACTGGACCAAGCCTTTTCCATTTCTTTTTTTCTGAGTTTTCTATTCTTCTGTTTTTCCAATGTCAATAGAACTTTTTTCTTTAATGTGAAGATTTACAATGCAAAAAGGTTCGTGATTAATTCCTATGTGGGCATACAAACAACTCTTTGCTTGAGCAAATGCAATTTTTTTTTTACACCAAAAGCCTGGCGTAAAATCTACAGAGGAAAATTATCGGAAACCAAAAAAAAAAAAAAGCTTATTTTAACAATTAGTTCATCTAAAAAAATAAAGCATGTCGTTTTTTCATGTTTTTATGAATCAAATTTCGTAGCCGCAGTATATACAGTAGGTGAAAGCAAGAGAGCACTATATATAAGAGAGGGACTTCTTAATAACGCGTGCACCATGTAAATTCCCGATTTGGCTATGTTAAGTAACCGGATGCAGTTTCAACTTTGCCTTACCCTAATCCTGTGCGTCATCAACTTGTGCGAGCGCCCTGATCACTAAAAACGAAAATTGATGACTCACGGGAGTAAGGTAAGGCAAAGTTTAAACTGCATGCGCTTACTCAAAATAGCCCAACTGGGCCAATTTACATGGCGCGCGCGTTATTAATAAGTTTTCCTCTCTCATTTATGCTCTCTTGGTGAAAAAGTTTTTGAATTGTAATGGCTTTAGTTAACAAAAAATATTATCAGGAAACTTTCTCATAAAGACAAGGCTTTTCAACTTTGATCCGCATTTATGGTATATTCAAGTCATAATATCATAATTTTTGTACGATGGGAACCGTTATGGAGTATATAAAAGTAATTTTTCAATTATTAAGATTTTTACAATATCCGTATTTTATCTATTAAGAAAAAAAAAGCAAAATAAGACCAAAAAAACAAACTTAAAATACAGGGTAAATTTTAGATTTAACTGTAATTTTGTTAACATATTTGTATTTTTTCTAGATAATGATTGGGTTTTAAGTGTTAATAAATAATTAGATATACTGTTGTCCAGATTACTTCTTGCCTGCACAACCTAGGGACCATGGGCTAATTTAGGTATTCATTAGTGATTAAAAAGAGAAAAATCATATGCGGATAAGTTGCTGGGATTCGAACCCACCAAATGAAATATAAAAAAAACGATTCCACTGTGCCATACCCCCGAGACATCCGCAGAGCTGAGGCGGCGTATGGTCTTCGGACCTGACGACGATTAAATCCTTCTGCCCTTGGGTGTACGAATTACGCAAGAAAATGTTCTAGCCAAAGAATCAGGGGATAGACCAGCCAGCCCCCAGACCATATCGGCTACTCCCTTGCATCTCTGCCACGCACTGAATCGGTTGAAAATATGTTAAAAAGTCTAGTCTATTCGGTGCATTGTTTTGTATGCTGTATGTTGTATGCTGATTCACCTGGAACCGTGGTCCAGTGGATAAATCGTTGTCGTTCAAGATACCGAGTCAAGCTCGTCTAAGGAGGGTTAGCACCCGGATGGGTGACCTAAACATTATACGAACTCACGCGTTTGCTCCTTTTAATAGATTATAGAATAGTGAAACTTTCTATTTTTGAGTAACCTACTCCTGTCTACCCAAATCCGTCAAATTGAAATCTAGGAGAGGAACATCCCTGAAAAAAAAGATGATTCGCAGCCTCACCCCCATTAATCCCTTTGATAAATTACATTGATTGGCATCTGTCACATGAATATAAATCAGACTTAAAGCAAAATCTCCGCAAAGGACTAGTGCCGTGAAGGCCTCTTGGTACTCTTGCGCAATTTGGCATTTTTCTTACGCAGGAGACATTCAACGCTTTTTTAGACCGGGCTGCCACAGGCAACCCAGTATAAAGATTCGGAATTTTCCTAAGCCTCGTTTGAAAGTTCGCCACGGTGCGCATAGCGTGATGGGATAGGATCTCAGCGACTCCAATAAGATCAAAATGGCGGTTCGTAAGGATCCAGACAAGAAGACTTTACCGTGGGGTTTATCAGCCGATGGATTGACTCCAGGTTCAATGAAGGTATGAAAATCCTTAGCGAAGTATCACCTTACTTTCTGGTGCCTTAAATTGGTATAAAAACCTTGAATTGTTGGACTATTTCGACATCAATCGAAAGCAGCAGTTTCTTCACCACGTTTTGCAGACTTTGACTGGAGACAAGTTGAAAGCGTTTTCAAGTGGTACAATGAATGCTGCTGCAAAGAAGGCGGCTAAAGCTAAGCAAGAGTTAGAAGAAAGGAAAAAGGTAATGCTTTTGTGAAGTATTTTTCTGCTGCTGCAAATCTACGTCAAGTTGTCCAAATATGTTTTCAATAATTATCATAATTTGTCATAAATGAACTGCTGAATCCGTAGTAAGATCTTCAAGTAATTTATCAAGATTTAAGCAGTGCAAGTTTTTCTGGAGACATTTGTTGTGATTCTTCTTATATATTTATTGCTTACTATCAATCACGTTACTTGTTGGAGTTGACTGGGGGGCAACTAGTGGATGCTAAATTAAAACATATCAAAATAAGTCCTCAAACTATTGTATTTGACTATTTTTACGACATCAAACCAGATAATAAGGGATCAAAACAACCTCCAGGATTCTACAAGCCATTGAAAAAGAGCTATTACCAGAAGTGACATCTATAGGTTGCTATCAATAGACGTCACTTCCGGTAATAGCTCTTTTTTGATGGCTTGTAGAATCCTGGAGGTTGTTTTGATCTCATCTTCTGGTTTGATGTCGTGAAAATAGTCAAATACGAGAGTTTGAGGACATATTTTGATATGTTTTGACTTAGCATCTGCTAGTTGCCCCCCAGCAAACCGCTTGTTTGCCCCCCAGTCAACTCCAAAAGGTCACGTGATTGATAGTAAGCAATTGATAGCAACCTATCGATGGTTATTCTTTACCACAATGCATTGTTTTGGAGAATACCCACTTCAAGAAATGTGACACTCCCTCTGCTCCTGTGATTTTCATAACGAATGCCATATACTTTCATGAAACCTCCCCACCCCCACCCCCAAAAGAAGTCCTGCACACTTCTCTGCACCATCTCTTGATTAGCTGACTTTGATCAGCCTTGAGGTTGTTTTAAGTGTTGGATTAATTATGAGTTAGCCGTGTCCTGACTGGGACCTGCTCTTAAGGTTGTTTTAGGGTTTTATCTTTGAATTGTAGCTGTGCCTTGACTTATATCATGCAAGAGATTGTTTCAGGGTTTGAACTTTGAGTTAGCCTTACCCTGACTGGGACCTGCTCTCAAGGTTGTTTTAGGGTTTTATCTTTGAGTTGTAGTTGTGCCTTGACTTAGATCATGCAAGAGATTGTTTCAGGGTTTGAACTTTGAGTTAACCTTACCCTGACTGGGAACATCAAAGAGGTTGTTTCTTGGTTCAATAAGATTTGAAGTCTTTTAGCAACATGTACAGTATACTTTTAATTATACATATTAAATGCTTTCTATAACTTTAACTCTTGCTTCCATAAAACTATTATCACCTAAAGGATATGAATTCTAGTTTTTCATCTTCTTTATCAACTTTAGAGAGATGAGGAGAAATGTGCAGAGGTATTTGCAGATTTTGTGGCCTCATTTGAGGACTCGAGAGCAAAGGGCAAGACATTTGTCCGTGGAAGCACCATCAATCCAGACACAAAAGGTATTTAACAAATAAAGCAGATTTTTCTCATGCTTCGTTTAGTATTAGAGCACACATAAAGTGATGTAAGCATGAAGGAAATGTGAAGAAAAAACAAGCTGTAGGTGAGTGCTGCTCACACTTCTTGAATGCTTTCAGTGCTTCCTAACTTGAAAATATGTTTAATTTATTCTATTACATTAGAAAGAAAAAACTATATAGTTTACGATGCTGTTTTCTTGTACTTCGTTATAAATTATGCAGCGCAAGCATGCTCAGTTTACTAAGCAAATATATTCCTTGACTGATCAGAACACACATACTATAAAAACTGTATAATACATTGATATTTATATGAAAATAAAACTAACAAATTTCTATGTTTTGATCACCTTCATGTAGAATATTACCCAAGGGGTGATCAGAGTGTTTATCAAACATTGATATAGCTGTACTGATCTCCACAAAAGTTTGTGTTAGGTTAATCAATTAAAAATGTTTTTATATGATTTATTTAGATTAATTTGTCATAAGTTTTGTTTTGATCAGAAAGGATCACCACATAAGACAGTGGCAAGACTCCAACCTTTTGAATTTTAAAATGTTAAACAATTTCAACAATAGGTTTTGTAACTTTGATTTATTTGATCATTAAATATTTGTATGCTTGGCAATTTAAATAACCCGCTTGCCTCTCACCCATGTGACCCAGGGTCAAGCCCCACCGGCCTTGGTGTTGTATGTGAGTAGAGTTGTTTGTTGGTTCTCTCCTGTGCTTCAAGGTTTTTTGTCTGAGTTCTCTGGTTTTCCTCCGTCTACAAAAGTCAAATTTCAATTCAATCAGGCTTTCTGACCACCTCAGAGTGGTAAAGTTGTGTGAAATATATAATAATTTATGAATTACAAATGAAGTTTGCCATTGTATGCACATTTTCTTTTTCTTTTTTGTGATAGTTGAAACTAAATCTGATGATTCTGGAAGACTGTACAAACCAATGGCTAAACTTAGTTCTGCAGTAATGGAAGAGAAAATAAAGACAGACACACCACAAAAATTGGTAAGAAAACTAGCAAGTAAACTATAATAAGTAAATATATCTTTTTAAGTTTTAATCAAATGGTTCCTGTCCTAAAAATAAACAATGAGTTGGGTGTTGTGTGGAAATATTAGACTGATTAAGCAAACACAAAGTGGTGTGAAAGAGGATGGTGCTCATGCTGACAAATAGCTTTTAAAACAGCTGTTGCCATTGTGACTTCCTAAAATCATATGATGTGAAATGGCATCCAGCCTTATTGAACTCTATTTGTCAACACATGTACCTTCCTCTTCCATCAGGGTTCCCACAGTCACATTAATAAATAATAATGGATAAAGTGATTGATTGATTGAGTTTTTTTCAAAAGTTAGGAAATTTTCTCAGTTAACTCATCAGTAGCTGTGTGGTGCTTATTATAGTTACAATAATTTTCAGGAAAGATTAAGAAATCTTTCCAAATAAACAAAAAATGATTGAAATATTTAGTAGACTGGTCATGTAGACAATGCCAAAAACCTGATAGTTTGATTGTGTGTATCCATTGGAATATGATAAGAGAATGACTTAGCACAACTAAAGCCTGCAGCCATAGTGGACAGTAAAAATTGTTATCTAGTCAAGGGAAAGTCAGGGGGGAAATCAGGGAATTTGTTTTTTCAAAATGAGAGAGAACTCTGTAAATGTGATTTTGCGTTTACTAAATCAGTCTAATGAATGTAATAGCTGTGCCTGTGAAAGAACCAGCCTCACAGAAGCTTCTCTTACGTGGAGTGATGGTTGGAAAATATAAAATGAAATAATGATATATGTATTGTTTGGTTTGGTTGCAGGATATGAAAAAGAAAGGAAAGGAAAAGGAGAAAAAGAAAAGTAACCTTGAACTTTTCAAAGAAGAGTTAAAAAGGTATGCAGAGATCACAAAACAGATTTTTAGAAATTCTTAACATATCCTGCGAACTCGGACATGTGAATGGCTTGTGGTGAAATTGTTTTCTTTCTTCTGCTGCCAGTCAGGAGCCTAAAAAGTACTGACTGATTCTTTTTGATTGACAGCAGTGAAAAACCAAACTGAATATCAAAAACTGTAGTAAATGTTGTTTGAAAAAAAAAATTTGTGGTGCAACCATTCGACTTATCTTTTGATCATTGTATTCTATTGTCATTCTATCTATTGTATTAGGTGTGACTCATTGTATTTTTATGAAAACATTACATCAACTCTTGCTACGTAGGCTCCCTCAATGAGGAATACTTTGTTTTTATGAACCAACATGGTTCCAAATTACCGCTGTGTTTCTTGATTACCGACTCATTTACTCAGGCTAAACCTCGCATCAGTATCTAATTACTCGCAAATACCAATGGTAAAGTAAAGAATGCACAACTTCAAAAATACAAACACTTGACGTATCTTGATTGGAACATGTGAATATTCTGCACAAAATTGAGGCCAAGCCTGAGTAAATGAGTCTGTAATCAAGAAACACAGCGGTAATTTGGAACTCAAAAAAGGCCTATTCTTACTCGTTAATCACATACTTTTGGGCAACTAATCAATGGGATGCATTTTTGTGATGAATACTGTAGGAATCAGCAAGAGAGAGAATTAAGACATAAAATCAAAAAAGGAGACATAACAGATATACCAAGTGATGTATTGAGTGCTTTACCAGCTTCATTTCTTAATACACCTAAATGTAAGTTCAGGGCTATTATTGATAGCAGTGGGACACTTTAATAATGGTAGTGACTCATTAACAGAAAGATGTAGAATCTAGGTTTACATGGCAATTACCAAATTTTAAAGATGGGAAAATAATAATAATAGTTTTATTCTTGCGTATTAAATAATCTCAATGCTCTTAGAATTACGATAGAATTAAATGAATGGGGGGAAATGAAACATGAAATGAAATGTCCCTTAAGATCATTACGAACCTTTGAAATTGTTGGAATATATCCAAGCAGAACTGTCTAATTTTCATCTCCAATATCTTTGAGAGTTTTGCTACTATATGCCGTTCAGGTTTTTGAACTGTTAGGCTGTTTTAATAAATTTCACATGTGCATTGGCAAGTCAGATATGGTGATAGTTAATACATGAAGGTTTCTGTATGGACTTTAAATGTACATTGGCAAGTCAGAGATAGTCATAGTTAATACATGAAGGTTTCTGTATGGACTTTAAATGTACATTGGCAAGTCAGAGATAGTCATAGTTAATACATGAAGGTTTCTGTATGGACTTTAAATGTACATTGGCAAGTCAGAGATAGTCATAGTTAATACATGAAGGTTTCTGTATGGACTTTAAATGTGCATTGGCAAGTCAGAGATAGTCATAGTTAATACATGAAGGTTTCTGTATGGACTTTAAATGTGCATTGGCAAGTCAGAGATAGTCATAGTTAATACATGAAGGTTTCTGTATGGACTTTAAATGTGCATTGGCAAGTCAGAGATAGTCATAGTTAATACATGAAGGTTTGTGTATGGACTTTAAAATGTACATTGGCAAGTCAGAGATAGTCATAGTTAATACATGAAGGTTTCTGTATGGACTTTAAATGTACATTGGCAAGTCAGAGATAGTCATAGTTAATACATGAAGGTTTCTGTATGGACTTTAAATGTACATTGGCAAGTCAGAGATAGTCATAGTTAATACATGAAGGTTTCTGTATGGACTTTAAATGTACATTGGCAAGTCAGAGATAGTCATAGTTAATACATGAAGGTTTCTGTATGGACTTTAAATGTGCATTGGCAAGTCAGAGATAGTCATAGTTAATACATGAAGGTTTCTGTATGGACTTTAAAATGTGCATTGGCAAGTCAGAGATAGTCATAGTTAATACATGAAGGTTTCTGTATGGACTTTAAAATGTGCATTGGCAAGTCAGAGATAGTCATAGTTAATACATGAAGGTTTCTGTATGGACTTTAAAATGTGCATTGGCAAGTCACAAATTTGTATTATTTGCTTTACGACCTCACTGAGACATACAATGTTTTAAATATTATTATTGCAGCTGATGATCCCTATGCAACAGGCTCACACGATACAGGAGATCCTAACACTACGAATATCTATATTGGAAACATTAGCCCAAAGGTAAGTTGAAAAACTTCCTTAGTTACCACTGTTTGTCAGCTATGCACTCATTGAGACAACAGCCGCGACAGGGAAATCAAGCAATAAATTTATGTCAATCAATTACATTAATCTAATCTATCGTGCCTTCAGAGCTTAAAATAACTGCTGGATTGGACAATGTCTATCAGAATTAGAACTTATCTGGCCAAATCTTTGCCTAGCTGGTCATTTTGAGCAGAAACATTGAGCCAGAAAAGAGGTATGACCAAGGTATTATCAAGCTAAATTCACTTTGGCCAGTCATGACTATTGATCTACCAGCCAGCTTTATTTTAGCACTGACATTTAATTGCTTTAATGATTTTTTAATTGATGGATGTTTATTGCTCAATTTTCCTGACACATGGCTTATTTCAATCAGAGTATTGCTCAATTTTTGTGACACATGGCTCATTTCAACCAGAGTATAGGGAAAAAACCAGAGGCAATAAATTCTGTTCATTACTCATGGCATGCTTAAATCAAATAGAATTTTAGATAAAATAGCCACATCATTTGCTCATAGATGAATGAAGAGGCATTGATGAAGCTGTTTGGAAAGTATGGCCCACTGGCCAGTGTAAAGATCATGTGGCCTCGGACTGATGAAGAAAAATCCAGAAACAGAAATTGTGGTTTTGTTGCTTACATGAGACGAAAGGATGGAGACAGAGCAATAAAGGAACTTGGAGGTAAAAATGAAGCCTAAAAGAGGAACCTATTGTTATTGTTATCATTCTCCTCATTACAAGGGCATAACAAGGTCTTTGCCATTGGGGGGGGGGGGGGGGGAGGAGGGGCAATGTACCCACCAATGCCAATATATAAGCTTGAGTTTCCAACACAGTTATTCACAGGTTTAGTAAGACTTTTTGGGGGTACAGTCACCCTCTTATTTCATCTCTTCCTTTTTAACTTTTCTCATCCTTTAAAATTCAAATTTCCTCCCATTTTTCAGCTATTCTAGAAAGAGTCACTTGGATAAAAGTATGCATTTTTTTATATGTTTTAATTTACCTTTTATCTTTATTTCTTTTAGGCAAAGACATCATGGGGTACGAAATGAAATTAGGGTGGGGCAAAGCAGTACCACTCCCCCCTCACCCCATATATGTCCCCCCTGAAATGGAAGAAGACAACACTCCCCCACCCCCCTCAGGAATGCCATTCAATGCTCAGCCAGATAAACACTCCTCAAAGGATGCCCCTATTGAAGACAAAGATCTTCTTGACCCTAACGGTTTTAATAAAGAGGTGAGCATGACTCTTCACTTCCTTGTCATTATGAATATCTTATATTATAAAGTCAATTCTTGTTATTCTCTTCCCTTCCAATTCTTTTTAGTTCTAGCTTTTACTCACCACAATTTTAGTTGAATGTATAATTCAAACATTTATCCATACTACCACAAAGGGAGTTCTAGTAGGGTGGGTGGGTGGGGGGGTATTTTTTAGCACCTTCTCTTAGAACTTTCTAGTGGTCCAATTTTGTCCCCTACGTGATATTTTACAACAAGATAGATTCACAAACATTAGTTTGCAGCTACAGATAATTGCCCTCTTGTGGCGTATATTTCATTGACACTAACAATAATCCTAGGGTAAGATCATTCCTTCTCCAAACCCCAACTTGACATGTCTATAACAAAGACGCACAGACATTAGTTAATAACAACAGATACTCACCACCTTCTTGTGGCAATTATTTCATAGACGTTAGCCAATGCTGTTGTGAAAGTTGTAATCCCGAAGGAAAGGTATACCTAACGTCACCTCATAGTGCTGTCAGTCATCATAGGACTTGTCTTGTTAGCCTGTAGTTGATAAGAATTTGGTTTAAAGAGTACCATTCTGATTTCTACTAGTCGCAAAACACTTAGACAAAAATGCTGTTTTATTGATTCCAATCTTTAAGATCTAACGACTTCATGACTTACTTAGAATTTCAATTTCTGCATCAAATGTTTTATTATATATTTTATGTGAGTATGTGGGTGTGTGTTTGATTATATTTGAGTCAGTGTGTACTTATTCTTATTTGAGTGTGTGATAGAAGACATATTTTTATTGTATGAGTGTGGACTGTTTGTCCTTATTATATAAGTGTGTGTGTGTGTGTCATATTTTTATAGTATGGTTAGTTTGTTTATATAATGTCTATTATTTATGTTATTGCATATATTCCATGCTATGAATCCCATCTTCTAATTCATAGATAAAGCTTTTTTTGCGATTTGACTATTCCCACCAGGAATTTAAATTGTGGTTCAATATTGAATGATTATGATATGTTTTGCTTTGATGTTAATGAATATGAGTCTAACACTATCCTGTAGAAGTACCAATAACTCTACACCTATACCAACTAAAGATATTCAAAGTTAAAAACTTTGTTTATGGCATAGACTCCTTGCATGTGATGTCAAAGCAGCTCAATTTGGAGGACAAAACAAAAGAATTCCAATCTCCTGAGAATTGGGAAGCTATTGTTATGGCCTCCAAATTCAGCTGCATTCAGACATGCTGCAATGTGTCAATTCGAGGCATCTTTAGAATGGGTGTAGCATTTTCTCATTCCAGAACATGTATATCTTGTGAGTAATATTCTCTGTTTGTAGTCGAATTTGAGTTGTATTTATATTCATGTGTCTTCTCATGTTCAACTGTTAAACAAAGAACTGGTACTCTGGGATCTGAATGACATGTGGTCAGAAATGAGAAAACCTGCCCAACGGTAAAGAGGCCTAATACTATATGGACAAAGATAGAACTGTTAATAATAATGGTCAAGTACAGAGCCACTTTAATTAATCTACTGTTGCATAAAATTCTAAATTTGTTTACATCATAACATCTAACAAAAAAGTAGAATCCCCCCTGCTTACACGATAGTAGTTATACTTTCCAGATTCACCCGGACAAAACAAGGGTTATCTGTATTATTTCAGAATCCTTCTTTTCACATAAAAACCTCCCATTAAGGCATTTAGTATTATAAGTGTTACTAACATTTGGTGATGTTAACATAAAATTCTGTCCACAGGAACTTGCTTTGCTGTATTCACCGTGTCATAGAATTTGTGGTGCGTGAAGGACCAATGTTCGAAGCCATGATCATGAACAGAGAAATCAACAATAACATGTTCAGGTAGGTCGTCACTTTGCTCAAGGGATCATGGAGAGGAATGGGCAGGAACAAAAGGGGCTACAGCCACCAGCTCACCAGTCTCATCTCCTTTTCAGGTCTGCTTTACTTTTCTAAGCCACACCTAATTTAAGGGTGCAGCAATTTTTGTGATCTTACCCTTGCAGCAGGGAGAAAGGATGGTTCTGCGCCTTACTCAATCATGCATCACCCAACACAACCCACCCAACCCCTACTATCTGGAATTACCCCAGCTTTAGCTACCAATGAATGTAAGAAATAAAATTAGGTATGCAGCTCAGTGTAGTGTCAATAAATGAGAATATTCTAAATGACTAATGAATTTGCTTATTTTAACAGATTTTTGTTCGACAACCAATCCCCTGAGCACATCTATTACAGATGGAAGCTGTTTTCTATACTACAGGTAAAGCAAGGCCTGTGTTGCTCTACTACTGCAAAATGTTGCCTTAGAGTATCATAGTATACATGTTAAATGAATTAAAAATAAAAAATATTTTTTCCTTTCATGGGGAATCGGGTATGGTGGTTTCTTCCTTCCTCCTTGTGGCCTTTACTTTCTGTGGCCTTTCCTTCTTTGCTCTTTTCGTTGTTTTCTTCCTGCCTTTTTTTCCTACCTTCCATTCAATCCCCTTGCTTCCTCCTCCGTTCTTCTTTCTTTTTGTTCCTTGTCCTCTCTTTCACTCATTCATTCAATGCATGTCGTGCATTCATATCATTCATCCTTCATTCCTTGTTCGTTTTTTAAAATTTTATTGATTTATACAATCTCTCGTTCCAGGGCGACTCGCAAACAAAATGGAGGACAGAAAAATTCAAAATGTTTTGTAATGGTTCTTGGTGGCAGCCTCCATCGTGTACGCAGTATAGTGTAGGAGCATATACAATAGCTTCAGCCACAGCAGTATCCAAACAAGTAGATGAAAACCCACCAGAAAAGGTGACACCATCTAAACCAGTGGAGAAAGAAATTTCCGTATCAAGCACCACCAGCAGTAAGGACAGAGACAAGAAATTCAATTTATCATCAAGGTGTGTAAACTTTTATATGAGTGGTGGGTTGCCATTCATCATGACTTGCAGAATAAATTTTAGCTCAGCCATGCCTCATTTCTGCAGGGTTTTCAGTAGAAGCGGCAACCAGCAGATTCTGCTGTCTACTCTTGCTAATTCAGCCACCTACTTACCCACTTCTCAATGTTATTGTAAATTTTGATTAAAGTTCTTTAATGTTCATTAAAATAAATTTTAACTCAATTTTTGTTGCTGTTCTATGAAAACTGCAAAGCAATCAAAACTATGTGATGGTTGTCCTCCATCTTCAATTTCTGTGAGAAGAGTGAGACTGGTGACAAGTATGCCTTGACTACATGCTCTGATTTACAGCCTATTTCAATTTCATAACTGCCTACCAAAACGTTTATTGACAACTCTGTTTCTGGCTTAACAACACTGTTCAAATTCATCAGCAATACAAAGGTCAATTTTACCAGACAAATTCCAATTCTGGCCTGACTTTGTCAGATGACTGGTCGCTATTTTTAGCCTTGTAATGCATCATTGTTTACATGTGTCTCGAGTGTAACTAAAAATTATGTCAATTATTACCAGGCAAAGAGACAAGTTTGAAGACATGCTAAGGAACCTAACGATAGAGAGATCCAAGATAGCTGATGCTATGGTGTGGTGTCTGGAACATGCTGACTCAGCTGATGAGGTAAAGAATTTTACAAGTATCTGTAACCACTACCCCCCTACCCCACCCCACCTCCATGCATACAGCACTTACATAGGAATTTTTATTAGCCTGCTATTATGAAGGAGTATGGTAAAAGAAGGTTATTCCAGTAAATTATGCATGCCATTTTATTTCTCATTTGGCAGCACATCATTAATTTTTGCCTGCCAAACCTGAAATTTGGCCTGTCATTTGATCATTTGCAGGCTGCTATTTCAAGCCCTGACTTATATGGGATAAATTTGATGACTTCCTGACATGTCACATCAAATCCTCACCAATGATAAATCTCAGACATGTCACCACCTCGCAGAATAGTTGTAGCATTATTTTTATAGTCATGCCAATTATGATCTATCTTGATAATTTTCAACTTGTTTTTCATGGATCTTGTAATGATGTATCCAAGGCTGTAGCATGATTTTTTTTTCAGTTATGACAAATATGTTCTGTTAAAAATTAACAATAACTGACTTGTTTTCCACTTTTTCTGTAGGTTACAGAATGTATCAGTGAATCTCTGTCACTCCTGGAAACACCTCTTCAAGTGAAAGTTGCACGTCTCTATCTTGTGTCTGATATTCTTCACAACTGTTCAGTCAAAATTCCTAACGTGTCTTACTTTAGAAAGGGGTGAGTATGACCACTGTTTTCATTGCTGCATACCGATCAAGACATGCTGTGACAGGGTCATGGGCAATGGACTACCTTCCATCTTAAGGAATCAAGCAGTAGTTCATTCACCTCTCACGTCTAGGGTCTCCCGTTCCATTATGGGTAGCATACGCTGCTAACACATCGTCCTTCACAGCTGTGGGTCACTGGTTCGAGCCCTGCAGACACCACATGTGAATTGAATTTGTTTGATGTTTTGTTCCTTCCTATACTACAAGGGTTTTCTCTGGGTTGTCTTTGTAAGAATCAATATGTGTGTGATTGAGTGTTGTGTGCATGTAACAGCACTTAGTTAAAGAGATTTTCCCCCTGTGACATCACTTGGAATTATTTATAGCAAGAAATTATTTTACCACAAAAGAATTCGGTTGCATAACCAGCATTCAGACAGCTAAGCCTTGATTTTGGATTTTTCATTTTTTTTACTGTTTTCTCTTACCCCCAGATTTGAAACAAGACTAAAGGATATTTTCACAAATTTAAGTGCAGCTTTTAAAGCAATAAAAGCAAGGATGAAAGCCGAACAATTTAAGGTCAGTATATGAGAGGGGGAAAAAATTACTATTCCATGAAATAAAATAAAATATAATGCAAGAACATAAAATAAAAGTTTCCTTGATGTGTCTTGATTTGACAGAAACAAGTGATGAGATGTCTTTCTGCTTGGATGAGCTGGGCTGTCTATCCTCCAGACTTTCTAGTTAACTTGCAGTGTATATTTCTTGGCCAGATTGACAGCAATGCTGGTTTATTTGGGGTTAGTTGCCCATGTTTTTGCTTTGATTATTGTGGAAATAATATACTTATGAATATTAATTTATTTCAATAATGATTTTTTTTAAAATAGTATTAGTTGTTAATAGTTGATTTTACATTTAATTGTTATCTTACATTTAATTCATCTTGTCTAAAAGCGAAAGACTCAAAGATACTAAGAGTTGTCATTGTTATCATTATTTTATGTGAAATTATTATTTTCTCCATAATTTCCACATTTTTTCTTCCAACCATAACGATCACATTTTACATGTATATTGTGCAACAACCTCACTCCTATCTGACCTTAATCAATTGTAGGTGAACCATAGCTCAAACTTGGATCGCAAACCATTTGCAGACGTTGACGGGGCTCCTCTAGATTTAGATGGAGTCCCCTTGAAATCTGAAGAGATAGATGGTGTGCCTCTGGAAGAAAGTGCCCTAGATGGTGTTCCACTAGCGAAGGAAGATATTGATGGAGTACCTAGTATGTAATTTTGATTATTAATTTTTACTTTGTTTTCTAACCACTATGATAATATCCATTTGTTTGTTTGTTTGTTTTGTTTATTTTATTTATTTCACTTATTTCACTTATTTCACTTATTTCACTTATTTCATTTATTTCACTTATTTCACTTATTTCACTTATTTCATTTATTTCATTTATTTCATTTATTTCATTTATTTCATTTATTTCACTTATTTCACTTATTTCACTTATTTCACTTATTTCATTTATTTCACTTATTTCACTTATTTCACTTATTTCATTTATTTCATTTATTTCATTATTTCACTTATTTCACTTATTTCACTTATTTCATTTATTTCATTTATTTCACTTATTTCACTTATTTCATTTATTTCATTTATTTGTTTGTTAGTTTGTTTTATTCATTTGTTTATTTTATTTCTCTTTTAGTGGATAGCAATGATACCAAGTCGAAAGGTAAATAACGTAAAATCATTCTAAACTATTCGTTATTATTTGTAAAAAATAATTAATATATTTAACCATGATTTTCATGTGTTTAAGATATGGGAATATATATCGCGTCAAAATGGGACAAACCAGAATGGGAAAGAATGGAAGAAACTGCAGGAGTAAACGAACAGGAATATCACCACCAACAACAGTAAGTGCTGAAGTATTAATTGCCACTTCCCATCCACATCAGCAAAGTGTAATATTCCAGTAACAAACGAAAAAAATGAAAAAGATCCAAAATGGTTGTCTGACTTTTGATTCACTTTGTAAAGTAATGAGGAAGATTCGCCTTCAAAAAACGACGAATCGTCACAACAAGCACAGGATAAGTCCTCTCGCGCAGCCGAGATGGACGAGACCAGAAGAAGAAAGCTACGAGAAATCGAGCTGAAAGTGGCCGAGTATGCCCAGAAACTGGAAGCTAAAGGCAGCCGCAAAGGAGGGAAGAGTAGCAAGGACATTGCAGAACAGTGTGACCAGTATAGAGCTAAGCTACTTGAGGTAAGAAAAATAACGTGTTTTTTGGAATTGGTCTGAAATATCTACACTTTGGAATTGATTTTGTTTGTTTGTTTGTATTTTTTCTGTTACTTTTTCTCTCATTCTTTTCAAATGAAACTTTTTTTTACCAAATTGTACACACGCGAAATTGGCGGTAAATTACTACTTCCGGTAAATGCTGGATGCGTCTTCCTATCAAAAGCGGGAAAAGTTTGATACCATTCGTTTTTTAAAGAAAAATGTTTGTGAATTCGGATTGTAAATGGTAGTAACAGAACGGGCTTAACTTACTATACTCCTCTTTCGTTCAAATGTTTTTTGATTGAAGTTTTCTATTTCCCCCCAAAGGCTATCGAACCAAAAGGGAAGCGCTCAAGAAGGTCCAGGTCTCGCTCTAGGTCACCATCCAGGAGGAAACGGCGTGACAAATCTCGTAGTATGTCACGCTCTCCATCACCTGACCGATCATCATTATCTTCGTCACAAGTATTACAGGTAATTGATAGCGTCAATTGAATTTCATTGAAACCTTTTTTTTTAAATTATATTAACCCCAAGAGCGAAAGCGTTTATCTAGGGGGTCTACGTCAAGGTTTTTATTGCCTCTTATTGTGGACGAAAAAGTTCTGTAAGCGACCATTTTGACGTTAGATAATTGCGGTCGATTATCAAAGGTCCGAGTCAACCCAGTTGGAAACCGGCAAAAAAAATCCGAAAACCTCTTACATTGGGCAAATTTGGTCTGGTCGCTTTTTGAAGATTTCTTTCTGCACATAACGGATTATGTTGAATTTAACAAATTTTAGCTTTGGAATTTATTCTAACCGTTTTTATTAATCAGTCACTCAAAGGCTACGACTCGCGAAGTCCTACACCGTCTAGCTCTTCGTCACGTCAACGGCGATCCCGATCACGCTCGAGAAGCTCTTCGCGAAGTCGTCGGAAATCCCGATCTCGTTCACGAAGCCGATCACCAAGATCGCAGCGAAAACATCGCACCAGGTCAAGATCACGAAGCACTTCGCCAAAGAAAAGCTCGAAAAAGAGAAGGTCTCGGTCAAGATCGCGTTCACCATCAAAGAAAAAAGGCAAGAGGCGAAAGAAGTAAGACTAAAGTAGGCTTGGACTATTCATTCTGTAGATACTTGGTCTGACGCACCACTGCACCGTGACCCCTTTTTTCAAGAAATGGCCATCTTCCAGCCTGGATTAAGCTTCCTAGTATGAGTTTAGTTTCTACTGAAATTGCAAGTGTATGGTGCCGCCTTGTGAAAGACCGGCAAAACATTCACGAGAAAGCACCGTATTCTTTAGCTACATGTGACACTCGATTTGATTGACGAGAAAATATTTCTTTTTAGCCTCTGTTTTTATACCACTTGTTATAGTCGTTGTCATTAACTTTAACTCAAGCAAGGAACACGGTTCATTGAGACTAAGCGTCACGCAACCTTGCATGAAGTCGTGCAGTGTTTCTGGACGAACTTATGATAGGATGCAACAAAGTTTGCATGAGAGGTTTGCATATTCCGAAGGACTTTGCGAGATAAATAACTTCCAAGTATCTTAAATTCATAATTATTAAGTAAGACTTGAAATGTATCACACACGCAAATCCAGAATAGTGTAATTCCTTATGCCTGTGAAATGGCACATATACGGCATGATAAAATAAGCCAATCACAGCGCGCGAGGTCACTGCTTATCCAATAAAAATGCGGCGTAGACACGACACGTGCGTCAAACGAGTTCTTACCAAGTTTCATTCATTATTGTAAAATAGCGGGTTTCATATGAGTGGAAGACACAGCCAATCATTAGTCATATCTCCAACCATGATACTGTATTTTCCTATAACATTATCTACGCGTTTTGATTATATGAATCGTACGGATTCACTAAAACCTATTTCAAAGTCCTGATTATTGTACGAGTCATTGATTAGTGCTATAAGTTTTTACCCGTACGAAAATCACTAGTGAAAATGATCAGTTGATTGACTATAAATTGGCTTCCATGATCAACACCCTCATTGGTCAGAATGCATTTCTGTGCCATTTGATTGGCTGAAAGCCAAGTTGCTTGGCATTTTCTATTGGCCCCTACCAAATCTGCTTTAACAACCCAAATAAATGGGCTTGAGAAAACATGACTTGTGTCCAAGTTATGATACTAAAACAACTAGCTAAAGAAATAAAGTATTGTATAGATATGTCACTATAAACCAGTTTCTGTGTTAACTGTTGATGCTAACATTTCACAGGGAAAGATGGACTTGAATAGATGACAGAATAACCGGGAAGTAAAATAGATAAAATGGCAAATAATAGCTATTCTTGGGGTACATGTGACGTCATAGCCGCCATTTTAGTTGACTATGGCAAAATATTTGGTCTTGATGTCTTGTCATGTCAACCAGCCTGGAAGTCACAGCTTTTGTCCCCTTATTCTAATGAATAGGGATGTGCACCACCAATTACTAAATGTTGTCAGTGGTTTGGGCGAATTTCACAACATATTTAACCATTGGCCTCACTTGACTGTAGTGGTGGCTATTGGTAGAGGGTATATAATAAGATTCACAGCTTTTAGATTGCAGTTTGAAAAAATAATTGAAAGACATTGTGGATGCATGTATTGATAGTGGCTGCATATATATATATATTAACATCAATACAGTCTTGCTCAATGAGTTGATGTAACATGTATGTGCAGACTTTGACCATGGTCAAAGGAGTGGCTGAAGACATCATTGTGGCTGCATTTACTTTTTTCACATCAACATGAGTTTTTTTCAGCTAGAAATCAATGATGTCAGTCTCGTCACTGACTTGGTGTAATTTGTATGTGCAGATGTTGTTCATGGTCCAAGTAGCAAGAAATGGCTGAAGTGATATTTTGCAATCATTCTTTTTCTCCAATATATTTAAACCACATATTTCCACACAGGAATCCCAATGAGTTCCTAAAAAATTGATATTGATATTAGTATCTGAGATGCTGCATGTGAGCATTGAAGTGATACGATATAAGCGAGTGCAGAGAAGTTACTGTAAATAAGTGTATGATAAAATGTCTTTTTTCAGCTCAGGGGTTTTTCCAAATCCACACCCATATCCTCTAGTTTTAAAATATTTGTTTGGGGAGGGTGGGTACCGAATTTTTTTAGGACAAAAGGGAGGACGTAAAATTTGTCCTGCATACAAGAAGGGGGCCCTCAATTTGAATTGAAAATTTTCATTGGTTGTTTGGGGGGCTTCAGATCGAAATCAAGTCCCCAACCCCTCTTGGCATATTAAATGAACTTTCTTTTAACACTCCATATCCTTTAAAACTGTCTTGGGATTGAGCTAAATTTTTAAAGTAATTTGCCATAAAAGTTATTGTATTTCGTATGTCTGCGCGGTCATCCTGTGTTGAAGTTTAGAACGCCTGGTGATTTTCAAAAAGTTGACAAAAGTTAAGAAAAATTCTGACGTTCTTTTTAGCAAAATGGCAGTCTGGAACACTATTCTTTACACGCTGGTATGTCTATATATCCATATTTAATTACGAAACACTACCATGTTGGTTTATTGGTTTAAATGCTTGCGAGACTTCAGTGGTATCTTAGCAATTCCAATTGAACAGAACCAAGTGGATTGAATTGAACGTCAAATGAATTAAGAATGGCCACGAGATTGCGTTTCTATCAATCTAAAACTCCCTGTCTTTCTGTTTTGTTTCTTTTGACGTTTTTATCTTTATCAAAATTACAAGATCCGGCTAAATTTGAGGGCGAAGTTTCAGCCAGTGTGCAAGAAAGTTTATTTCAAAGTGCTCAGGTTTTTGACGACTTTATTGAAATTCGCCAACCACTTTCTTCTCATGCCAGTCAGCATTTTCTTGTTCGCGTGGACTACCGGTGCAAAACAGCTCGAATAATAACGATAGAACTTATTTCGTACGGTCATGAAAACACGGAAAGAATTGAATTCAGATACAATTTTATTGTTGCGCTTAGAACAGCAGAAACAACGACCCGTTCTGTTAAAGTTAAGCTCAGGGATTCTCTAGTGTTTGGGGACAACAAAGCGCTAAACATCGCCACAGATTTGCACACATTTCGCTTGAGACTTGTTGTTTCAGTCGTTGATATTGATTCATTGTCGTTGTATGGAAAAAATGGTCAAAAAGCAGCTGTTTTTGCAAGTGACAGCAGAGAGTTATCTCTGTTACCTCCCTGGAGCAGACCTGTCAAGCAAGGGTATTGCTTTTCTTGTTTTGCGAGTTTTTTGCAAAGAGCAGAGAAGAGAAAAATCCACAGATGTCAACTTGTAAATGGTAAATTACTGAACATTTAATTTAAACGTTTAACTTCCTTTAATCTAAAAACATATCATTTATGTATTGTACCCTAATGTTTTTGTTCTATGGTGGGTGCAAGGGTATGAGGTAAGGATTTTTTTTATAAGTCAGTGTACTAAAGTAATTGAAACAATGAAATTTTTTATCATAAAATTTCTGTTCTACAGATATTGTTAATTTTGTGGATTTCCCAGTAGCCTTGGCTGGGAAAGAAGACGGCTTTAAAAAGTATGAAAACATGTGTTTTGAAGTTGTAATGTTGGATATTTTAGTTTATGAATCCTCCTTTCTTATCTGTCTTTTCCTCTCCTCTCATCTCATAGTTTCGTGTCTTACTGTTATCTCCCTTCTCTTCTCTCATCTCCATTTGTCTCATTTCATGTCTTCTTCTCTCATCTCTTCTCTCACCTTCTCCCATTTCCTCTCGTCTCGCCTCATCTCCCCTCTCTCTTCTCATCTCATTTCATGTCTTCTCCACCAATCTTCTCTTTTCTCATCTTGTCTTGCCTCCTTTCATCTCTTTTTGTCTCTTTCACCCATCTTCATCCCTCACACCTATGAACATAATATATTCTTGCTATCCCACACCCATTTTATTGTCCAAAGTATAATGCATACTAATCTTAATTTTGCATGCTTTTTCACAATTACTGAAGACTTCTTCCTCCTCTGGACTGGAAAGATCCATATCTTAATGAGATCCAGAAGACCTCCAATCCAAGGTACCAATATCAGTATACACTACACACAGCAGGGGCAAACCCAGGATTTATGGGTAGGGAGTTTCAAGGTTCGAAAAATTAAATTGCTAAACCAAAAAATATTGAAGAAAAAAAAAAAGTTCAAAGTGGCTTCACTATAGTGAAAGGAACTAAAGAGTTGGCTTGTATTTCTCATTTAGAGGTTCAATTGCAGTAAGGGGGTCCACATAACCCCCCTCCCCAGACCAGCCTAGATGCCCCTACACAGAGATTATATTAAAATTTTATCAGCCCATTTCATATACCAAGTCAAAATATGGCAACCAATTTGAATCACTATTGCTCTAGACTGGCTAGACTTTCATACATGTGCAAATGCTTTTCAGTTTTCATGTGAATATGAGCTTGAGAGCTAGTCAGTCTAGTTATTCAAATTAGTCACCATATATATTTCGATTCAGTGTATGTGATCCTTTCATGTTACTAATCCTTCCCTGCTTCCAAAAATATTTCACCCTCTAAACCTTGGTGATATTTTTTCAGGTTTACAATAACAACCTGGATCTACGTGCTCGAGGCTTGCACCAGAAATCTATGTGGTGTTATACAAATTAGAAATGATAACTTTCTTACTCCGCTAGTGGCATTAACAATATCTGGTAAATGACTGACTCCCTTAATGTCTCAGACAAGTATAAGCATTTGTTTGTTCTTTAGGCTTTATCTCTCAAATTCCCACTGTCCCTCCATCTACCCCATGCACCCCTAACCCCACCCCAACACCTACCCACCCCCTTGTACACTCATGCACTATGCATCCCCTCCTAAGCACATGCATCCTCCCCCCCCCCCCCCCCCCCACACACACACACACACACCCACCCACCTCATCTTTAAATAGGACAGTGAGACAAATGAATACTTTTTGAAGCCAGTGCGAAATATCAAAAACATTACCATTACATCATACTTATTATTATTTCAAGTGAATCTCATTGACAGCACACCACAGGTCCTCCTGTATAGAGGCTCAGTGCTAGAGCTTCCAATCTGTATCTGAAAGTTTGTGAGGACCTCAGTTGTTTTCTGAGTTTATATTTCAAGCTAGATCCAACAACCTTTATTGTTATTAGACCTAATTCGTCATAGTGCATGTTTTCCCATTTCAGACCACGTGTCATTCCCTAGTGTATCATTTCTTTGTTTAACGACTGCCCATCAGAAAGTACATATAAATATGGATACAACTCAAACAAAGTATTACTCTAAAGGGAATGACAGGTGGTCTGAAATAGCCAACATATATTGCCCCACAATGAATCAGGTCTGTTTCCTACAGGTCAGTTTCATACCCAGGTAAACTACAAAAACAAAAAAGCCCATGCATTCATCACCAGAGGTGGTATACAGCGAAACACTTGGAACCAAGTTATTATAGCTTTTGATGATACTGTTGTCACCTTTACTGTGAGATATGGCAACAACTTTGAAAACGAGTTCCAGTTTGAACACCATGAGTAAGTTTGTCTTTCATGTTACTCCCCCCACGCACCCTACCGTCACTCATTAGAGCTTTTACGTCGTGACGTATTTCCGGGTCTAACTGCTTACATAAACGAAAAGTGAGCGAAAAGTGTTCTCGACAGTTTAAACTCCGTCTCAAAAAATTAAGACTTACTACAACGAATCCAAAGGAAAAGTAAGAATATTCTTTCCGTTGAGGACCCGGAAGTTGTTTTTCCATACGTATGACGACACAGTTGCTGGATTTCACACGACATCATTTCCTGTATCGTGTGGAATGTTAAACTTTGAATCTCTAAAGATTTCGCTGGTCGGTTCCACATATTGCCAGTACAAAGTTCGGGCACTGTACTCAGAGTTTTCAGCTGAATCACAAGTGATTAAAACCCTGCAATTTTTGGGTTTCCACACGACGTCATTTCCTGTCTCGTGTGGAATGTTCATCATCTGAATCACAAGTTTTCAATAGATTTCTTCTGCTTGAAAGTACATAAGGGTCAGAGTTTGAGTACCATTTGGAGCAGATAATAATATAAAGACTTTCATTAATTTTTTTCACTCCTAGTTTTCCCATGGGATCGTATCATTTTGATGACAGTGAAGGATTCTGGATACTTGGTGGTACTACTGGCTTCTGTTCGTTTGAGGGTTTTATGGGTCCAACTACTTTATATCGCCGACGTGTGCTGAAACCTTCAGAAGTATGTTAAATAGCTCTACATTTTTAAATCAGGGAACTCACCATTTTCCATATACCGTTTCACTGGTCAAACACAAAGCATTCAGTCGAGGTTGCAACGTTCAAATTTGAATAATCCTTTGAAAGTACCTTGGCGCCTCGCTTGAGCGCTTTGTGTTTGAAAAGTGAACCGATGTATGGAAAATAGTGAATTAAGCAAAGTTTGATCTTATCATAAATCATAAAAACCTTGTTTTCTTGTCCAGGTGCCGATCCCGTCCAAGGATCATCCCATGTTTCTTGTTGGTATGTTGAATAGATTTTGGAAAAACTAATAAAAGACCTTCCTTCCTTCCGGCTTCCTTCCTTCCTTCCGGCTTCCTTCCTTCCTTCCTTCCTTCTTTCCTTCCTTAGTCCTTCGTTTGTTGTTTCTCGTTATCTTTTTCTTTCTCTCCTGTTGTCTGTTTGCTTGTCTATTTTCTTTCGTTTTTCGTTCTTTCTTCATAGTCTGTATCATTTCCCCATCAAGGTATAGACAGTTATTACAGCCGTTGTGCAAATGTAATCTATGGATTAACGATGAAAATGGAAGAAATAGAAATCGACAGACGAATGGAGGAGAGCTTAGAACAATTAGACGATGGTGAGTTAAACCATCGAGTTTTATTAATACCCTGAAAAGAACAAACGAAGGACTGACCTATGTCAGGTCACGGCCAACTCAAAATTCGAATCGGAATTTAGCGTGGAGGGAGGAAAACCGGACAATCGGAACCCTCGAATCGAAGGAGACCTACTAACAAACTCAACTCACATGCGATGCCAGGATTCGGACCCAAGGCCGCAGAAGTTAGATGAGCAGTGCACTAGCGCTACGCCACCCTTGTGCGCAAGGAGTGCCTGGTTATATACGTTTTGCACTATCACGTACCGGGCTTGGGCTGCCTGTGGTTAGATGGCAGAACAAGAAAATTCGATTTCATCTCGGGATTTTAATTCTTTCTCATGTAAACCAATTTTGTCGTTCCTGCCTTCTAACATGGCTACCGTCGCGTGACGTCACGTGAAGGTGCGTCACGTACTCTACAACTTGTAGTTTACATTGTTCGCCACAGTGTTGCGTGATATCATTGCATGTTTTTGAGTACCGTACCCATTACATCCTACCCTTCCTGTCTTTGTCGTAGATAGATGCATGGCAAAACCTATGACCTATGATGTCCTACATCATTACTTTAGTAACCATGACTCGGATTATCCTATGTGTGAGGCGACTTTTACCGGAGAGACTCCCGAAGCAGACAGTGTAGTTTTGAACGTGTTGAAAAACACAACAGTTAACGTAACAACAGCTGGAGAACGGATTTTTGACATCGCTTCTAAACTAATGGTAAGTTGTCTTTCTCTTTCGTATTCCTCTCGTCTCGCGATGAAGGTCATCGTTATTACCGTCATAATCATCAATATCACATCACCATTACCACCTTCATCATGATATAATTATCATCAGCATCATCAACATCATTATCATCAACATCAACATCACCACCACCATCATTACCGTCTCTACCATCATCATCATCGTCGTTATTATCATCATCATCAAAAACATCATCATCATATCGATATCGTCATTATCATACTATCAATATTCAATCATATCGCTGTCATATTCGTTTATTTTGTTTGGCAACAACGCCATCAGTTGCAGTCAGTAACAATGAGGCGTTTGCTTTTGTCCAGACATTTGTTTCCTAATTGCAAAAAAACTTGTTCACAGTGAGGGATTTAAAACATTCCCCCTGTTTTTGTTTTATTTCAAAGCAACGCAGTATCAACAATATGCCATTAGCGTTGAGCCTCTTCCGTGTATCAGGATGCTCAAAGCACCACAAGTCTCTGTACACTGCTGGTGTTATATACACGACTGGTCTGGGGGTACCACGAGACTTAGACACGGTAAGATAGTAAAAGCCATTTCACAGAATACGACTTACTTCCTTTTTTTTAATAGACCTCTTTCATCTTGTGCGTAGAATGTTTCCATTTCAGCCCACGTGTCATTCCCTTGAGCATCATTTCTTCGTTTAACGGTTGCATCTGAGAAGACACATGAATATGACGGATACAACTCAAACAAAGAATATTATTCTCCAGAGAATGACACATGGTCTGAAATGAGCAGACGTAATGCCTAAACTGATTAGAAAGGTTTATCGCTTGTTTGTTCCAATTTGCTCTTAACATTACGACGTATCTATTATACCCTAGGCAAGGCAGTTCTTTCTTGTTGGGGCTGTTCTCGATCATCCTCTCTCGCAGATGTCTCTAGCATACCGTTTTCTCATTAGTGGAGATGGCGTGACCAAACAATGTGACATTTCTGCTGGTAAGACTTAAACACCATCTTTGTCACGGTTTTCGTCCTTCCGTAAATAACAACATCTGAGTTCATTTATGTGCTGTAAATATTTCAATGTAGAAAGAACCACATGTATTGTGTTCGTAGATAAGGCAGACGCCTTTGGGGGCATTCTGCGCATGCTCTCTTGTGTTTTCCTTGCCTTTCATTTTGCCAGATAAAACTTGAGAGAAACTTTCCTAAACAACGTTGCGAAAGATACCCTCGTATCCCTCGTATTTACATTTCACAGGGTAATCAAGCTCAGAGATTTCATCAAACAACTCTACCACAATATTTTTAAACATATTTAAGAATATCTATTACGTGTGTTTATTCCTTAGGGAAAATATTTAATATTAATATTTTTATTTTGTCAGGATATTTCAAGATGGCGGCCGTCACTGCAGACAGGGTTCTACAAGAACACCATGCTGTACACGTAAGACATCCTAACGCAGCTTTCTCTGACTTAGAATACGAGCCAGCATTGAGGTTTTTTTGCTTCGTTTTCCACAGACCCATTCAGAAGCGGTACGACTTGATGACTACGATGAGTTAGCAAAACACAAGGGAAAAGATTCAGATATTTTCCAGTGGCTAGCTCATCAGGCCTTGCAGGGAATCGGCGACGCTCAGGTAACCATAGTAACACTATTACTCTTCCCTCCTTCCTGGGGAAGGGAATGAAGAGTGTTTGTTGCCTGTGCTCATGGGCCGGTTTTTTTTTTTTTCATTCTAGGGAATCGTAGGTGAGCTATATTTCTACGGCAAGAGAGGCATTCAGAGAGATTTGGATAAAGCGGTCAAGTACTACAAGATGAGCGCTGACAAGGGAAATCCCGAGGGACTTTTTAACCTTGGAGTCTCGAAACTTAAGGTAAAACGTTACAGCAACAGGTCTGTCGGTTCGCTGGTTTGTCGGTCAGTTGGTCGTTTTATCGGTCGACAAAGTTGTTTTTATCATTTTCTATTATTTTCTGCCTTCCGTGTTTCTGTCCTTCTGATCCTCAACTTCTGAGTATCGATAATTGTAGATTAAATTAACATTGTTCTTTATGTTTAGGGACAGGGCACAGAGATGAACGAGACAGAGGGGATGGAGCTCATAGCAAAAGCAGCAGAACAGGTAATTGTAATAGAATAATATACAATGTGATAATGTTTCAGCTCTGACAATTCACTCGGTCATTTATGCTATTCTCTTCAGGATTTTCCACCAGCGCTCAATGCAATGGGATTCTTCGAAGTCAACTATCGGGCAAACTTCACGGGCGCTGTCTTCCACTTTAAACGAGCTGCAAGAAAAGGAGACAGAGATGGCCTGTACAACCTGGGCGTGGCTTACGACAACGGATGGATGGGTGCTGGTGTAACTCCTGACAAGGTAAGAAGATTTCAATCGAACAAAAAATGAAGGTCTTTATTCGCCTCGCTTAATTAACATAATCTAGATTTGTATATCATAGAATGAGTCACGTGACTTGCCACTTGTTTCCTGGTATGATCCACGTGACCATCATGGGTCACGTGACTAACTAATGCTTGATTTTTATTTCGTTATCTTCCGGGAACCAGTTCACTGTTCTGGCGTATATGACTTAGTAGTTTCCTGGTCATGGATAACCTGGCCATGATGAGTCACGTAACTGCAGCTACACCTGAGTGTGATTGGTTAATACTTTCAGGAAACCAATTCACTGTTCTGGGGTGTATTACTTTAGCCATGCTGTCATAAAGATAATTATAAAGTGATTCAATAAATTTATTCCATAGAAAAAAGCAATTGATTATTGGCGTCAAGCAGCGGGTAAGGGTCACCCTGGAGCTTGTATTTCTTTTGGTGAAGAACTACGAACAGGACAACACACGACTAAAGAGTGTTCCATGGCAGTGGTGTAAGTCGATCTTTTATAACTTGAGCTCGTTTGCTTTTCTTTTCGTTTCATTTTTCTTCCTTTCCTTTCCATCTATTACTTGCTTCATTTTCGTCAGTGTTCCTGTTGATAACGGTAAATAAAACAAATTATGACTGAACGGGCTACCCCGTTTAAAAAAAGGTGTCATCCTTCTCCTCCTTCCCTTTTCTCTCATTTCACCTTCTTTCTACCACCCACTCCCTCCTTTTATTTCACCACAGGGTTACCGCGTTACCTGTTACCAATCCTCCTCGCGCCTCATGACACATAGGGCCTTGACAGGGATACCGGTCAACCAGTATTCATATATATATATATATATATTTTTTTTGTATTTTTAGATATTTACGCTATATTGCTGAACAACACCCTGAAATAGGATGGCTGTTACGACAGGGACTTAACGCTTACTACAAAGGAGACCTGTAAGTGGATAGAATATTTATCTTACTCACGACAAGGGCCACGGTCAAAACAATGTTCCAAAACAAGTGTTCAAGTTTACTTACCCTCCTTCCTCTCCCCCTCAAAGACCTGTTGAAACGCTTGATATCATACTAGGTGTCTGTAGTGTCTATTTCTATACACCAATTCGTCGTTTATGCAAAAAGACAGTATATTCAACTCTGAGATTTAACTTTTAGATATTTGTGAAAAACGTTACTATCCCACCTCACCCCTCCCTTCTAAATTGTCTCGTCACATGACAAATGTTTTGACCATATGGCTTATCAGGTTTAACTTATTATTTAGGTACAAATCCCTCGTTTCTTATGTGTTGGCTGGAGAGGCTGGTATGGAGGTTCCGCAGTACAACGCCGCGTTACTCTGTGAAGAAAACGAGGTAACAATATGACATATACCACAGGTAGCCCAGACTAAACTCATGTTAAAAGGAAATGTATGGCGATACTAATGAAATTCAATAAAATCGTCAAAATGTGAAATAAAGTAAAAGAAAGCGTAGCTGACCTTTGAAAAGTAGTACCTCTTGCGTCCTGTGTACTTAAAGTTTGGATTAAACGACGTTTTTACGTTTTTTTCTTATAAAATGACACCACAGGAACCTAGCTTGGGCTCCCTGTGCATATACGATATACCTTCCTATCCTTCCTATGCTATTAGTATTCCTGTGGCATTGGAGAGAGGAGAGACTGGGGGAAATGTCAGTCGCCACAGGTAGCCCAGAGGATTTACTTATGGATTACACGTTCCTGCATCTTGATTGGTTCCCGCGGGAGAATCCGACTTTTCCAAAGTTTACCATTAATTATTTTCTCATTTCTATATTATGTAGGATTACCTTGCGAATATTACAGCTGTCGACTGTGTGGAAAGATATTTCAATTCATCCGCCGCACTCGGATGGGTCTTCTGTAAGTCTTCTACTTTAGTTTTAAACCTTATCTTGATATTTATGAGTGGGATCGAATAAAAGCCGAATCCGCTTCAAGAACTCTGAATTTTATAAATACCCTGGAACAACCTCCAGGCTGATCAAAGTTAGTGCACGGCTTACTCACTTATCAAACTACAATTTGAAGAGTGTTATGTTTTTTGGTGGGGGAGAGATAACTAGTTAAAAACTAGTGTGAGCTGCGTCGGCGTTTCTAATGAAACAGTAATGATAAAAAAACTTACTGATGTTTCGGACGCTAGTCCTTCGTCGGAGTTTTTTTGGGGGGGGCGGGGGGAGGGAGAAATGTGAACCCTAAGAAAACCCTCGAATTATATGAGAAACTTAACAAACGCTATACATGTGAATCGAATCTGAGATCCCCGAGACGAGAGGAGAGTGTAGTACCGCTACGCAACCCTTGAATTGATTTTTTCCCTTGTAGCCATGATCAAAGTTGGTGACAGCCACTGGTACGGGAAGAACGTACCACAGAGTATTACAAGAGCAGCGAGAATGTACGCAGAGGCAGCTGCCAAGAACGACCATCCACACGTGAGTAAGATAGATCCATTGCAGGGCACCTAATAAGTACAATGTTTTTTAGACGCGCAAGAAATTTTTGATGTTGTTAGCATTTAGATGTAAGGAGGGGCGTTAGCCAGGATTTTTCGAAGGGGCGAAAGGGGCAAGTAAGCAAATTCAAACGTCCGCCATTTTGTTTGAGCCTTAAAAACGCCGAACCACAAAAACAATTACAAAAATAGCAAAACATTTGAAAACTCGTATGAATTCTGAGAAACCGTCATTTTGTTGTAACAAAGGGGATTGTAAGTGCGCAGGAAAAGTTTGGGTGTGCAAAAGGTTTGGTGAAGCGCAGCTTGAAATAGGCAGGAGTGTGCAGGGATTTTTTGGGTACGCGTGGGGTTTGGGTGTAAAAGAAGTAATCTTTTAGTGTGTACAGACGATTCGGAGCATGAGGAACCATGACTTTTGTTACTCAAATCCTTCCCAATATTTTTGTATTCAAATGGTATTTGACAGCTATCTATCTTGTGTTTTCTACAGGCTGTTTACAACCTAGCGTACATGGTGGAGTACAACTATTCACTGGCCGGGATAAGATGGAGTAATGTAGATAGGAATTCCGTGCAAAAAGGAAATCTCACTTTTGCTGCAATTCTTTATGAGAAGTAAGAACTTATAAAGAGAGTAATCCTTCAAACCTTTTAGGAAAACTCTAAAAATCCACGCACTGGGCTAATCAATGTCAGGGCACTGCTAACTCAAAGAGCAAATAGTAATTTAGATTTTAATGCACGTTCGGTTTCGCGGAGGAAAGAAAATCAGAGAACCTAAAGAAAAACCCTTGAATCAAGGGAGAGACTTTTCCCTTAACCAGAATCGCATATACTCTATTTGAATTTACTCATGTCGATTATCATTATAACTCATTCGTATGAAAGAACAGCCCTTCACGAATTGTTTTCGAAGCAGCAGTATATTAATAATGCAATTATAAAAAGTAGACTCTCTTTTCCATGTAACCTCTTCATGCCGCTCTGCTTAGCACTGTTAAGAGTAACTCTTGATACCTTGTGTCCTTTTCCTGTTGTTTTTGTGTAAAATGCTGTTTTCGTTTTTATCGCCTTAGGTGTCGAGACGCTCAGTCAAACAACAACGAATCGTACCTACCATGCGCATTCGGCCTTGTGCGAGTGACTGTCAAAGATTACTACAGAAAACACCCGGTACAAGTACAGGTAAAGTAACTAATACACTTCAGCACCCCTCCCGTCAAGGGGTTTGTTGGGCTTAAATTGTAAAGCTGTAATAGGGTAAAAACAATGTACTAGTGAAGATTTGATCACGTGACTTGCTGCGTTTCCATCACAGGTTGGCGCCATGTTCGCCTCTTTTCTGTTGATCTCATTCAGTATTTGGCTCATAAAAGTTGGCGATCAAATAGATTAGCACGAATATTAATTTCTTGTATAGATATGTATATCATAAACCACTTACACTGGTGAATAACCTTGCTCTAAGTTCTCGCTGCAAGCGTTTAATTTTGGGGGGAGCTAATTTGCATATTTGGCGCGAAACCTGAAAAATAGGCACAGATTGGAGGAAAAGAAGAAGAAAATACGTTATTAGCTGGTATATTTTATTTATCTAGAATTAAAAATTCATACTATAAATATTATCTTCTATTAAATTCTATAAAACGGTCGTTCAAATTGAGACCAATAAATATCGTATCATAAGAAAAAGTTTTCAAAATGGCTGCCAAGTGCCGACTCAAGTGAAACTCGTGCTGCTTATGCTTGGAAAATAATTAATTCCATCGTTTCTTAGCCTTGCCGAAGCAGCACTAGGAAAATCGATTGCAGGGCCAATCAATCATTTACTGCTCATGCGCACTACAATCTCATTTCATAATATAACGTCACTTTTAGGTCAAATTTATGCTCCTATTTTGTAAACGTTTCGGTTTCACTTGTGCTTGTCAGTTCAAGCATCGTGCGTTTTGGTTATTTAATAAATTATTAAAATGTTCTTGTTTTAAATGATTGTCTATGGTTTTTTCCAAAAATATTTGTCTGTGTTTTCTCGGAGATATTTCGACGTAAATGTCCTCGAGTCTATCTCTCCTGCTTCTAACATTTTCCTAAATGCTCTCGCTTCTCGAAGTCCTTGCCAATAAATAACACTCTTGTTTGCAGGATTTTCCATCTCCAGGGAAACTACAGGTTCTGGACATTCAAGGTGATCCTTGTTTGCAAACTTTGGGGGAGGGGATGGAATTTTGTCAGGATTCAACTTATGAGCCCGCAGTGCTTCCTGTCGCTCTATCATGCGGTCACACAAATAACACTCCCAATCTGCATACATCCGGTGTCCAAAGTTCACTTTATCCCAATCTCCCAGGACGCGCCAGGGCCGGTTTTCAATAGCATCCAATAAATATTCATTGTTCATTTGACCTGGTTTCTTGAAGTCTAAATATTTTTCGTATTCTTCGTCATTCGCATCCAGATACTTTATATAATCCGCAAGGTCTTTAGGGCTTTCGAAATTATCGACGAAAACCGCTGACTTGTGATTCGGCATCCAATCCCGAGCAACTGGCGAACCCATATAGATTGGTACCGAACCAACTTCGAGCGGTCGGAAAAGTTTCTCCGTCATGTAGTCGTTACAGATAGCGTTTTCGAACGCTATGTGGAACTTATACTGGGCGAGGAATTCGTAGAATTTTGGACTTTGGAGCTTGTGAAATCCGTCGATTTCTTCTGGCATCTTCTTGTTATTTAAACAGGGTCCGTACGAATCTATCTTAATGTGTTTCATCAACTCCGCCATGTAGCGTTCTCTATCGGAGGGTGTGTAGCAGTCGCGTTGTACGTACACTACTGCAGCGAGACCTTTTTCCTTTTGCAATCTGAAAAAAAGCAGACCTTATATGTCACTATTCAGGTCATTTTTGAGGTCGGACTCTTAATTTCTTTACCTCAAAGTTGACGTACAAAGTGAATGTGTTAACTGAGAACCAAAGGTCCAACTAAAAAATAATCATTTTTGCTCTCGCAATTTACGCCATTTTCTCAAAATGCTAATCTAAAAGATGCAGGAACATAACCTGGTTGTGGTTCCTTGGATGAAAAAACATGAGGGTAATGGCTACGATACTCTGTGTTACAGTTCCGTTCAGGGACCGCGAATAATATTTCCAAGCCGAAAGTGGAGTTCCCGCGCGTGATAAACTGTAGTTTTACTATGCGCGTAAACTCCAACCTCGACTAGGAACTATTATTCATGGTTACTGAGCGGAAGTGTAAAATGGAGTATTTCTGAATAAAGTTCACCAACCTGTTTTTGGTCTTGAGGGGTAACGGAGGATTGGTCCAGTCCTTAAGGTCCCGTATTGATTGGCTGGACACAGGATAATCTGATTCGCGCCTGAACGTAGCTGTGTGGTTAAACATCCTGATAAGATCATGATATGAGTCAGCAGATCCAAATTTTCACCTTTTTGAGTCCTATTTTTAATTATTTTTTCAAATCGTAAAAGATATTCCAGAGCCACTTCTATGCTGGAACCGTGGAGTAGTGAAAACAATCTCGTACCCAGAGCCCTTATTTCTTACTGCGCATGCTCGACGAAATAATTGGGCCCAATTATTTCGTCGAGCATGCGCAGTAAGAAATAAGGGCTCTGGGTACGAGGTTGTAGTGAAAAGAGACCAGTATTTCTTGCGCGTGCGCGAGTGCTAATAGCGGAAATAGACTGATATTTTGTGCGTGCGCACTTTTTCCTCTTATTGAGAAAGGTAAGCCCAGACAAGAACTAAAATGAATTATGTCGATAAATTAGCGTTTCAAAAGTTCATGAACAATTGACAAACCTTTGGTGCAATTGGAGCAACCATACGCGTTACGTGCATAATTTTTTAATGTAAAGAATGCTAAAGACTTTTTGTGTTAAAAGTTAATGATCAACATCTACCCATGAAATGCCATTGACTTGTATTGAATAGCACCTCAAAATTAGTAAAGCACTACTGCAACTTTATTTTAAAACACTATTCAAGAAATAATTCAATAATAATGACATAGTATGAACACATGTGGGTACTGCCACACCCAAACAATCTCTTCCCCTCTCTTGCCCTCCTCATCCACACACACCCACCTTGCCTCAAAACTCCACATTTGTGTTATCTTTGAGTATTATTTACCTTAATGCATCCTCAAAGGTCAGCATCCAATTATTTTTAGGTGACTCTTCATGGAATACTGCCCACTCATCCCAGGGGTTCCTAGGCAACGGCACCTCATCTGCCCTCAGATCTGTCCCATAAAAAATCATCATCCTCGTTGCAGGGTCATCTTTCAGTTTCTTGTCAATTGAAGTGATACAGCCTCCTTTCTTGCAGTAAATCTCATGATTAGCCTGTGCTTTAGTGTGGGGAAAGATGTGGTCTGTCCACCAGATCATGATGGGTTTCTTTCCCCTTGGGATGAGGGGTGAGGGGTCGATATTGTCACTTAAGTACTTGGCTTTATTTTCTGCTACACTATCTTTGTCATCTTTATGATGATAGCCTGCAACATCAAAGTTTATTATCAGTTTATTATCTTTATATATAGAGGCTTTGCACCATCATGTGAAGGCAGACATGACAGGAGCAGAAACGATTGCATGAATCTGGTCTAAATCTAATTTACATGAAGAAAACATTAGTTTCCCAGGGGAAAAAGACTCTATTGCTGTGCCCCCTGTCCTGGCTGCCATCACTCGTAGGTGCAAAGCCTCTATTGTAACAAACAACATGGTCCGATTGAGTCATATCCATGCTGCTTTTGCCTTAAAGGAGTGATTTTGTATCCTACCACCATCCCCTATTCTTCAACCATCAGACTGAAATTCCTTTTAAGTACAGTGTGAAATAAAATGCCTAGTTTAAAAACCTTCCAACCCCCCTCCCCCTCTGAATAAATGTCATACATCTACTAAGAAATTCATGATTTTATGCTATACCTTCAAATTTTATAGGCTGATCAAAGCCAGGGCACAGATGACTCATAGATTGAATTGGAATTTAGCTTGTCAGGTTTTGCAAAGAGAGGAAAATAGGAGAACCTAAAGAAAGTATATCTAATCAAGGAGGAGATCTATAAATGAGAAAGGGAGAGAGAGCAGACAAATAAGAATAGACTTACTTTCTTTATCAGTGCTGCACTGTCCTGTTTGTGAGTCTTTTGAGCAAGACGTTGCAGCAGTATCTGAATTCTTTTCACCTTTTGCTAATGAGAAAGTGCCTGGTGAAAAATCAAAAATTAATTCTTTAGTGAGTATATTTACATTTGCAATGCTAAAAATTCTTAGGACTGAAAGTATGGAAAATCTCAATGGGAAATCCCATCCCAGTACCTAATAAACTCGTTTGTAAAGACGAGGGATGTTGTGTCTTGCGTGACCCATTGCGTTACATTTTGCGTTACAAATGATAACCGGAAGTAAAAGTATTGCATGACAAATACCATTGAATCTAAGAATCTTTCTGCAAAACATTATATAATATCAAGGACTAGATGACAAATGGCCATCAAGGGAATATCATGCACCGGCAAAGAGGGCTACTACGTGGCAAACGGTTCATGATCAGTTGTTGTTTTTTAATGATATAAGTTTACATACAGTATACTCTACTTTACTTACCTAATATTAATACAAATAAAACCACGATTGCTCCTGTGAATTTTATGGTTTTCATTTTCAGCTGTTAAAGAAAAGTATATCAGTTAGAATTTCTAAAATTGCAGCAAGTATTAAGTCAATTACTGAAAGGAAAAAGCTGTTTTTTCGCTTATTATTTATTTGTTCTGAAAACACGATAAAAATGTGGATTTTTAAGTGTTCTATTTTAGAAAGTGTTTTTCAGTTTCATTTTTGTAAAATATTTTATCTTAAATTTCGCTTCTCTTGCAAGTTGCAAGTAAACAGCTGTTTCAAAGCCGCTAGCAAAATATGATTAAAGATCCAAACAGCTGGATCAACGCGCCACAAAAATATCTCTTTTATACTTCAAGTCATCCAAGAAATATCAATAAATTAAAATAACTTTTTAAAGAAACAAAGGCCGTCTTCGAGTTTCGAGTTCCTACGCGTCTGTAACCTCTTATTAGAAAAGGGTGAACTCGGTGAAGAGCAACACTCTCGTGTACCAAATTATCACCTAAAAAATCGACAGAAAAATATCAAAATTGGGTCAAAATAACAAAAAAAAATTATTCCACTTACGATCAATCCTTTTCAACTTGAGATATCCTATTTCAAAATGCTTCAAACGTCCAGATACAAAGCGGAATTAGAGATCATATAATTCGTAACCTTATTCACGGACGTGTACTTTAAGATATTTTAATTTATTTTTGTATTATTTATTAAAACACGTGCGCGCGCCTGCGAAGTGAGGACCAGCGGATTTGACCATCTGACATCCGGGATATCTTGAGATTGAAAGGCAAGAAAAATCCAAGATGGAGGAGACTGGAGTAATCGTTCCCAACCAGGTAAAAAACATGCTTTTCTACCTCATTTATTACGTCCGTTATATCAATATCATCAAGAATGAGAACTATGATACATAATCTTTTAAGCTCTTTGATTTTTATTACATAAACTTGGTATTTAATTCAGTTATTTAGACATGATTGTGACATAGTTGAATCGTTTTGTTGAGTCATCCCGGCATTTTTTCTTGCATTTTGTCTTTCATTTATCTGCGACTGATTAATAATAGAATTTTTGAATTACCCTTTTAGTGGATTAGCTGTTCTTATCTCTATAACCCTTGAATACAGACAAAGCACTAAACTTTGACATAGTTTTGGTCTCATTGAAAGACTTAGTCAAAACGCCACAACTCACTCTTTTTTATAGTTAAACGTTTGTAAAAATTCTTAAGGCCAAATATTTATAATACAGAATGGGCTCATCCTGTTATCATTTGGGTAAATTAAGATTGTGAAATGAATTTTCTTTTTATTATCTTATAATAATATCATTACTATTATTTTAGTAACAGCCCTAAATGCATGGTATTCCTTTGTTATATACAGGAAGAAAAACACACCAGTAGTAGACCAGTTACTGCAAGTTCACTGTGCAACCCAGTTGACCCAGAGACAGATGATCTCTACATAACGTACAAGAGACTCCAGAAACAGTTAGAATTCTTAGAAGTCCAAGAGGAATACATCAAAGATGAACAGAAGAATCTTAAGAAAGAGCTCTTACATGCACAGGAAGAAGTCAAGCGTATACAGTCAGTGCCGTTGGTTATTGGACAGTTCTTGGAAGCCGTAGATCAAACTACAGGAATAGTCGGCTCTACCACTGGTACGGAAAACCTTTCTTATGATTCTATCTATTACAATGACTTTTGCAGAAATTATCACTACCCCCAGGGAGAATAGTTTTTAGAGACCTCCCACCCTCAAAAATTCCAATTTCTTCCATACAAACTGTTTTTTTGTTCTTTCTCTGACTCCCTCACCCCTCGGAAATTCAAAATTCCTCTGTGGGGGAGGGCTATGGATAATTTCTGGAATACATCATTTTATCAAATACTGAAAGTACCTCCAAGCTGATTTAGAACTTAGGCACAAGTAACTCAAGGCATTTCCATGACATTCCATATCTGGAGGTGCCTTGAAAACTGTATGAGTCTCTACATGCTATTGAGAATTGATCACTGGAATTGATTATGAATTTTTCTCTTTATCAGGCTCAAATTATTATGTTCGTATCCTGTCGACCATTGACAAAGAGCTGTTAAAACCCAGTGCATCAGTAGCATTACATAAACACTCCAATGCACTTGTCGATGTCCTCCCCCCAGAAGCAGACAGTAGCATAGCTATGTTAACTAATGAAGAAAAACCTAACGTGCCTTACTCTGATATTGGCGGCATGGATATTCAGAAGCAAGAAATCAGAGAAGCCGTAGAGCTCCCTTTGACACACTTTGAGCTCTATAAACAAATTGGTATTGATCCTCCAAGAGGTGTACTACTTTATGGTCCCCCTGGGTGTGGCAAGACAATGTTAGCTAAAGCCGTAGCGCACCATACTACAGCATCTTTTATCCGTGTGGTTGGTTCAGAGTTTGTTCAGAAATACCTTGGGGAAGGACCCAGAATGGTCCGAGATGTATTCAGATTGGCCAAAGAAAATGCCCCTGCGATTATATTTATTGATGAGATTGATGCTATAGCTACCAAACGATTCGATGCTCAAACTGGAGGTATGATGAATAACACATATTTCTACTTTTTGATTTAGGACTTTTAAGTTTTTTTTAATCAAGGCATCTTGTAACACTATACATATATCTTTTATATCTGCTGTTGTAAATGCTTTTATCTCTTGAAATTACTACCCATCTCTGGCGTACTATAATTTATATGGTACCCCTGACATCATGGTACCGACATCATAATATAACAAAAACAATACCACCTATATAATACACATAGATGTATTACGAGATTGGCGTAAATTATATCACACTAGAGATAACTTGAATTACTTTGATTTCTTTTGATGCATCATATTACAGAGGAGTCATATGACGGAAACCATGGCACCAGAGATCCAGAAATTTTGGATAATCACAGAAGCATAGCTTACAGGTTTTAATATGGTACTGCGTGTATAGTTGTGTTGTAATTAAAGCTTGTTTATTTTTGGTCCTTTCAACAGCTGACAGAGAAGTACAGAGAATCCTACTAGAATTGCTCAATCAAATGGATGGCTTTGATCAGACTGTTAATGTAAAGGTAAGTCTTCCTATATTAACTTTTTTTTAAAGAGGTGAATGAACATCAAAAGAGAATGAGATGCGTGTATAATAGGTAACCCATTCTTTTGTCTTTTGATTGTTTGTTTTTGTTTCCTTGCCTACCTTGTTCTCATTGATTTCTTTTGTCTTATTCTATCTTATATACACTCCATTCTACCACCTCTTTCCCTTTTACTCGAATGAAGGACTAGCGTCCCAAAGGTTATAAAGTTTTTTCATCTTTTCAAGGTGTATAATTTACCTATTCATTAGAAAAACCGACGCAGCTCACACTAGTTTTTAGCTAGTTATATCTTCTTATGACTTTGAAAATCAATTGTTATCACAATATTAAATAATTCTAATCATTCATGATGCTTTTAGGTTATTATGGCAACCAACAGACATGATACCTTAGATCCTGCCTTACTACGTCCTGGTCGTCTGGACAGAAAGATAGAGTTCCCATTGCCAGACAGACGGCAAAAGAGATTGATATTCTCAACCATCACAAATAAAATGAACTTATCAGAAGAAGTAGATCTAGAGGACTGTATCCTTTTCACAAAATTTGAAGCCTTTATTTAATGTAAGGTCTGTTTGGAGGGTTTTCTTCAAGGTTGTCTGGCTTTCCTCCCTCCATAAAAACTAACTAGCTTAATATGGATTAGCCAAGCTCTGACTCTTTGTCCAGCCCATAGGATAATTCAAGGTTTGATGGATATATGAATTTCAATTCTCTGAGGGTCAAACCTAGAAAATATTTATCACACAATTCGTTTGTAGTTTAAGTATAAATGTAGATGGTGAACAAAATTGAAAAGCTTGGGAGAATATCCCTTTTACTATTCTTTGTTGCTTCCTTAACTTATTTGAACAGATGTTGCAAGACCTGATCGCATTAGTGGTGCTGATATTAATGCCATATGTCAAGAGGTAAATGTTGCTGTTTGTTGAAAGTGAGCAAGTTATAGACGCAATACAAGGGACCATTGTTCTCTTGTATTTATGTCCTTACTGGTTCATGTCCCAAATTATTATCATTGGCTAGTGATGATGAAGTGTGTACTGCCATTTAAAGTAGTCATCTAAGCCACTTGAAAATCTAACTATTTGTAGATGTAATTACAAAGGCAGCACTTTCTCCTCAGTTCCTTTTTAAAAGACCCGGCTGGCTGTGGATTGAACTTACAAACCTCCACGCAACAAATGATTTTGATACCAAACCAACTAAGCCAACTGGTTGGCAGTTCAAAGCCAGGGCTTAAAATGATAGGGGGTTATGGTACAATGTACAACCAGAATTGGAATTTGTCTAGTCAATAAAATGTTGAGCCAGAAGTAAGGTATGACCAAGTTAAGACTAACTTGACTGGTGATTATGACTGGTGACTGACTGACTGGCTGTGATTTTGAGCTCTGAAAGCAGTGTAAAGTAGAAACAGTTGTACAGTTTTCTTATGGTATTGTTTTTATTCAGGCTGGTATGCAAGCAGTGAGAGAAAACAGATACATTATCCTAGCCAAGGACTTTGAGAAAGGTTACAAGAATAATGTGAAAAAAGATGAACAAGAACACGAGTTTTACAAATAGATATCACCTCTTTGTATTCAACTCACATGCGATTGATAAATTGTGAATAAAGTAACATGTATTGTATTATTGAAATAAAAATTCTTCATGTAAAAAACTGGTGATATTGCTTAGGGAATATCCATCCTCTGTTTATAAGTGTGAACTATGTTTCACACTGTGTGTCCACAGCGTAGCTCTGACAAATCCTGATGCAGGGAGGGGGGTGGGGGATATAATTATTTGTTAAATGATGTCAAAATTTTGAATAAAGGGATTAAAATGCTGGAACCAAGTGAAGTGCACTTGCTAATATGCTGTAAAAACGTTTTGCTGTTTCCAATTCGTGTAAAAACTGTTTTTTGTATGACATTGAACTTTTTTTCAATGTAACTGAAGCCTTTGTTTACAAAAAGGTATAACTAGCTAAATCTAGTGTGAGCTGCGTCGGTGTTTCTAATGAAACAGTAATGATGAAAAGGTAAATTATACACCGTGAAAAAGATGAAAAAACTTACTGACGTTTCGGACGCTAGTCCTTCGTCGGAGTAAAAGAGGAATCTATCCTTTGTTTACAATGTTTGTCCGCAAATCGATCCCACGAGGTTTTGCGATAACTATTTTTATTAATAACCGTGACAAATGCCATTTACAAGAGGTTGAGGAATAGGGACTGAGTAGGAGTTATGGGGCTCCTGTGGTAAAATGTTTCCCAGAATTCATGAATCCGGCATTCACAAAAACCCAGTTCATATTTATAAACGAAGTCTGGAGGATTTCTTAAAGGATGAATTCTTGAATTTTTCATTACTTTTATATCAAATATGTATTTTTATGATAAAATGATGTTTCAAACTCTTCAACCATGAGAAAAAGTGACTTATTTTAGCAAACGTGGAAGAGGCCAGTTGTCATGGACAACGACAACACTGACACAGACCCTCCATCAAATTAAAGGATTAGAAACAGCATTTTTCTTGATAAAATGTCAACTCTTGATCCCAGAAAAAGTGTCTTGGAAAGGTAAAAACTCCTTAAAGATACAAAAGGATACGCTATGTAGCTTTTAGAGGTAAAAGAAAATAATCATTTGTAAATTTTTTTAAGATTACAGAACCGAGAGAGAAACAGAGAATGTATGGCTCGGGAGAAGACGACGAGAAGATGGTCTGCAGAATCTGGACGGGATGTGCTTGCTAGCAGTGGAAGGCGGCCTCATGAGCGTAAAGCTACGAGTCCTCAGTATCTACCAAGGCTAAAAACACCTCCAGAATGGCCTCGAGAATATCAACATGACAGTGATCTTAGGAGAGGGAAAATGACTGTGGTACCCCCGCTGGGGACCAATCAAGCCTTTGACAGGTAGGATATTCTGACTTTATTTTATAACTTATGCATACAACACATAATGTTACGTAATCCCCTTCTTCTCTGTGGTCTGATGTGTTTTCATATTTTAAGTTACTCATTCTTTCTCCTTGCCCTTCAATGTCTAATGATATTATTCAACCCTCTGTACCAACTACAGTAAACATTTTTGAGCTTTTTTAATATATTAACAGGAGCCCTGGAGCAACCTGAAAAGCTAAGATTGAGATTAGTATAGGAAGCTGTTGGGGCTAAGATTGGAAAATATTGGGGGGGACTCTGGGAAAAAAGTACCAGGGATGCTTGTCGTATCTCTTAGGGGTAAAAATTCACGATTTGGTATCTTTTAGGGTGTTAAATACGAATTTTTAAAAACCAGCATTTTCTGGTATCTCTTAGCACACATCAATATGGCTTATCCTAGGTGCTTTTTATATAAAATTTAATATTATTTGTTGTGGTATCTCTTAGGGGTTAAAAATCATTCAGCCATGCCCTTTTTAAAGACTTTCGGTATCTCTAAGGGGTCTTTTCGAAAATATCCGACAAGCATGCCCAGTACTTTTTTCCTGAAGTTCTATTATCCCCCCCCCTCCCCGGAATATAAGACACTAGTATGGGAAAAGGTTGAATGAATTTCTTCTTCCCCACCCCTTCCACGGCCCATGACTTATCCTCAATTTAAGTTTTTGCCAACTTTTCTCTACTTTTTATTTTCAGCAAAAATACCAAGCAAAAATCACACTCACATCAAAGAGTCCAATACAGACAGGCCCATCAGAATCAATGGTTTGGAGCTCAAGATATGACCTCTGGGATCCCTGTGGCACCATCCATTGTATATGGAAAGCCACAACCAAATAATTCTGCTATTGTTCCAAGCTATTCTACACAACCCTACCCCCCAGGGATGTATCCTGTACCCATGTATATGACTTATGCACCAGTATTTCTTCCCCATATGCAGAACACTAGTGGATTCCCCATGGGGGTAGTAGACGGTAGACAGTTCTACCAAAGGTAGGTTAACATTTTCTTATTATATAGGTTATTTGATTTGGATTCCTGTGCAATGTGCAACACAGGAAGCCCAATTCATAATTTATCATTTTTTTCAGAAGATTAACCAGAGATGAGGCAGCCACAAGCATACAGAAGTATTTCCGGGGATGGAGAGAACGAAAGGTAAAACTAATATTTAGGACCACATTTTACAGTTTCATTACATAACTTTTGCAACCTCTTTGAGAGATTTTAAATTCTAGGAAGGATCTAAAGAGATTATGCTATTTCTAGGGGTAGTGGGGTCTAACGTTACCCTCCCCCCCCCCCCCCCCCACATCCCCCACATACACACATCTCCACCTTCAAGAGAGGTGTTTGGAAATTCTCTTAATAAGTCTATATTCCCAATTCACTATTCCAGAATTCTAGATACCTTCAACTTAAGTTCTTAACACAGAAGTACTTTGCAAGAAATTTCATTGATAATTTGATATCTGAATTTCTTCAAGAAGAGATCATCCCTGATCTTTTGATACAGCTTTTGTCACACAAGAAATTCCTGGTGAGTGTTCATTTCGTCTAAGATGCACCTGGGAGGGCAGGCAAAAAAAGATACTCTTCAACAAAAGTTATAGCTATGACTATATCTTAGATCACCCCAGAGGTCGTTTCAAGGTTAAATCTGTGATATAGCCATACCTGGACTGAGATCAGCCCAGAGGTTGTTTCAGAGCTCAAAATTAATTTTTTTTAAAATAGGTTTTCTTATCCCATATTTCCTTATTCCAATCATTTATTTCTCATTTCTATTTTTCCATTATTTTCAGTCACCCCATGACCCTCTCTATAGAATATCAAGTACCATCTGTGCTGATGTGATTGACAAAGATGTGTCAATGTTCCTTGATCAAATTGCTGCCAGTGTCTTCTATTCTCAAATGCAATTGTAAGTTTAACAGAGCAAAATCAGTCTTTGGATGGCATGGGTCGTAAGTGCTGCTACAGCACTGTCCTTCACCACTGTATAGTTCTTGTCCGTGGCTGTAGGCCACAAGTTTGATTCTCACCTGAACTACATATACAAGATAGGAAGTTAGTTATGTAGTTCAGGGAGGGCGTCAGTAAAAATAATATTGATGTGTGAGTTGAGCATTGAGTTATGTTAGTGTGTGAGGAAGAGACCTATTCAGAGAGTGATTGTTGGTTGTAAATCTATGCCTGTTTTATGCATTTCAGATGGATTATAATGCACATTCATTTACTTTCAGAAAGGCTACCCCCTTCACTTTTACAATAGTTATTTTGATATTATTTTTTGATTATAATTTATGTGATCTATTTCAAACACCAGAGAAAAAATCAGTGCCAATGACCCTCTTGTTCAAGTTTGCCGAGAACTGATTGATGAAGTGGTTGATGAGATGGCTGTTGAATTGGTACCAGAAACTGTCAAATCACTTGTCCAGAGTCACATGACAATGATCAAGAGTGATGATTGGCTAGAAGGTGTGATATTAGAAACTATCCAACCAATGATGATCAATGTGGTAAGTTTGGTTATTAAACAAGTTGAGATTCTTCCAAGGTGTAGAAAATATCCATACCCCTCCCATGAAGGGGGATTGGAATTCCCAAGGGGTGGGGAGGGTCTGAGGAAGGTATATTATGTAGTTCTAGAAAATATCCATACCTCCCCCACAGAGAGGGAGGGGGTTGGGAGGGTCTAAGTAGGGTATATTGTGTAGTTCTAGAAAATAACAATATCTCCCACACAGAGGGGGATTAGTATTTCCAAGGGGTGGGAAGGGTCTGAGGAGGGTGTATTATGTAGTTACAGAAAATATCAATACCTCCCACACAGAGGGGGATTAGTATTCCCAAGGGGTGGGGAGGGTCTGAGAAGGATATATTTTGTAGCTCCAAAAACATATATCTATAAATTCCCAAAAAGAGAGTTAAGCGAAGAGGGGGGATCTGAGGTCTGCACAAGGGAGGTATGTGTGCTTATTTTGTGAAAGTATTCAGTTGTGGTTAGGCCAAACAAAAAGATAAGTGTGTTTCCTGTGTGCGAAGGACCCTAATTTTCTTGCTGATTCTTGCCGACCCTAATTTTTTTTTTATTCCCAAATGCCCCATGCAGGGTTCCCAGTTCCACTGTTGTATCAGTAAAAAATTAATTAATAAAGTTTTTTTTAAATGACCTACGGGCCCCAATCATTTTTCTCATGCAGCAGGAAACACAGCACTTATTCTTTTGTTTGGCCTTACTCTAGGGGTATTACTTCATGAGTCAAGATTCTCATATCTTTTATTTCCAGCCATCTACAGCACTTGAAGGATATAAATATGAAGCAGCTGTTGAGGAGATTATTGAAGAAGTGATGGATGATCAGATGAAGCCAGTTATCGTTGAAGCCTGGAAAGAAGTGATTGATTCCCATCGCGATGTACAGATCCTTGGGGTAAGCTAATGTTCTCATATTCCTAATGAATATCTGTTCCTCTCATCTCTGGTATCTCAGGTTCATTTCCTGGACTTGGTATCATATGTGAGTAGAATATTTTAGGCCTCCACCCTAGATTCTAGGGTTTTTTTCCAGGCTCTCCAATTTTTCTCCTACCTGCACAAAATCTAGCGCACTGAATTCAATTCAATAATTATTATGTGAGGTAACTGGGCCCTGACTTTGATCAGCCCAG